>JBBBDQ010001417.1:5970000-6002500 GCA_037127315.1 Ascarosepion bandense
AGATAGATAGATAGATAGATAGATAGATAGATAGATAGATTTGAACAGGCCGAGATAGATAGATAGATAGATAGATAGATAGATAGATAGTTTGAACAGGTCGAGATAGATAGATAGATAGATAGATAGATAGATAGATAGATAGATAGATGAACAGACTGAGATAGATAGATAGATAGATAGATAGATAGATAGAGATTTGAACAGGCCGAGATAGATAGATAGATAGATAGATAGATAGATAGATAGATAGATAGATTTGAACAGGTCGAGATAGATAGATAGATAGATAGATAGATAGATAGATAGATAGATAGATAGATAGATAGATTTGAACAGGCCGAGATAGATAGATAGATAGATAGATAGATAGATAGATAGATAGATAGATTTGAACAGGCCGAGATAGATAGATAGATAGATAGATAGATAGATAGATAGATAGATAGATAGATAGATAGATAGATTTAGGAGAGATAGATAGATAGATAGATAGATAGATAGATAGATAGATAGATAGATAGATAGATAGATAGATAGATTTTGAACAGAGAGATAGATAGATAGATAGATAGATAGATAGATAGATAGATAGATAGATAGATAGATTTGAACAGGCCGAGATAGATAGATAGATAGATAGATAGATAGATAGATAGATAGATAGATAGAACTAAAAAGATAGAGAGTGGGTTTATGGGAAAGAAAGAGAAATTAATATTAAATTCGCTTTAAGAACACAAATGTATGCACACTTACAGACACACGCATTGATACTCATTCATAGTTTCCCCAACACACGGGCAAACACACTGGCATTAAGTACCCCAACCCACACTAAATTTCCTGACAAATCCTTAAATGTGTTTAGTATATTACTACGTAATTAAATAATTCACATAATTACTTCCGCTGATTTTTTTAAAATTCCTTTTGTTATTATTATTATTTTGCAAAATTTTATGAACCTGCAATGTAGGTTATTATTAAATATTTCTAAATTCATTTGATGTACATGTTATTGTGCAGTATTAACAAAAAAACTATTCTATTTTCATTTACAGTTATTCACTTGGTAATAAATTCTAAAAAAATAGTATGAAATACATCATTTTTTGAAAACACTGGGATGGCCTAATAATTTAAATTATTGATAAAGATATTGACATTCCACAGTACTTTAAACAAAAGATTAGGAGAGAAACTAGGAAGATTTACAACAAAAAACTTGAAAGAATTATTTTCCTGAAGTATTGTTTTAATAGAAAGATTTTATAAATTTCAGCCGATAGCAGCACTGGCTGCTCGGTTAGTAAATGCTGAATATTCCATTCAAAGGAAAAGGTTTTAGCAGGAAAACTCTTTCAGTTAGTGGACTTGGGAAAGTTATATTTCTGAGAAATTGTTTTAAGAGAGATTTTATAAAATTCAACCGACAGCGACAACAAAATCATACGAAATTCAGACACGATGGATTTTTCTTTCCAAGACGCTTATAATGTGGCCACTCGTATCCGAAAATGCCTGTCTACTAAGGTGGTTAGACAATCCCATTTGCAGACGCCTGATCAGGCAAATTTCTGCAAGTTTCATGCGGTTTTGAATTAAGATTTGTTTTAACAGCGAGAGAGTCTCTCTATGATTTATGCTGCAATTATGTTGAGCGAACCTTAGTTACAGTATCTGGGAGAGAGCTCATTGTCAAGCGTAATCAAGAGTCTGAACAAGGCCAGTGAGCTTAAAATCTCATTCACGATGACTTGTGACTTCGTGCTAGCTCAACCATCGACGGTCTCTAAGTAGTTATGGTCTAAGCAATTACCCTCAATTTTGAGTCAATCCCTGGTATGTTGTGTCAGGCACTTTTCAAGAGTGTCACACGTTGGGATAGCAACACAAGGCCGTTAAAATCAAGAGGCCACGTCATATGATTAGATTCGAACACGAGTCTGATGGTCGGAGAGTGATGGTCGGAGTTCGAACTTTTTAACCACCACATATATATTTATATATATAGTCATCGGCAGACAGATCTGTTTCGCTGTATCACAGCTCATCAGTACGGCTAGACATCCAATTGCTTTTAACCAGAATTGAAACCTGACCGAACTGACATCAGTCGGCGATTCTACCTCAGTGAAGGAGGCAGACTTTTAGCGTGTCATATACCATGTAAACATCGGCCAGTAACTAAGAGTGTTCTAATTCATTATTGAACGAACTATGCGTAGATGCTAGAGTCAGTCAGTCAGTTAAGCGCCATACGTGATACACGCTTGGGCGATCATGTCTAGAAAGAGATATGACTGACTGGGGAGAAGATTATCCCGCAGTAGGTTGCCATTGTTTTCTGATATTTAACCCATAATTGGAGGGAAGAGACGGATTAATACCTTTCCCAAGGGTATTTGTGCGTATGTGAATGCAAAGAATTCAACTGAAATTCGAACACGGCACACCGATTTCTCGTTCAGAGTCGATATCCACTATCCCACAACGCACATCCTCGATGCTAGAGTAGCTACCGTTTTTTCAAAGCCTACCATTCTTCCAGGGTGCTCAGTCAGGGTGGATAAAACAAGGTAGATTAGAAAGAACCGATATGGTCTGTCCGTTTAATTTCATTGTATTTTTCCCAATTTTCGGAGATGCACTCGGAGTGGTGGATAAAATCTCTGAAGTTCATTTTTTTTCAAGTAATTTCGACTTCCACAGCCGTTATCAAGAACCGATGTGGTGTCTATATGGTAGTTAGAATATATATATATATATCCTGTGTCTCTTTTACAAATACGGCTTCTGCTCCGATGAACTTAGCTCACTGGTTTCCTACTATATATGAATTTACTCGAACCACAACATTAGCAACTAGGCCCCTCCCTTTTACAGTGAAACCGATAAAATGTGATCGCAATTTCTCTACTCCATCAGCTTCTTTTCTCGCACTTCCCGCTTGTGGAATTCCCTTTCATTTACTTGCTTCCCCGACAGCTACAATCACCAAGCATTTAAATGTAAAGTCAATAGTCATCTACTATCTCACCAACCTGCATCCTCTCTCTCATGCTCCTTTCTCCGTCCACTCCACCCTCATCAGTATTCTCATCCTTCTCTTACTCACTTCCTGACACCCCCTATAACCTGTCACATTTTCTCATAACTTTTCTCCTACGTAACCCCCTGCAAAACAGTAGCAATAAAATGCCTGGCTTGGGACGATATGATTTTTTTTAAAAAATTCTATACTATTATAATGTGGATATAAAGTGGGGGGATCAATTCTACAATACAATCAATATCACTCACTTTATGGCCACAATCATCTTTCTCTTACCCACTTCCTGACACCTTCTATAACCTGTCACACTTTCTCATAACTTTCCTCCTATGTAACTCCCTGCAAAACAGCGGCAATAAAATGCATTAGCTTGGATCGATATAATTATATATATATATATATATATATATATATATATATATATATATATATATATATATATCATTACTATAGAAGTGGGCGAAAGAGTTTGAAACAATAAAATTATGATCAATTTTTATATTCCTTTACACCTACAAAACAAAATGTTAGGGTGCTAGAAAGACTTAAAAAATTAATTAAAAATCCTGTTTAGGATGTGGTTTCCGGTTTTTCTCTTTTCCAATCTTTTCACTCTTATGTAGCCCCCTGCGCATCAGTGGCGTTCTCGCCTCGCTTGGGGTGATATGATTAAAAAAAAAAAAAAAAAAAAAAAAAAAAAAAAAACTTCCCTGTCGGCCATATTTAATGAAAGATGTTTGAAAAAAAGGTTGCTATCCAGCTATACAGTACTGTGCAAAAGTATTAGGACAAGAACTATTTTATCTTTTATGAGGCATATTGACAGAAAATAAACAATATAATTAAAGTAATTTGATTTGATTTACACAACAAATGATTTAACAAGAAAAAATAATTTTTACAAAATAAGTTTAATATTTAGTATAATAGGCTTTTGCTTTGATCACAGCCTTCATTCTGTCAGGCATTGACATCACAAGCTTCTTCAATGTATCTAATGGTCTCTCCTGCCAAGCAGCTTGTATTTGTTCCTAAAGTGTGTCTTGCGAAGTAACATTAGATTTATCAATTCGAGAGGGGGGAATAAGAAAAAAGTCAGTCATATCCAAGGATAATAGAATAATGAGTAGTTTCAAAATAACTTGTTTAATAGAAAATAGGAAAAATTAAATATAACTTCTTTTTAATACATTTCTTTTACACCTAGTTTTAAATAATCAATATTTATTAGCAATTTACTTGGCTTTTCACCCTGTATTTGAATTTCAGTGAGGTTTTTAGGAAAATCACCCCTGTCCTCACACTACCGGTAGTGTGCAAAAGTGTTAGGACAGAGGTGATTTTAAAATTTATTTTAATTCCTCATAAATATAAAATAGTTCTTGTCCTAATACTTTTGCACAGTACTATATATATATATATATATATATATATATATATATATATATATATATACACTTTTAAATGCCATTTTAGTTAATACTTATATTTGAGTAGACGCTCCGATAAGTTATTAAACGGTATATTTATTCATTTATTTGTTTATTTATTTTCGTCTGTCGGTAGGAATATTAAAAAAATCTCATTACAGTAAAAATTCGAGAAATATTCTTACAGAAGAATTTCTTTAATAAAATTTCACGTATATTTAGGCTGGTAGGTGAAAATAAATAAACTGTTTTAAAAAAGTAAATGGATCGCCTATTTTAATATGAGTATTTACTAAAATTAACGTTAAAATTTACACAAATCGGGCAGATTAATAAGAATTCATTCTCCCCTCTCTCTCCCTCTCTTATATATATATATATATATATATATATATATATATATATAGATCCAAAAGAAGAGGCCTGATGGCAAAATGCTAATTATTATTTTTCCATAATATTAAAGATTTCCGATGCATCGAATTCAACTCTCAGAAGCGATCATAAATTTTGAATTATATATATCGTCGTCTTGCGGCCTTGGGCGAGATAGAACTCCCTACACCCTTCCAGTATTCTCTGTGCATTTGGAACCCTGACGCAATTTTTAGCGAAATTCATAATATTGTCAAATAGCTGAGTACTTGATACTTCACCAGGGCTACCAAGGGTGTTTTTACTGTGACACCAACACTAGATGGGTTGCATCCAGGCCCCATCCCGTTATTTAACTCATAACTGGAGGTAAGTGACGGGTTAATACCTTTCCCAAGGGTACTAGTGCTTAAGTGAATGCAGGGTACTCAACTGGAATTCGAACTCGGCTCACAGATTTCTCTTTCCAATCCGAAATCCACTGCACCACAATGCACATCCGTCACTAAATGCTTACAGCGCCTGGTATTCCCAAGTGGTCACCCATCTAGGTACTGACCAGACTCGCGTTGCTTAATTTCGGTGCTCGAACGAGAACCAGTGTATTCAACGTGATATGCCGTATATATATATATATATATATATATATATATATATATATATATAGTTACATGATGCCGCAGCATTAAATGATCCCACCACTAAGATATATATATATATATATATATATATATATATATATAGTCATCCAGAGACAGAGTGTGTGTGTATGTGTGTGTCCTTTTAACCACTGATGCTAAGATAGCTTTGTATGTGACCCATTCATTCATTTTTATTCTATTTTTTATTTTTTATTTTTTTATTTTTTTATTTTTTTTCGCTTATATACTAATGTAATCGCCGTTTTTAAAATAACAAAAATTCCGGTGAGACTGGAAAGAGTTCGGGGAGAAAGTACTGGGCTGGTCGGTAGAGGGTCTAAAACAGTATAAAAGTCGGAGAATAGTTGGAAGAGGGCGGCAGGGTAAGAGAAGAGCATCCGTAAAAAGTACCTAAAAGAGGAAAGAGATGGCAGTAGGCAGAATCCTGTCTCCATTACTTGTACAACTTATCGACTTTCTGTAAGGCGACCATCATAGGTCGGCTATCTTCACAGTCTACGAAGGCAGTGTGTCGAGGAAGCGTTCTCATCCGGAGACTTACAAATATAGAACATCATGTTCGTCCGATGAATGCACTATAGGTTTATTGTTTTCGTGAATATTTTTGTCATATTTTATTAAAAATGAGTTTATGTATACGTGTGTATGTGCGTATAGACGTTTGTCTTTCTGTTTGTATCTGTCTCAGTCGCTTAGTCTCAGTATCTATCTATCTATCTATCTATCTATCTATCTATCTATCTATCTAGCTATCTATCTATCTATCTAGCTATCTATCTATCTATCTATCCAGATTCTTTCTTTCTTTCTTTCTTTCTTTGTTCCTCGTAACTATCTATTAGTCTATTTATTTACTTATTTTATAGTTTAATCATATCTATCTATCTATCTATCTATCTATCTATCTATCTATCTATCTATCTATTTTAGCCTATTTCTATTAGTTTAACGCAATCTAATCTATCTATCTATCTATCTATCTATCTATCTATTTTGGCCTATTTCTATCAGTTTAACGCATTCTATCTATCTATCTATCTATCTATCTATCTATCTATCTATCTATCTATCTATCTTATCTTAGCCTATTTCTATTAGTTTAACGCAATCTATCTATCTATCTATCTATCTATCTATCTATCTATCTATCTATTTTCCTATTTTCTATTTCTTTATCATTCTTTAATGCTATTCTATCTATCTATCTATCTATCTATCTATCTATCTATTTTCGCCTATTTCTATTAGTTTAACGCAATCTATCTATCTATCTATCTATCTATCTATCTATCTGTGTATGTTTGTGTATGTGTGTGTGTGTGTGTGCACTTATCTTATTGCGAGTTGATGTGCACTGTTTTATATAAATATGTTTATAATGTACATAAACAGGCAAATTCTCAATGTGAACTATTTATATATAAAACGTGATTCAAATGTCTACACCCACACGCACACACGCGCACATATATACAGAGGAACACACACGCACACACATACACACACACACGCAAACACACGCACTCACACACACACACACATATATATAATTAAAAGGCTTTACATGTTAAAACTTCATTTCCCTTAAAACATGTACTTTCTAATACAACACTTTCTAATACAACTGTTTACTGGTCTAATTTAAATCTAAAATCTGACCTATAACTGACCTATATATATATATATATATATATATATATATATATATATATATATGCCTTTGTGTGTGCACATACGATTTAGTCAACGTTTGTTATATGGAATGTCCACATCCGTTCGTTTGTTCATCTTACAATTTCTGCGACCCTACTCCACTCTGTTGACACGAATTTCATCACAAACATTGTGACTAATACTGGTACTACCAGTCGTTAATACCATTATTACTATGGAAACTGCAAGAGTCGCTGGTACTTCTCCAACAAGCAATGACGTAACTGTAAGATGCCCGGCTGCTCCTGCTGCTGCTCCTCCTGCTGCTGCTGCTGCTCCTGCTGATGTTGGAGAAACGGAATAAATTTGGTTGAAAGTGTTATTAAGTGAAGAGCTTCATGATGGCAAATGTCGGGCGAAGGTGTACTTTTAGGGCGATCGCCATTTTAGAAAAAAAAAAATTATGGCAATGGAGGGAATTGCATGGCGGGAAAAATAGCTAGAGTGAAGAGAGACAGAAGTCACTGATGGTGGGTGGATGGGTTAGGGTTATCTAGTTCATTAAATGAGACGTTCAGGAGGCGGAAGAAGAAAGAGGAAAGGTAGGAAGAGGAAACGCTTCGAAAAAGGTAACGCCATTAAAAGAGATGAAGGGGAAGAGACAGGGGAAGGAAAATCAAGGGAAGAGAGGGTTAGGCAGAGGAAAAAAGAGAGAGAGAGAGTGGGGGAAGAGAAAGTGCGATTAAGAGAGGAGAGAGATATAGAAGGAAAGAGAAAGGAAAAGAGAGTGAAATAGACTGGAGAAGAGTGAGAGAGAGAGAGATAATATGAGAAAAGTTAAAACATTCTGGAACAGACAGCGGAAGAGAGAGAGAGAGAAAGAGAAGGAGAGAGAGAAGTAAGAAAGATATAAGGTAAAGATAGAAAGAGAGAAAGAGAGAGAGAGTTAATGAAAGAATGTAGGGGGATACAAATTGGAAAAGAAAGACAAGGTAAGAAAAAAACTAGTTGGAGGAAGAGAGAGAAAGACAGGAAAGGAAAGAGAAAGAAAAAAAACAGCGAAAGAGAGATAGACTGGGAAAGATAGGGAGATAAACAGATCGAGATCGGGAGAAAGATGAACAAAGAGAGAAAGAGGAATTGAGAGAGAGAGAGAGACAGAGACAGAGACAGAGAAACTGAGGGGAAGAGAGATAAATTAAAAAGAGTCACGAAAAATTGCGAACAGAAAGGGAAAAAGATGAAAAAAAGTCATGTGGTTGAGATAGTTGCATTTCTGCCATGGCAATGATTTGAGTAAAGGTAAGAATTGATCATTTAGATTAAACTTTAGTTTCAAAATCTGGCACAATATAGTCTTCATAAATATAATATCAACCCATTTAAACTTATATAAATCGAATACCAAATAATACTAATATATTTGATCTTAATATTTGCCGAAATAAACTTTACACACACACAAAGATATATATATATATATATATATATATATATATATATATTTCATCACAGACTGACAAGATGATGCGATTAATCTTTTCATTTAATTTTTCTTGTGGTCGTATCAGTGTTTTCTTTTTACGATTTAAAGTGTATAAAGACTGTCTAAATGTTCGATATACCCAAGTGCTTTCGGTTATTCTGTTAACCAATTCCAATGATGCTTTCAACGATTATCAAACACACTACAATATACTCCCGCTCCAGTAAGAAACCTGTCGTGGCGGACAGACATAATCTCGCTGCTGACCTTGAGCGGGATCTACACTCTGTGGTGAACTGGGGCAAGAAGTGGCTTGTCAACTTTAATTCCTCTAAGACCAAGCTGTTGTCTGTCAACCATTACAGGCAACCTCTTCTGCCTCCCATAAGCATGGACCAGATGATTCTCCCGGAGAGTAATACACTACGCCTCCTCGGACTTACCCTGTCCTCAGACCTCAAATGGAAGCACTATATTGAATCCATAGCAAAATCTACTGCTAAGAAGATTGGGTCACTATGTCGATCCAGGATGTTTTTTCCACCTGAATCCATCCTGCATATATACAAGTCAACCATCCGTCCGTGCATGGAGTACTGCTGCCATTTATGGTCAGGTGCCCCTGCCGTTCTCCTCAGTGTTCTTGACAAGCTCCAAAGGAGAGTCTGTAATGTGATAGGTACTGATCTGGCGACTCGTCTGCAGCCACTTTCCCATCGTCGAAATGTGGCCTCCCTCTGTCTCTTCTATAAATACTTTCATGGCTTCTGCTCGGATGAGCTTAAGTCACTGATGCCTCCTCAACAGGTGTTTACCCGTTCAACCAGACTGGCAACTGGGTCCCACCCATTCACAGTCAGGTTAGCCAAACGCAGACGACAATTCTACTCCTGCAGCTTCCTCTCTCGCACTTCCCGCCTGTGGAACTCACTCCCGTATTCTTGCTTTCCTGACGGCTACGACCTCCAGAAATTTAAAAGCAAAGTTAATACTCACCTACTAACCACTGGCCTCTAGCTCTCTCTCCCCTCCCCTGTATAACCTTCCCTTTCTCTCCGCCCATGTACCTGTCATTGCACCTGCTTTCTCAGTTTTCTATTGTTCCTTTCTAACTAGCTTGTACTCCTCACTCTTTTCTAATTAATCTTTCTACATTTATGTAATCCCCTGCACATCAGTGGCGTTTCTGCCTTGCTCGGGGTGAAATGATTAAAAAAAAAAAAAAAAAAAAAAATATATATATATATATATAAACAAATATATATATATATATATATATATAAACATATATATATATATAAAATATGCATATATATATATATATATATATATACATATATGAATTGAATATATGGATTGAAATCCGACAAATTGAATAGATTAAGCAAAGCAAAGATAGAAAAAATACCTTTAATCGAACATGTTTCGATCTACTAAACTTCCTCAGAGATTTTTTAAAGCCGACTTCATTTCTCTGAAGAAACTACGAATTCATTTTTAAAAATCTCTGAAGAAGGTTATACAGTTGAAACATATTAGATTAAATGCACTTTTTCATACGAATTCTTTACGTATTATATATATATATATATATATATATATATAGAGAGAGAGAGAGAGAGAGAGAGAGGGAGAGAGGGAGAGAGAGAATAGAAATAACTTTTTTCCAACCTTTCGAATGCAATTTATTTTAGTTCTGTTGTTTTACATCGTGTACCATTTTATTATTATCACCACCCCTCATCGTGATATATATATATATATATATATATATATATATATATATATATAGGGCCGGCAAATGTGGTATACACTAAGTATTATACAAATATTATAATAATTGTTCTACAATTCCTGTAATTTATTAAAAGCATTTTTAATATTTATATTTTCATAATTTTTTTAAAAATCATTTATTATAAATTTTATGTTTTAAAAAGTCATGTGTGTATATATATATATATATATATATATATATATATATATATATATATATGGGGGGGGTTCGGCAAAAGTTGGAATATAGTAAGTATTATACAAGTATTATAATAGTTGTTCTATAGTTCATTTAATTTATTAAAATCATTTTTAATATTTATATTTTCATAATTTTTATTAAAATCATTTATTATAAATTTTATGTTTTAACATATATATATATATATATATATATATATATATATATATATAGATAGATAGATAGATAGATAGATAGATAGATAGATAGATATACATACATCTATTGAACAGGTGTAGAGGCTCATCCCTTGTTCCCTGTTTAGTATGTGGTTTCCGGCTTTCCCTTTTCCAATCTTTTCACTTTTCCTTATTTTTTTTTCAATTGGAGTAGATAGACTGAACTATCGCCCGGTTCGCACTCCACCCACGTCTATTGAACAGGTGTAGAGGCTCATCCCTTGTTCCCTGTTTTGGATGTGGTTTCCGGCTTTCTCTTTTTCAATCTTTTCACTCTTACGTAGCCCCCTGCACATCAGTGGCCTTACCGCCTTTCCCGGGGTGATATGATTAAAATATATATATATATATATATATATATATATATATATATATATATACCATAAATAAGTATACATTTGTTTCGATATAATTTTAGCTCTGTTATTTTACATTGTCCACTGTTTTATTATTACAGCCGGCACTCACTTTGGACTACTCTCTCTCTCTCTCTCTCTCTCTCTCTCTCTCTCTCTGTATATATATATATATATATATATATATATATACAGATTAGCTAAAGTAGGTATACAGTACGTATTATATCATGATTCTTGTTCCAGGATTCATTTCAAATTTCTTTCCTTCTCTCTCTTTTAGTCTCCTTTCTTCTCGTGAACAAAAACAAATTAAAACAAATATATTACTTTCATGCTGTAATTTTCTTGGCCATTAATGGCATGACATTAGATTCAAGAAGCACACGAAATGCGGGTAATTTGGTATTGTCCGGGTAAACACAACTTCCGGGAATATAATTAAACTTTCTAAATTATCTTTTGTAAAATTTGCATTTAAGAACGCAATTAAGACTGAGAAGAAGCGGACATTTTTAGAAAAAGAAATAAAACGAACTATAAACGTGCATGAACTATAATTGTAAGCGAACACACACACACACATAAACACACACACACACACACACACACACACACACACACACACACATATATATATATATATGGGTGGGAGGGGTATAAATATGAATTCAAAACTCGATTTTACGCTCATGCACCCCCGATTAAGCAGTATGAATGGTAGACCTAAACAAAAAAAAAAAAAAAAAAAAACAGTAGCATTTATGCATCGTTCATTCAGTAATGAATTTGAGCATTCCCGGCTACTGGCGTGTGTTTACATTGTATATAACACGCTAAAGTCTGTCTTCCTCTACCGAGCGCTCATAGTTCAGAAGTACAATCGTCAACTAATGTCAATTACGGGTTTCAATCCTGGCTACTAGAAGTAATCGGATGTCTCACCATACTAATGAGCTGTCTGCAGGTGACAATATATATATATATATATATATATATATATATATATGAGAAATAGGTGTGTTTTCACCATAACATATATAATGCGCAAAAATTTCCAATCTCTCATTTCATGCGCCCATGGCTTAGGGAGTAGGAACTCCGACTGACACTAATCCACTCGAGTTTCGATCTTGGCTGCAAGTAAGTGGATGTGTCTAGCCACACTGATGAGCTGTGATACAGCGAAACAGGCTTGTATGTGTGTGTGTATATCTATCAGTCATTCATATGGCGAAAACACACCTATTTCTCAGATAATGGACTCTCCCTCCTATATTAATAAGAGTTAACAGGAAGTTAACTCGAGAGGTTGTTAGAAGTTCTAGAGAGTTCTTTAGAGTTCTATTGGAGTTCAGTAGAACTATTAGTTAGTTCCAGTTTGGACATAGTCGGACTAAGGCAGTTGATATTAGTCGGCAGTTAGATGAATACTAAGGAGTCAGCTTACAGTGGAAGATTACCAAGTTCCTTACATTTTGGGTGCGTTAAGTCGATTAGCAACCGACGTAGCACGAATTTAAATTTTAGTGCAAAAACTACTCTACAACAATATATATGCGGTATACACACACGCCAGTCACCGAGAGAACTCAATTCATTATTAAGAGTAACGCAGCTAGCTAATAATCATTGCAGACGCTTGTTCACCATCCACAGAGCCCATCTGTGGTTTGTACTACAACTATGCTGATCGGACCTTAGTTACAGTTTCTCTGAGAGAGAGCGCGTTATCTCGCGTGAACAACAATGTGAACAAGGCCAGGATGCTCAAACCCTCGGTCACGATGACTTCTGACTTCTGACTTCGAGCTAATACAACCATCGACGAAAGAGAGAACCGTCTACCCAATTTCACTCACAAAACTTGGGTCAACCCGCGGTATGGTTTTCAGGCACTTTCCAAAGGTGCTACACGCTGGGATCCCCTCCTCCAAGTCGATAATATCAAGAAGTCACCTTCCCGCCAAATCGAACATTATATGCATATAATGTTTTGAATTAAAATTTCTTCATCTACTAGACCGAGTGCCACCCAAGCCAATCCAGTCTGCCCTGATATTTGCCCATAGCTGGTGGGGTGGAGAGAGAAGACTTGGTGTCATGTCATGTGTGTCATTCGGCAGGATTTTCGCAACAAAAATTTATCGTAAATAATCAGGCCGGTAAAAATAAATATATAATACTGTTTGATTATAAACAGAATATTTACGTAAATACGATCATCGATCAAAAATAATGTTCAAACAAATCATTTCAAATTGTCGGTTGTTAATAACCATTTCGTTAAGCTTCGTGAAATATTACGGAAATTAACGAAGAATCCTGCCAAATGACACACATTTTCGTAACAAAGATTTATCGTAAATAATCAGGCCGGTAGAAATAAATATATAATACTGTTTGATTATAAACAGAATATCTACTTAAATACGAGTATCGATCAAAAATAATGTTCAAACAAATCATTTCAAATTGTCAGTTGTTTATTACCAGTTTTGTTAATCTTCGTTTTATATATATATATATATATATATATATATATATATATATATATATATATATATTGTGTGTGTGCGTGTATTTAGGCAGCATTTTTTCATAGATGCATGTTTCATTAAATAATATAAACAAGTTTTGTCGATTTATTTTATGTAAATTTTTTTCATATCGTCTGATAAACTTAATAGCATTATCGTTGAAAAAGGAAAGAAAATCACAATATTGATATAAGTTTTTATTTTATCCTTTATGAGCTTTCGGCTTACATCAGCCATTATCAAAGATGAAAATAGTGTTGCTTGTAACGGGCAGTTCGCTGACGAACGATAGTCGTAGTCGTCTATTTTGTTTGTGTGGAGGATTGGCGAACACGTGCGTGCATGCTGGAAGCGAAAATCGCACTACAGTTTGTGGCGTCTCACATGACCACACGAGAGTTGGGGCGAGAAGTATTAAGTATGGAAAGTCATTAACTGTCCGTTACAACCAACACTATTCTCGACAAAACTTGTTTATATTATTTAATGAAACATATATGAAACATATATATGTATAATGAAACACACACACACACACACACACACACACACACACACACACACACATATATATATATATATATATATATATATAATATAATATAATATAATTATATGGTTATATATCAATTTTACATTGCGACATGGAAATTTCTATGTTTCGAGATAGGTTCTCATCATCAGGCAATGTTGGTGTGGTTGTGCAGATGATGTAAATCATCTGCACAACCACACCAACATATGACCATATAATTATATTATATTATATTATATTATATTAATCTCTATAATACTCATTATATTGAGCACTGTTTATAATAAAATAAATGCCAGAGCACTCAAGATAAAAAAAAAAAAACCTTGAGTCCTCTTCACTTGGAATTATATATATATATATATATATATATAATGTGGGGAAGTTTTCACTCAACTCAGAAGTGTTGTTTCAGTCATGCTAATTTTGAAATATAAGTAGATATTGTAGTCAACAAACACCCAATAGCGACAGTCTGATTCATGATTAAACGAAAGATTAATATTAATATTTTTATTATAAAATCGCAATGAATATATTTATAAAACAAAATTTATTATTTTTGCCGTCGGAATTAGCACAGAATCTAATAAGTCAGTTTAGGTATTTAAAATATGCCTCTTCAATTTACTGCCCTGCATTTGAAAATGTTCGACCCTAAGAAAATTTCAATCAAATGTCATCTTATCGTCTGGTTTTTTTTTTCTAACTCACAATTGTCACTATGACATCAGCATTAAAATTTTAACATAGTAAACTTTACTCTGTCTGTCTGTCTGTCTGTCTGTCTGTCTGTCTCTCTCAACGAAAAAAATGTTTTCTTTTTTTCCCTTCTTGCCACTATTCCTTCCGTCTGGATAATTTAAACCATTCATTTTTGTGAAAAAATTCAGTTTGATGAGTTGAACATTTTTAATATTCACTAAATAAATCATCACCGATGGACTTATAAATTTGTTTGATTTATTTTCAATATATATATATATATATATATATATAAATATATTACTTATTTATCCATTAGAATACTGTTTTTTTTTGTTGTTTTTTTCAACATGAGCATTTGTATGTTTTTCTTTCACGCTGCAGAGATTTACAATTCTTTTTCTGCCTTTTTTTAAAGACATGATGTGCGTTGTGGTGCATTGGATATCGGCTCGGAACGAGAAATAGGGGAGCCGAATTCGAATTCCAGCTGAATTCATTGCATTCACTTATGCGCAAATACCCTTGTGAAAGGTATTAATCCGCCTATTCCTTCCAGTTATGGGTTAAATAACAGGACAGATTGGGTTCTCTAGCCTTGGTCGGCAACCAGTCTACCGCAGAAAGCAATGGCAACCTACTGCGGGATAATTTTCTGCCCAGTCAGTCATGTCTCTTTCGAGACATGATCGCCCAAGCGTGTATCACGTATGGCACTTAACTGACTGACTGAATATAATAGTTAGAATCATGATTAAGGCTTCTACTGGTCATAAAGTGGGGGATCAGTCTATTACTTCATAACAATAGGAAACCGATTCCCCACTAATTACTACATAATAATATAATACATTTCTTTCCCCTCTAGCTATGAGTCAAATAGCAGGACAGATTGGGTTCTATAGCCTTGGTCGCAACCAGTCTACCGCAGAAAGCAATGGCAACCTACTGCAGGATAATCTTCTGCCCAGTCAGTCATGTCTCTTTCGAGACATGATCGCCCAAGCGTGTATCACGTATGGCACTCAACTGACTGATCAACGTACCGACGGTTCGAATTAATTCTATTCCTTTTGTTGTTTTTTTAACCCATCTACTTTTATGAATTCTATGATTTTCAATTTCTCCTCCATAAGTGCACTGAAATTTCTTCTTTTGTTTTCTTTGTTCATTATTAAAATGTTCTTTTCTAACTAGTCGTATTTTTCCCTTTCATTTTTAGTTTCCCTACGTGTTTTGGCGACGTGCCCATATTTCTACATTTTTTATATTTGAATGATAAGAGGCTTGCATGTCTTAAAAAAAACTTTCGCCGCAGTTACTTCGATGCAAATTCTTTTATCTACTAGGCTCTACTGTGTTGATACATTCACCTCATATAACACATTTTCCTCTTTATAATTTTCATGCACTGAATTTTTCCTCTACAATTAATATTTTTATCATTGTTTTGTGTTGCTATCTTTTCATATTTTGCTTTTGTGTTTATTATTTGTTCAACTGACAAACGTATCCGCAATAAGACGTCGTGTCAAAAAGGACTGTTTTTCCCATGAAACCGCTTTTAGCCGAGTTCGAATTCCAGTTGAATTCATTGCATTCACTAACGCGCAAATACCCTTAGGAAAGGTATTAATCCGTCTATTCCTTCCAGTTATGGGTTAAATAACAGGACAGATTGGGTTCTATAGCTTTGGTCGGCAACCAGTCTACCGCAGAAAGCAATGGCAACCTACTGCAGGATAATTTTCTGCCCAGTCAGTCATGTCTCTTTCGAGACATGATCGCCCAAGCATGTATCACGTATGGCACTTAACTGACTGACAGTCTTCGACAGTGTTTTTTGTTTTAAAAATCAATGATTAGAATTTAAATAACACTTAAGATATATGATTTTATATATTTTTTCTTGAGAATTTACATCAAAAATATTAATATATATTCATATTGTTTATTTACAAGAATAATTTTATATTTACAAACATTCTAAGAACTAATACAATCAGGACTATTGTAAAACAATATTTATTATTTACCAGTTCCTATATGAGAAAATCATTTTTATTCATAAATTTACAAGCATTTAACAAATTACTAAAATATGTGAACAAATTATAAGAAAATCCTTATTATTTGTCATTTTATAAAGTTTAAATCAGTTGGCAATTAGTCGATGTTTTGCCAACCATTCCAATAAAAAATCAAATAAATAGTGTTTTTTTTTAAATTTTTGTTACCAAATCCCAAGAACAGAGAAACTGTATCAATTCCCTTGCATATATTTAGGCTTTATTACAAATCTAATCTTTGCTTTTTAAAATGATAAACATTGCCGAGGAAGTGAAAGTAGTTAAAAATGACGTATGATAGGAAGAACTGTCTTTTTTTTTTTTTTGTCACTCGGTCTTATTGCGGTTAATTGTGATGCATTTTCACTATATTTGTGATTTATAAATAAATTTGATTGAGGGACATCTCTAAATTTTCTCAGTTTTCTCTGAGAAGGTCACCTGTATCTGTTGATTCAATTTTAAATGGAATGACCTACCTGTATTTAAATGTCACAAGCCAAATACTTGTTTCTTTTTTCTGACATATCAACAACTATATGGAACATAAAGGCAGCTATTTGGCAAACATGGACCTTCATGTCATACAGAGTGTCAAAAAGATAGTTTTTCCCATGATACCGTTTTTTAACAACTTTTACTCAATACAATATATATCATTTACCAATTTATGAAGAAATAAATATGAAAACAACTTTTTATTTATAAACATTTATAAAATTACTAAAATATTCAAATGAATTTTAAGAAAATCCTTAATATTTACCATTTTATAAAGTTTGAATAAGTTGGCAATTAGCCGATGTTTTGCCAACCATTCCAATAAAAAAATCAAATAAATAGTGTTTTTTGTTCCCAAATCTCCCAAACAATGAAGAAGTATAAATTCACTTGGATATGTTTAGGTTTTATTACAATTGTAATCATCACTTTTTTAAACAATAAACATTGCTGAGGAGTGAAGGTAGTTAAAATAATAGCGGTGTCAAGGGAAAAAGTGTCTTTTTGATACTATGTCTAAGTGAAGACACGTTTGTACATGTTTGGCATATGTTCAATATGATCTATAGAACTGCAATTAATTTTTATGGCGTTTCTATAAAATACATATGGAGGAAGAAAGGGGATCACCGCCCCTATGGAATGAATTTGAAATAATAGATAGAGAACGCCAGTGGAAACTACGTAAACTTAAGGAATCACACATTTGTTAGGCTACAAAAATCCTTCACGCCGACCAAGCGTAGAGAAGAATACAATATAGGAACCAGTAAAATTCATTATTCATCGAATTTTTTTTTTCTTCAGAATATACCCTTAAATCATATTATTTATAAAATCAGTTTGAGTGCCTTGGCCTTGTGATCACGCTAAATAATACACACTATTCCAGAAACTGTAACTAAGGTACGCTCATCATAGTTGCAGTATAAACTACAAATGGGCTCTGTAGGTGTTGAACAAGCACAAATATGCCTGAGTAGGCGTCTGCAACAGGGATTAGCTAGCTGCCCTAGTTGACAGGTATTCTTAGTTACGAGTGGCCAGTTATATCATGCATATGACGGATTGGTAGACACTAGCAGTGAAAGGACGAATGCTAGCGAAAACCTAGTAATAATAATGATAATTATATTAGAGAAAATACAAAGAAGCTGTGGTCCGTATAACATCGGGACGATTTTCAGAAGTGTTTGTACACTTTGCAGGTACCTCTCCCGAGTAAGACCCCCCCAACAGAGGAGGACATGACTAAGGACTGTGTGTACGCCATTCCATGTAGCTGTGGAAAGAAATATAAAGGAGAAACAGGCCGCCCCCTTAAGGTAAGACTACAAGAACATCGCAACGGTCTAGCACGAGGGGAGATAGAAAAATCAGATCTAGCTGGCCACATATGGAGAGAGAAAGGGGGATCACCTTCCCCTATAGGATAAATTTGAAATAATAGATAGAGAACGTACTGGAAACTACATAAACTTAAGGAATCAGCACATATGCTAGGCTTAAAAAATCCTTGATGTCGACTAAGCGTAGGAATGAGTACAATATGGGAACCAGTAATACGGAGTATCAGAAAAAAATCATTAGCGTCAAAATTGCAATATGAGCTCTGGTAAAAAATACTACAAAAAAGCCATTAACCTAAAAAAAATTGCAAAATGAACTCTGGCAAAAAAGGTTACTGAACATTAGGTTAATAAGTTCAAAAAATTCAGTTGATCTTATCGTTAAGGACACATGTCCAAGTGGATAAAGACGTCGGTTAGTTCCAGTGATTTGACCCCAAAGTTGCGAGTTCAATACCAAGCTACAGCAATGCCGAAGAAATAATCTACAGAATTAGAGGGAGTTAACTCATGACTACCAAAGAGAAGCTCTACGCAAAAGGGATAGAAATGATATTCCCCAAATGATTGTAATGAAGGGTTAAGTTCGAAATTCCATAAATGATTTTTTTATATGTTTAGGTTTTTCCCGAAGAAGGCCGCAGCATACAACGGCCGAAACGTCGTACAAATTGCAACAAAGATGAGGACAATAGTCCGAATAGTGTAAATACTTTTTTATTTTGTATGATTAGAGAAATGTTTCTCTATAAGTTAAAAAAAAACGTATTTCCTATATTGCTTTTTTCGTATTGTATAGAGAATGAAACCATATCATATTTCTATAGGATATGCTTTGTTGCATAGAATGTGAAAATCGGAGAGCGGAGTTCGAATTCAAATCGATTTCGTTTCATTCACTTACGCACAAATACCCTTATGAAAAGTATTAATCCATCCATCTTCCTCCAGTTATGAGTTAAATAGCAGGAAAGACTGGGTTCTATAGACTTGGTTGGCAACCAGTCTACCGCAGAACGTAATGGCAACCTACTGCGGGAAAAGCTTCTGCCTAATCGAAAGAGACATGATCGCCCAAGCTTGTATCACGTAAGGGAAGTAAGTGACTGACTGATCTTTCTGTCATACAGGATAGCTTCTCTCCTGGCAATCGGTCTCTGACAATCTCAGAGATCTCGAAATCTCCAACTATTAGTAAATGGTAGGGTATACTGGGTTCAAAGGAAACCAGTCTAGGAGAAGGATAACTTTGAATTAAAAAAAGTGTATGTGGCCCTGGCAAAGCACCTACTTTACAACTGATGAAAGGATTGTGGAGTTTAAAATGACTCTTATGATCCCGACTGTGGTCATGTGTGTGTATAGGGGGGGAGTAGTCGATTAAAGAAGACTTTAAGGGGTTTACAACCATACGACATTAAAACAACCGATCTCCTATCATCACCGAAGTTAAGCAACGTCGAGCCTGGTCAGTATTTAAATCGGTTAGAAATATCAGATGCTGTAAACTTAGATGTGTAGTTCGTATTCATTACATTTACTTACTTACTGAAATCCGATTTCGAATTCCAGGTCGTTATATTCCCTTAAGCGCAAATAGCGTTGGGAAAGACATAAATCCATCTGTTCTCGCCCAACTATGGTTAAATAGTGGAGCAAAATGGGTCTTATAGCTTTGAGTGGCAACCGGTCTAGGAGAAGGACAGGTCTGAAGTCAAAATCTCAAACTATGAGTAAATACTAAGACAGACTAGGTATTTCAGCCCTGGAGACTAGAATGACAACTTTGAATTAAAAGAAAAACTATATGTACCTCTGGCGAAGTACATACAATTCTAATCATCGTTTTTAAAAACAACAAACATTCCTGAGGAGTAAAGGTAGTGAAAATAATAGGGGTGTCAAGGAAAAATCTGTATTTTTTTACCCTGATATTTTGCAGACATAATGATCTAAGTTTGCCATTAAATTGAAGACGTAAAGCTACCACTCTTTTTCGTGGGTTAACTTGACATTTTTCTGGTAATATGTAACATTTATACTCATCTTAAAGTACACAGAGTGCGAACCATTAGTATTTCTATTAGCGAAAACTTCATTGACAAAATGGCAGCAACGTCTTCTATGCCACCAATAAAATGTTTTTGACAAAGCGAGAGAGAACGAAAGTAAATAGCCCAAAGAAAAAAATCTTATTATACTATTATAATATAAAATTAAGAAATAAAAATATGGTTGCGGGAAACGAACACCGTTGTTATCAACAAAGTCCAAGTTCAAATGACAACACTTCCAAAAAAAAAAAAAAGAAATGTTGGTAATATTCAAATATTTTTTTTATTATTTTTCTTCTCAATTCTCAAGAACAAAAGCAAATGTGGCAATTCTTTTTCATATGCTTAGGTTTTGATTCAATTCTAATAATCGGTTTTTTCAGCAAATAAACATTGACGAAGGAGTGAAGGTAGTTAAAGAAATAGCGGTGTCAAGGGAAAAAGCGTCCTTGTGATACTACGTCTTACTGAGGACACGTTTGTAGATGACTGTCATTTCAATATTATCTATGCAACTGACACCGAAAGGAAAGTGTAGTTTACAATGAATTTATGATCCCTACTGATGTGTGTGACAGCGGTTGATTTCATAAAAATCTTACTATTTCTACAGGGTGCAGTGGATAAATTGAGGCCATTTTATTTTTTTAATTTCGCGCGTGCGCATTGCTTGTGTTGTATCGTCGAGATGGTAAACAATACACAAATGATAAAATAATATTTTATTCGGTAGATACAATATAATATTCCATAAGGCGAATTGGCATGGCAAAGGAAGCATTCCAGAAGTTGAGTAAAGTATTAAAAAACAGGACAATTTCACTAGAAACATAGAGGAGCGTACTGGATAGCTATGTGATGTCGGTTCTACGATATGGCAGTGAATGTTGTACAATATCTTCGAAGATGGAGGAAAAACTTGAAGCAACTGATGTGTGGTGCTACAGAAGGATGCTGCGGATATCATGAACCGAGCATGTGAGCAATGACGAGGTTTTGGAAAGGATGGAAACAAAAAAGAAATTAATACTGAACATCAGAAAGTGATAACTAAAGTTCCTGGAAAAACGCAATGAGGAAGGAGGGCTTGGAGAACCTGATACTAACAGGCCAGATACAGGGAAAAAGAGACAGAGGAAAGTAGCGGATAACATATTTGAAGAACATGATCAGGTGAATGACGGAACGAGGGTTGCATGGTGCTAAGAGCCACCAGGAACAGAGAGATGTGGAAATCCATGATCGCCTACGTCCTGAAAGGACAGGGCACATAAAAGATGAATATACATGCCAACTGTTTATATGAAATTATAATGTGGGTATAAAATGGGGGATCAATTCTATATAATAATCAATATATAAACTGATCCCTCATTTTGTAGCCATGCAACTTATTTTACATTTATATTCTTGATTTATAGGCTTGAGCTAGTGGATGACAGAGCAGAGTTTGTGTAGTGTAACAGGAGAATGCGTGCTAAAAGCCACCAGGGATAGGAAGATGTGGAAAGCCACGATCGCCTACGTCCTGAAAGACAAGGCACAGAAAAGAAGAAGTAGATCGCAACAATATAGGTGGTTCAGTTAGCAAGTAACACGCAGGTTAACAGCAGCTCTCAGCTCACACTAACTTCCTTCTTCAACCGACCCGCTCTATCTATATACTAGCAGTATAAGCTCGGCGTTGCTCGGGTGTAATGAAAGCTTTAAAACTAATCCATGGTCCTGGAGCTCAGACCCTTTGGACGTTGACACGAAAGCTTAAAAAGCAATAGTTGTTTCCAGTGAAAGTGAAACCGGATACTGAAAGAAAAATGAATGGATGTAAGTCAAATTTTGATTTCCTGGTATCAATATCAAATAAGTTTTTTTCGTCGAAAACTGAACTTTGAAGGCTAAATAAGTCCTCTGAGTAAATGGTATCATGCCTGAGACTAAGAACTACAATTATACCTACTTAGAGCCAAACCGGAAGCAAAAACTAAAATAAAAGGGCTGAAAAAAATACAGACATTCAGGCAGATAAACAGAAACACACACAAACATCGTGCCTTTTATATATATATATATATATATATATATATATATATATATATATATATATTATTGATTTTCTGCACTATTGTAAGAACTGCAACCTTGAAACTTCTGAATATCGTTTCTTATGTCTTTGTCTACGAGTGTATCAAATTTGATTAAAATCGGATCACTCCTTCTATAACCCGATTTTTTCGATTATCGATTTTCGATATTTATCGGGGGTACCTCGACACAAAACCTCGCTCATAACATTCGCAGATGCTTATAGTACAACTGTGTAAATTTTCAAGAAAATCGGTTCAGCCGTTTTGGAGTCTATAGGAAAATAAAATAAATTTTAATCTTTCACCGGTAATCCTTACTTGTTAGTAATGAAAATATTTCGGCAAAGAGGTAGATTCGAACTTTTCTTTGAAGAGCAACAATTTTTATGTGAAAAACGACCCTGGGATCGTTTTTCACATAAAAATTGTTGCTCTTCAAAGAAAAGTTTTATATAAAAAAGAAAAGTTTTATATCTATATATATAAAATTTGATTGCTTAATTAATTAGTTTTTGGTCATAATAAAATTAGACTAGTGAACATTATTATTAAAAAGTGTTCAATACAATTATATATTAGAATTTTTAAATATTTTACATTTGTAAACGAGTTATTACGCGACCCAGGTTTCTACCATGAGTGGTGTCTTCAGGCGATTTTCAATAACTGATTTTACCGTTTACGCTTTGTTTTGTTTTTTTGTTTTTTGTTTTTTTTGAACGCTCACATAGCAGGGAAATTTTGAACGCGCAATTTTTAAAGTTACAAGGAATTATAACGTTTTCATCTGTGGTTGTATGAACCTAATAGGTATTTTTTGTATGGTTACACTTAGTCATAATTTCCTTTCTTTCATTGAATAGTTTGTTTTAGTTTGGGAAAAGCATAATCTCTAACTTTTCTTCCTGGCACAGTCTACGCATTTTGCCAACGTTGTAAGGCTTGGCTGTTTTTATTATACTCCACGTTATGTTTGGGTCTCTAACATATTTTGATTTTAATTTCCACACGTGGCTAACCATTTTTGCACAGTTTTTTAAGTTTTCAATTTTGAATGTAGACTTGTGATTGAACCAACTGGTCTTAAATGTGTCTTTGGTTGATTTGGTTATTCTATTTTGGCCATTTAAGTCATGTACCTTTGCCTTGTAAATGACTTTTCTGTGTTGCAAATTTCTTGAAGTGGACGTTTATTTTTGTTCCTGTAGTTGCATTCTTTATTAGTGTTCTTGTTTTGTACAATGTTATCTAAGTTTCTGGCGTTTTGTTTTTTATGAAACTATCTAAATTACTAGTGCAACTATAACTTAGCTTGTTTGTGTTTCTATTGAAATTCTGATCCTTTTGGAAAGTGTCTATCAGTTTAAAAAATATTTATCCTATTTTGGTCTTTACTTCTAAATTAAATGGTGGGTTGAACGAGATAATGTTTCATTTTCTATTATCGTTTTTTGTTTGTCTGCTTGGTTGAGAATTATATTGTAAAATGTTTTATGGCCAGATTTTCTTAGTGAATCTTCATTAGTTTTTGTTTTTTTTTTCCATTTCGCATCATTATATTTTTTTTCTTTTCAACAATCATTGTTTTGTTTGACGAATTATTTGATAGTCTGTGTTCTATTCCTTTGTAAATGTGCCTAATTATACTTTTGGGGTGGTTGGATTTTGTATTTATGTATGTTAACTTAGTGTTTGTTTTCATGTATAGAGAGACATTGTAAATTGTAAAAAATTGTAAAAAAAAAATTGTAAAAACTGTAAACGGTAAAATCAGTTATTGAAAATCGCCTGAAGACACCACTCATGGTAGAAACCTGTGTCGCGTAATAATTCGTTTACTAATGGAATATATATATGTATATATATATATATATATATATATGTGTGTGTGTGTGTGTGTGTGTGTGTGTGTGTGTGTGTATATATTACGGAAAGTTCAGAAGATTAACGAAATGGAATAATGGCCGACATATTTAATTTGTTTGTTTGAACATCATTTTTAATACTCTTATTTGAGTATATATTCATAGTCTGTTTCGTATTAGCATTTGAGTATATATATATATATATATATATATATATATATATATATATAGTAGATACTCTGTAATAAAACAGTATATTTATATATATAACTCGTATTTGCGTATATATGTATATATTTGTAGTCTGTTTTGTATTTGTATTTGAGTATATATATTTATTTTTATATATATAGTAGATACTCTGTTTTTAATTAATTTAATTATATATATATATATATATATATATATATATATATATATATACAACTCTACCTGCCTGAGTATTTTTAGAAATTTTCTAATAAAAATATGTGTTATTCGGCAGGATTCGAACCTGTTTTAAGATAGGCTATATTTATGAGTTATATTAATTTAGTTACACATCAACGGACTAGAATAGCCCAGAAGTATAATCGTCGACTGACGCCAATTCGGTCGGGTTTCAATCCTGGGTTAAAAGCAATCGGAGTCTAACCGTACTGATGAGCTGTGATACAGCGAAACAGATCTGTCTGCGGATGACTATATATATATAAATCTTTAAAATAGAATACAGAATTCTGACAATGTTTTTGACAAATGGAAAACATTTCATTGAAACTAAACATGATTACCTGTTTCACCATTCGAGATCTAAAAACGAAAGAAAGAAATATGTGTGTGTATTTGTATAGATGTTCAAATAATGAATCATATTACCATTTCCCTTAGCCTATAAATCTTCTAATTTCTACGCATTCAGAAGGATTGGATGAGGATTTGTCTTGGATTAATTTCAGAAAAAGCTATACGCATTTCTTGCTTTCGAGACATTCTGAAAATGAGATGAGGATTTACCTTTATTTCAATAAAAAAAAATCTAAGAAAATATATTAACAGCATTCATTACGTACTAAGAATTATAAAGAAAAAATGTAGAATAAATATTAGCGGCTTTTTAGTCAATCATTTTTCTTTTTCTTTAACGAGAATCGCCAGCTTAGAGAAAACGTATCAATGATCCATTATTTAAGTAATACTTACACAATTTCGTTTTCTGATCTGATGAAGCAAAGAAAGCGAAACACGTAATCAAAACTAATTTTCAACTAATTAATTTCACGATTAATATATATATATATATATATATATATATATATATATATATATATGTGTGTGTGTGTGTGTGTGTGTGTGTGGATGTAAAAATTAAGACAGACACATTATTCCATGGTTAACCGGTGGTGTGGCCTATTTCAGGCGAACCATCATCAGCTTCTGTTTTTACTTTACAGATAATTTTACACGAAGCAAATTCACAAATAAAGACCCCCAACAAAACACAAAAAGAGAAATAAAAATAAAGACCGCTCCCTTAAAAGTGAAATATTAAAGAATTAGTTCATCATTATATATATATATATATATATATATATATATATATACTACAGGCCATGATTATTAAGTCAGTTCAGTTTTTTTTTCAAAAAAGAAATTAATGCTATTTTTAGTATTTATTGTCAAGTGGATAATTCTAAATAAAAACAGAATGATTCTTTTGTTATTATTACTTTGCAATTTTTTTTCAATGCACTCAGGAAGCCTTTGCTTCGGCCAGCCAATAAGAAGAAGAGACTAGCATGGGGAAGAGAGCACAAAAACTGGACACCAGAATAGTTGATTTGATGCACATGTTATTGTGCAGAATTAACAACTCTCAATTTTCAGTCATGTCATCAAGTCGAAGAAACAAACTGGATCCTTCTGTCCAAAACGTAAAGGAAAATGCATTCGGAAGTGAAATTCAACGACAAGAGGCAAGGTGTACGTGATCAGGGAAAATGTGAAAGATCCTAGGAATTTGTTTTGTTTGATTTAATTTTATATATATATATATATATATATATATATATATATATATATGTTCTGATTTAGTTCGCTCTACCTTTGTATTGAGTGCTTTCTGTTAGAAAGTTACTCGTGTCGGGTTTTCTTCTTTAGGCTTCGTGCTGATTTCGGTCCGAACACATTTGACTGACTTTCATGCCCTAAGCTCTTTATTTTTTTACAACCATTTTTTTCCTTCATTCGATAGTTTTTGAGGAAGGTTTTCAAGACGAGTATAATTATAATCACTTTTATATATATATATATATATATATATATGCATGTTTATATATATATATATATATATATATAAAACATGCATATATATATATATATATATATATATATATAAACATGCATATATATATATATATATATATATAAACATGCATATATATATATATATATATATATATATATATATATAAACATGCATATATATATATATATTAGGACCATGAATAAGTTATCGCTGATTTTATATATATATATATATAATTCTATATAATATATATATATATATATATATATATATATATAAACATGCATATATATATATATATTAGGACCATGAATAAGTTATCGCTGATTTTATATATATATATATATAATTCTATATATATATATATATATATATATATATATATATATATATAAACATGCATATATATATATATATTAGGACCATGAATAAGTTATCGCTGATTTTATTTTATATATATATATATATATAATTCTATAAAATATATATATATATATATATATATATATATATATATATATATATTTAGTACTGTGCAAAAGTTTTAGGACAAGAACTGTTTTATCTTTTATGAGGCATCAAAATAAAGTTTAAAATCACCCCTGTCCTAACACTTTTGCACACTACCGGTATTAGAACAGGAGTGATTTTCCTAAAAACTTCACTGAAATTCAAATACAGGCTAAAAAGCCAAGTA
Organism: Ascarosepion bandense; assembly: GCA_037127315.1. Lineage (NCBI taxonomy): Eukaryota > Metazoa > Mollusca > Cephalopoda > Sepiida > Sepiidae > Ascarosepion > Ascarosepion bandense. Next base: position 5,997,903 of record JBBBDQ010001417.1, read on the forward strand.
AATTGCTAATAAATATTGATTATGTAAAACTAGGTGCAAAATAAGTGTATTAAAAAGAACTTATATTCAATTTTTCCTATTTTCTGTTAAACAAGTTATTTTGAAACAACTCGTTATTCTATTCTGACAGACTTTTTTCTCATTCCCCACTCTGGAATTGATAAATCTAATGTTACTTTGCAAGACACACTTTGGGAATAAATACAAGCTGCTTGGCAGGAGGTACCATTAGATACATTGAAGAAGCTTTTGATGTCAATGCCGGACAGAATAAAGGTTGTACTCAAAGCAAAAGACTGTTATACTAAATATTAAATTTATTTTGTAACAAGTATGCTTTTCTTGTTAAATTATTTGTTGAGTAAATCAAATAAAATTACTTTAATTAAATTGTTTATTTTCTGTCAATATGCCTCATAAAAGATAAAAGAGTTCTTGTCCTAATACTTTTGAACAGTACTGTATATATATATATATATATATATATATATATATATATATATATATATATATATATATATATATCACGTATCTGGTCTAATCTGTTTCATTCATTTTCACACAAATACCGCTAGGAAAGATATGAATTCACCTTTACTCCTCGAAGCTTTGGGTTACATACCATGCTATACCAAAATTTCTACCTTTGATGTCGAGACTAGAAGGAGAATTATGAATTCAGACATGTGGGAAAGTCAAAGAGAAACTACTAGTTTCCTAAAATGTGTGGCAATTCACAGATATTAAAGAAAAGGATTCTGTGGAGAGTCACGATCGTATACATACTGAAGTTACTTGGCATTAAAAAAAGATTGCGATACAACCAGGCCTTTCCTTCAGTCCTTTGTACAGCATTCTCATTTTTCTCTAAAGAATTTAAACAACAAATAAACATTTACCGAACTGAACTTAGGCGGTTACATGTCCGCAGACATAGGGCTGAGCGTCGGACTCATTACAACTATCGTTTTAGATTGAAAAGAAAACTGTACGTTTCGTCCTTTTTTTAAGAATAGATTTTCAGAAGAAAGAAAGTATAGTAAAAGAAATATAAGACAGCCTGCAAGAAAAGAAAACCTGAATCTTCAAAGAAAGCCATAAAAGATCTGGAATAAATGCCGAGTTCTTTTGAATTAAATGTTTTGTGTGACGTGAGGTCAGCCGTACAAATGAAAATTCTAAAGCAGCCGAAAGGTATGAGAAATGCTATTCAAAGTCAGAATAATAGAAAGGACTGACCAGTTCCTGGGAAAACATAAAGGAAAAATGGCAGATATCCGACAATGAGTGCCTTTCCTTCAGCAAACAGCTTTTACTTTTACGTTTACTTAACTGACAGGCTGACTGACCATGCTTAAGTAAGATAAGTCATAGACGATTGGGTGGTCATATCACGATTTAGACATTACTGACTGGGCAGAATATTTTCCCGCAGCAGGTATACTGGTTGTTATTCAAGATTAAAGAACCTAATCTGTTCTGCTGTTTATTCCATAGCTGGAGGGACGAGGGACGGATAAACAACTTTCCCAGTGATATTTGCGCGTAAGTAAATGCATCAAAAGCAACTTAAATTCGAACTCGGCTCTCCGATTTCTCGTCACGAGCCGATATCAGCTGCACTAAATTGCACATCCAGCACAGCAGAAGAAAGAAATTCAAATACTCTAATTTGTTTTATTTTAATTTAGGGGTCTTTTTGACATCATTATTCGTATTTATACGGTACTGTGCAAAAGTATTAGGACAAGAGAACTATTTTATCTTTTATGAGGCATATTGACAGAAAATAAACAATTTAATTAAAGTAATTTATTTGATTAACTCAACAAATGCTTTAACACGAAAAAAATACTTGTTACAAAATAAATTTAATCTTTAGTATAATAGCCTTTTGCTTTGATCACAACCTTCATTCCGTCAGGTATTGACGAACAAGCTTTTTCAATGTATCTTATGGAATCTCCTGCCAAGCAGCTTGTATTTGTTCCCAAAGTGTAACTTGCGAAATAACATTAGATTTATCAATGTTTTTATCCAAAATATCCCATAGATGTTCAATAGGATGAAGATCAGGGCTTCGTGGGGGTAAATTCAAATTTCGCAGCCTTCCTTCCTCTTCAGTTTTAGTTAAATAATTCTTACAAAGGTTTGGCTTTTCACCCTGTATTTGAATTTCAGTGTGGTTTTTAGGAAAATCACCCCTGTCCTAATACTTTTGCACACTACCGGTAGTGTGCAAAAGTGTTAGGACAGGGGTGATTTTAAACTTTATTTTGATGCTGCGTAAAAGATAAAATATTTCTTGTCCTAATACTTTTACGCAGTACTGTATATTGCATACCAATTGTCCACGTATCAAGTACACACAATTTTTGCTTCTTTACACCGATTAGCGTTTTCTTTTACTGACACGGTTTCATTCTACAATTAATGACCCGTACAAATATCTAAGATATATCATCTACCACAATAAGTGTAAATATTTAACTTAATTATTACCAACAATATCGGGACGCATGCCACCACTATAAAAATAATGATGTCTATAAATTCCCATGCTCTCTGAGGCATTTAATTTCTAACACAAATAATCAATAAACAATATTAAATACTTAAATTTGGCATATATGCAACACAGTTTCTCGCATACTGATCTATCATCTGTCGAAGCTCAGTGCTATCCGTGCACACATCAACAAGCACATCATGATAAGACAAACACTAGCGGATAGCATCAAAATACTCTAACGTAGCCAATGCAAGGAAAGATTCACTTCTGTAAAAGTTACTATTATCTATAATTATTTATAAATGGAACTTCGTCTGTGTGTGTGTGTGTGTGTGTGTGTGTGTGTGTGTGTGTGTGTGTGTGTGTGTGTGTGTGTGTGTGTGTGTCCGTTACCTATAGACTCCGAAACGGCTGAACTGATTTTCTATAAGCGTCTGCAAATGTTCTTAGATAGGTTTTATGTCGAGGTACCCCCGATAAATATCGAAAATCGATAATCGAAAAAATCAGGTTATAGAAAGAGTGGTTCAATTTTAATCAAATTTGATACACTCATAGACAAAGATATAAGAAACGATATTCAGAAGTTTCGAGGTTGCAGTTCTTACAATATTGCAGAAAATTGATAATATATATATATATATATATATATATATATATATATATATAAGGCAAGATGCTTGTGTGTGTCTGTTTATCTGCCTGTATGTCTGTATTTTTTTTCAGCCCTTTTATTTTAGTTTTTGCTTCGGGTTTGGCTCTAAGTGGGTATAATTGTAGTTCTTAGTCTCAGCCATGATACCATTTAGTCAGATGACTTATTTAGCCTTCAAAGTTCAGTTTACGACGAAAGAAACTTATTTGATATCGATACCAGGAAATCAAAATTTGACTTACATCCATTCATTTTTCTTTCAGTCTATGGTTTCACTTTAACTGCAAACAACTATTGTTTTTTAGTCTTTTGTGCCAATGTCCAAAGAATCTGAGCTCCAGGACCATGGATTAGTTTTAAAGCTTTCGTTACACCCGAGCAACGCCGGGCAATACTGCTAGTATATATATAAATGACCCATATTAAATAAAATATCAATCACCATCAGATAAAGTAGCTTAAAGTCCATAAGATGTAAATTACGTGCTCACATATTCTATCGAAATAATAAAAAATAAAATAAAATAAATTAAGTTATTAATAAATAAATCTTTTTCTGCGGCCTCGTTCCCAAAAGCCGTTATATATGAGGTCATGCTATACCATTTCAAATGTCCACCTTCCAAAAAAAAAAAAAAAAAAAAAAAAAAGTCAAGATACAGAAAAATTAAGTCTAAAAGAAACTACTAGTTTCCTAAAAATGTGTGGCAATTCACAGATATTAAAGAAAAAGGAATCTGTGGAGAGTCACGATTGTATACATGGCATTAAAAAAAGATTGGAATACAACCAGGCCTTTCCTTCAGTTCTTTATCAACCTTTGTATTGCATTCTCATTTTTCTCTAAAGAATTTAAACAACAAATAAACATTTACCGAACTGAACTTAGGCTGTTACATGTCCGCAGATATAGGGCTGAGCGTCGAACTCATTACAGCTATTTTTCTAGATTGAAAAGAAAGCTGTACGTTTCGTCCTTTTTTTAAGAAGAGATTTTCAGAAGAATGAAAGTATTGTCAAAGAAATACAAGAGAGCTAGCAAGGAACGAAAACCTGAATCTTCAAACCTTTAAAGAAAGCCATATGTGCGTGGTGGTCCAGTGGATATCGGCTCGGAACAAGAAATCGGAGAGCCGAGTTCGAATTCCAGTTGAATTCATTGCATTCACTTACGCGCAAATACCCTTGGGAAAGTTATGGGTTAAATAACTGGACAGATTGGGTTCTATAGCCTTGGTCAGCAGCCAGTCTACCGCAGAAAGCAATGGCAACCTACTGCGGGATAATCTTCTGCCCAGTCAGTTATGTCTCTTTCGAGACATGATCGCCCAACCGTGTTTCACGTATGGCACTTAACTGACTGAATGTTACACCACATCGGTTCTTGATAATGACTGCGAAAGACGAAAGTACTGTGACAAAAATAACAAA
>JBBBDQ010001417.1:6005000-6080000 GCA_037127315.1 Ascarosepion bandense
TTGAGAAATCATTAGTATGTGTCGTCACCGGAATAAATTTAAGTGGCGATTCTTATCTCATTCTTCCATTTAATCACAATAGAATTTTTTAAAAATTTGGCAAAGCAGTAACCTCTCCCTTCTACCTACCACTACCAAGCCAATGGTCAAGCGACATGCCTCCCACTACCGTAAGAAAAATTACTACTAAGATTCTTTTAGCTTAACGACTACAATAGCCGATATTCCCCCACCCCTTCTTTTACCATCCCCCGTCTCCGGCATTAGAATGTTTTCTCATTCTTTGATTAAACGAGGTTGACAATACATGTCTTAAACTGACACGATAAAAATAGTTCTTCCCCCTCTAAATTTTATCTGAATATATATATTTTTAAACACGTTGTATTAAACGATAGTGACAAATTAGTTTAGCAGATTTTATTTTGCATTTGCTCATATTTTCTAATGAGGCTTTTTATAAGGCAATTGTTGATGGTTAAAAATTGTAAAACCGTAAAATTTGACCCTGATGACGAACGATGATATTCGAAAGTACGCGGTTAACATATGGAAAATATTTGTAGAAATATAATTTGGAAATAAAAAGCCTCATTAGAAAATATGAGAAAATGCAAAAGAAAATCTGCAAGACTAAGTTGTCTCTATCATTTAATACAACATGTTTAAAAGAATGGATGCTTTATATATATATATATATATATATATATATATATATTCTTATTCATTATCTATCTAGTGTAAGAATAAAGGATATACGAATTTTAATATATATTATCTTAAATCTGTTTTTTTATATTAATCACTGTGTTTTGCTTTACATACAGTTTTTTTTTAATCGTATCACCCCGAGCAAGGCGTTAACGCCACTGATGTGCAGTGGGTTACATAAGAGTAAAAATAGATAGGAAAAGAGTAAAGAGAACGACGAACCAGTTAAGTATGGGAATGCAGGTGTAATGACAGTTGCAAAGGTAGAGAGAAAAGAAAAGAACAAGATATACAGGGTGGTGTAGAGTCAAAGCGGCTAAAAGATGGGTATTGACATTGCATTTAAATTCTTGGAGGTTGTAGTCGTCAGGAAAGCAAGAATATGGAAGAGAGTTCCACAGTCGGTAAGTGCGAGAAAAGAAGCTGGTTGAGTAGAATTGTCGTCTGCATTTGGTTTATCTAACTGTGATTGGGTGGGACCCACTTGCCAGTCTGTAAACACCTGTGGCAGGGACACCAGTGACTTAAGTTCGTTGGAGCATAAACATTGAAAATATTTATAGAACAGACATAGGGAAACCGCACCCAGTCGGTGAGAAAGTAGCTGGAGTCGAGCAGCCAAGTCGATACCTATCACATTACTGATTCTCCTTTGGAGCCTGTCAAGAACATTGAGATGAACAGTAGGTGCGCCTGACTATATATGACAGCAGTATTCCATGCACGTTGTGCACTAAATTGCATCTTACGTTCATATCAGTCAGTAAGCTAAGATCCATACGTGACATAGGATTGGACAATCATGTCTCGAAAGAGACATAACTGAATGGTGGGGATATTTTTCCGCAGTAGGTTGCTATTGCTTTCTGTGGCAGATTTTTTGCCAACTAAGGCTGTAGAACTCAATCTGTTCTGGTATTTGACCCATAACTGGAGAGAAGAGACAGATTAATACTTTTCCCAAGAGTTATTCCAGGTTCACACTCCACCCACGTCTGCCCGGTTCACACTCCACCCACGTCTATTGAACAGGTTAAGAGGCTCATCCCTTGTTCCCTGTTTAGGATGTGGTTTCCGGCTTTCTCTTTTCCAATCTTTTCACTATTACGTAGCCCTCTGCACATCAGTGGCGTTACCGCTTTGCTCGGGGTGATAAGATTTTTTAAAAAATTATTTACGCGTAAGTGAATGCATCGAATTAAACTGGAATTCGAACTCGGCTGTTCATTTTCTCGTCCTGAGCCGATATCCACTGCACCACAACGCATATTCAATATATATATAAAATGCAATTTCTTCATAAAAAAAAACGATAAAATAAAAAGAAAATCCAAAACACGATGTCATGATAAGGAAAAATTATTAAGATTGATCGTTTACCGTGCATGATTTATGAGAACGCTAGGTGATATACAAACGTAATTCTTCACTGGATTCAATATAATTCTCAATTCGTAAACACAACTCCAGTGAAATTAGTCGTTAAATTGAAGACGTAAAGCTACCACTCTTTTTCGTGGGTTAACTTGACATTTTTCTGGTAATATGTAACATTTATACTCATCTTAAAGTACACAGAGTGCGAACCATTAGTATTTCTACTAGCGAAAACTTCATTGACAAAATGGCAGCAACGTCTTCTATGCCACCAATAAAATATTTTTGACAAAGCCAGAAAGATCGAAAGTAAATAGCCCACAGGAAAAAATCTTATTATACTATTATAATATAAAATTAAGAAATAAAAATATGGTTGCGGGAAACGAACACCGTTGTTATCAACAAAATCCAAGTTCAAATGACAACACTTCCAAAAAAAAAAAAAATTTTATTATTTTTCTTTTCAATTTTCAAGAACAAAAACAAATGTGAGTATTCTTTTTCATATGCTTAAGTTTTGATTCAATTCTAATAATCGCTTTTTTTAAGTAAACTAGCAGTATAGCCCGGCGTTGTCCGGGTGTAATGAAAGCTTTAAAACTAATCCATGGTCCTGGAGTTCAGACTCAGCCTAAAGAATATTTGTATGAAGTTTCGTGAGGATCGGATAAAAATTGTGGATTTGTATAAAGGACATACAGACACATAAATACACACACACACACACACACAAACATCTTGTCTTTTATATATATTATCGATTTTCTGCACTATTGTAAGACACACACACACACAGACAAAGTTCCATGTATAAATAAGTTGAGATAAACATTGACGAAAGCGTGAAGGTAGTTAAAAAAAATAGTGGTGTCAAGGGAAAAAGCGTTCTTTTGATACTGCGTCTTAATGAGGAGACGTTTGTAGATGACTGTCATTTGTTCAATATTATCTATGCAACTGTAATGAATTTTTATGGCATTTCTATAAAATATTTTTTCTTTATTTTGTATGATGAGAGAAAATTTTCTCCATAAATTAAAAGAAGAATTTCCTGTACTTTTTACTAATCTTATTGTATGAGGAATTAAACCATATTATCGTTGCACTGCCTCCTTTGTACCGATAGCTCAGAGGTAGAATCGCCGACTGTTGTCAATTCGGTCGGGTTTCAATCCTGGGTAAAAGCAATCGGATGTCTAACCGTACTGATGAACTGGTATACAGTGAAACAGATCTGTCTGCGGATGACTATATATTTCGGGATGTGCGTTGTGGAGCAGTGGATATCGGAGCCGTGTTCGAACTCCAGTTGAATTCTTTGCATTCACTTACGCGCAAATACCCTTGGGAAAGATGCAGTGGATATCGGTTTGGAACAAGAAATCGGAGAGCCGAGTTCGAATTCCAGTTGAATTCGTTGTATTCACTTACGCGTAAATACCCTTGGGAATGGCATTAATCCGTCTCTTCCCTCCAGTTATGGGTCAAATAATAGGACAGATTGGGTTCTATAGCCTTGGTTGACAACTAGTCTACCGCAGAAAGCAATGGCAGTAATAATGTTCTGCCCAGTCAGTCATGTCTCTTTCGAGACATGATCGCCTAAAACGTGTATCACGTATGGCACTTAACTATTTATATACATACATATATAATATATATGTATGTATATAAATACATATAGGGCAAATATTAAAAAAATTAGGCAGACACGTTATTTCATAGTAAATCGGGACTATAGGCCTATTTCAGGCGAGCCATCATCAGCTTCCGTCTTTACTGTACAGAAGATTCCTGTAAAATCTTCTGTTCAATAAAGACGGAAGCTGGTGACGGTTTGCCTGAAAGACCACACTTCCGATTTACCATGAAATAACGTGGCTGCTTAAAGTTTTCCTATATATATATATATATATATATATATATATATATATATATATATAATCCTATGTTTTACTTACTATGAATAATTATATTAGATATACCACTACACGCTTCTTAAAAAGATTCAAGTTACATCTTTTAGAACAGAGCACAATTAGGACCCATTGAATCGCACACAGGAATCTACCAATCTTTTATCAGCGAATGCAACCACAGAAAAATGTGAAAGCCGGTTAAAAATATTGGAGTCATATATGTTTTTAAAAAAAGAGAAAGACAAACAAACAAAGCTCAATAAAATCAACTATGAACAAGACCACAACGTGCTGAACGTGTTTGGCAAAAAAAAAAAAAAAATCCCATCACTATAGATAGACATATATAAAATCTGCATAAAAAATTTACAAATTGTATTTATTTCTGAGATGAGTAATTTTCAATAACCTTGGAATTTTTTCGAACTTTTGTTCTCATCTTAGTTGATGTAGATGTTATAATAGACACAACGTTTCGACCAAGTACCCTCTGGTCATCATCAGGTGTCCATAGATTGGCTGATGTGGATTATCTCGTTGATCATTGCGAAATATCCTATGAAATCAGTTATTGTTCTTTCATGTTATATTTGGTTCGTCACTACCAAATCCAAGGTTTGAACTCATGACCACTAGATGATATTAACATATGTAAAAACCAACGACTATATCAGCTAAACCACCGTCCCGAAGGACCTTAGTGGTGTATTTTTGGAGCCTTTTATATTCAGTGTCAGATGGATTTTGACAACTGGAGTGTGTTAGTGGGTTCGTGCCACTTGTCATAATTTGTATTTATTTCTGAGATGAGTAATTTTCAATAATCTCGGATTTATTTCGAACTTTGTTCTCATCTTGATTGATATAAGTGTTATAATAGACACAACGTTTCGACCAAGTACCCTCTGGTCATCATCAGGTGCTCATAGATGATGTGGACTATCTCGTTGATTATTGCAAAATATCCTGTGAAATCAATTATTGGTCTTTCATGTTAGAATTTGGTTTGCCACTATTAAATCCAAGGATCGAACACTTGTATAACCAACTGCTATATCCACTAAGCCACCGTCCCGATAGACTTTAGTGGTGTATTTTTGGAGCTTTTTTATTCAGTGTCAGATGGATTTTGACAACTGGATTACGTTAGTGGGTTTGTGCCACTTGTCATAATTTGAATTTATTCCTGAGATCAGTAATTTTCAATAATCTTGAAAAGAACTATAATTGATTTCACAGGATATTTCGCAATAATCAACGAGATAATCCACATCAGCCAATCTATGGACACCTGATGATGACCAGAGGGTCGAAATGTTGTGTCTATTTTAACACCTATATTAACCAAGATGAGAACAATAGTTCAAAATAATTCCAAGATTATTGAAAAATTTACAATTTAAATATTGAGAGCATTAAAATAAAATAGGCGTATGTCTAAATTGTTAAACAAAACATGTTCGAATGAAGATATGCTGCCTAAACACACACACACAAACATTCATATATATATATATATATATAACAAGTTGAGTTGTGATAATGCTTACTGTCTAGATCAGCGGTCGGCAACCTCCGAACCGCGGGCCACATGTGGCCCTCGAGTGAATCTGGTCCGGTTCACTACCTTACTCTGGACACAATATGAATATAGGTAAACCAAAGCAAAGTGACAGGCGAATAAATGTGTGGCTTTATATATCGAGTTCCTTTTGTTTCTGAGGGCCAAGCAAGCTCTACAGCGACGCTATCATAAAGAATCCTGACATTCTAGCGGGATTTAGCATTGGTTAGCGTAATCTTAGCAATAATAAGATCCGTCAATGACACTGTGCCGATAGCTGACACGAAAATAAATCTACAGGATTTTCTAGACACGGTGGTTGAAGAAAGCAAGAAAAAAGGACTATCTACTGCATGAAGTCAGAATATATTGCGTCGAAATTAAAAATTTATTTCTTTTTATCTGGAGAATGTGTTTTACTTTTATTTTTTATTTGTAGGGATCGCCAAAATTAGCGTACAGCCTCACTTGCTTTCGTGAGCGGGCACTTTTAAATGAATATAAAATAGTGTTTTCAACCGATTTTAATAAAAAAATTTTCAACACTGATTTATGAAACATTTATTTTAAAGATGTAATGTTTTTTTTTTAACAAATTCCCGTCAGATATTTTCTCTTTTTCATGTTTTAGAAACCTGTTTTTTATTGGATTAAGAAAGAAGTTTGTTTTATTCCTACAGTAAAATAAAGATTTTTTTGTTAAAGACGTTTGTATTTTTTCCTTTTTTTTTTTTTTGTTATTCATGTAGTAAAATAAGTGATATTGTTTAAATACAATTAAATTATATTGAATCCTTGCTTTCTTCAAACACATATAAAATTTATTCACATATTTAATAACATGGTTCTCTTCCATAACACTGGAGCCATAACTGTTTGGCCATTCTTCATGACTCTACGTTGCAGATCGCTGGTCTAGATTGTTGTTTGTTGAAGTTCATCTCTGACGAATGAGGACATTTTTATAACAGTGCCCTCACGAAACTTCGAAGTTGGCATGACTCTGTTCAGTTAAGTGTCAAACTTCTCCACATTAATTCTTCGCACTCACACACACGCACACACATACATATCTATCTATCTATCTATCTATCTATCTATCTATCTATCTCTCTCTCTCTCTCTCTCTCTCTATATATATATATATATATATATATATATTAAAAAGGGAAATAGGGTTGTTCCAACGAGAGAAATTGGTATAGAATAAAATGTGTGACAGGCCGTGAACGTTTAGTTTAAAGTGTATATTTATTGTTGTATAAAGGTATTATACATATTATGATATTTTAAGTGTCCATAATGGTATTTGTGACGCTACACGTGTTTCGAGTCTAAGATTGACTCTCTTCAGGTGAATAAATGTGTGGCTTTATATATCGAGTTCCTTTTGTTTCTGAGGGCCAAGCAAGCTCTACAGCGACGCTATCATAAAGAATCCTGACATTCTAGCGGGATTTAGCATTGGTTAGCGTAATCTTAGCAATAATAAGATCCGTCAATGACACTGTGCCGATAGCTGACACGAAAATAAATCTACAGGATTTTCTAGACACGGTGGTTGAAGAAAGCGAGAAAAAAGGACTATCTACTGCATGAAGTCAGAAAATAGAGTTGTCAGAAACAAGAAAAGCCCAAGATGCGATTTACAAATTGGAGATGTCAACATCATGTAAGTCAGTTATTTAAGTGTCCTACGTGATACACGCTTGCGCGATCATGTCTCGAAAAAGACATGACTGACTAGGCAGAAGATTTTTCCGCAGTAGATTGCCATTACTTTCTGCATCTTTCAGCCATTGTTTTCTGACTGATTAATTGGCTGATCATGTAAGTACCGAAGTTTACATACCAGTGAATGAAAAATGCGACACTGAAATCCGAACCCGCATTGAACTAGCAAAATATTCATGTCAAAACCTAAGCAAAATGCTGGGAAACGGAAAAAAATCGTTAGAGACAAAGAAAATATATGGCAGTGAATGCTGGATGTGAATCATCAGAAATGAAAAGAAAACTGGTAGCAACAGATATGTGATACTACAGAAGGATACTGAGAATTCTATGGACAGATCAAGTAAGCAACAAGAGAGTCTTAAAGAAAATGCCAACAGAAAGAACCATCAAAATCAAGAAAAAATAGCTAAATTTTCATAATGAGGAAGGAGGGTTTGAAAAACTTCACACTCACGAGGCATATTGAGACTTAAAGCGACAGAGGAAATCAGCGAGCCTGACAACCTTTTGTGAATGGATGGTAAAAATGGAGAAAAACTACTAAAAGCCACAACGGATGGAAAGCTGTGGAGAGCCATGATCGCCTATGTCCTGAAGGAACAAGGCACAAAGAAGATGCTCAAAAGTGATCCCAGTGCCTGTATGTTGATTTTCTAGGAAGTCAATACTCTTATATATGGCAGCGAATACTAGACAACCTCCCCATAGATGAGGAGATCAGAAATGTTGTTATACAGAAGGATACTGAGAATTCCATGGATCAAGAGAATATGCAACAAGGAAGTCTTAATGAAAACAGTAACAGAAGAACACATATACTCAGAATCTGGAAAAGACAATTTAAATTTCATTCTCTTTTCATTTCTCAGTTCATTCAGTTCAAACACACACACACACACACACACACACACACACACACACACATATATATATATATATATATATATATATATATATCCGAGTGAGTATAGAATGAGGAGAGAAAAAAGAAACATTTTTTCCGTCCAAAACATTAATTTAAAAAGTCTAACGGTCAAAACGAGAGACACATTCATTTAATTACCAATAACCCCAACCAACCCCCACGACAACAACGAACCAAATATAAACAGAGAATAATTCCAAACCTTTATTTCTCCCGATGAAGTGTTTGAGTCCAAAAACTGAAACAGCCATATGATTTTAGGGAAGAGGACATATATAGAAGAAATTATGTCAGTCAGTTAAGTGCCATACGTGATACACGCTTGGGCGATCATGTCTCGAAAGAGACATGACTGACTGGGCAGAAGATTATTCCGCAGTGGGTTGCCATTGCTTTCTGCGGTAGACTGGTTGCCGACAAAGGCTATAGAACCCACTCTGTCCTGCTATTTAACCCATAATTGGAAGGAAGAGACGGATTAATACCTTTCCCAAGGGTATTTGCGCGTAAGTGAATGTATTCAACTGGAATTCGAACTTGGCTGCCCGGTTTCTCGTTCCACATGTTTTAAGACATAATATATATATATATATATATATATATATATATATATATATAAAGGTGATTTTTTATTTGTTTAAAATTATCATTTTTTTAATGGATACTTGTATTTGAGTGGAAAGTCTGTTTATTTATAATATGTATATAATTCCAAGTGAAGAGGACTCAATTTTTTATTTTTTTTTATTTTGAGTACTCTGGCATTTATTATTTATTTTATTATAAACAGTGCTCAATATAATGAGTATTATAGAGCTTAATATAATATAATTATATAGTTATATATATATATATATATATATATATATATATATATGTATTCCCGGAATATATAAACTTTTTTCAGATTTAAAGTGAACTGATTAGTTAAATTAAACACACACATAAATTTTTCTGTCTTCCCACATCCATAAATAACAAACGTATTGTTTCTTATAGTCAAATGAAAATCATTCCCACAACAATGATCTAACATTGCCTGATGTCGAGATAAAAATCTCGAAACATAGAAATGTCGCAATGGAAACTATATTAATTAAAAAAAAAATTAATTATAATATTGGTTGTATTGAGCACTTTTATAAAATAAAGTAAATGCCAGAGAACGCAAAATTGTAAAACTGTTGGTTTTCTTCACTTGGATATATATATATATATATATATATATATATATATATATATATATATATATATATATATTTAAACAGTACATTATAATTTCCACTGGGGTTAATCGTTTGAGTAATCGTTTGGAAAGTATCTATATTTTCTATAAATACGTGTATCCATTTAAAAAAAAATAATAATGTTAGACAAATAAAAATTCAAAAATGTCGGCAAATTCCAGTTTCGTAAATTTCTGTATAATATAATACATATATAATTAATTTAACTACATGATGGTATCTGCTTAGTAGGAACCTCAGTTTTCTGATTAATTTATATTTTAAATTGCCCAACATTTTCGTTTTTTTGAAAATTGGATTGAGCAATTTTTATTAATTTTTACTTATTGCGAAAAGTTGGATTTTGTAAATAACACACACACACACACACGCGCGCGTGTGTGTGTGTGTGTGTGTGTGTGTGTGTGTGTGTGTGTGTGTGTGTGTGTGTGTATTGAACAATATATTTAACCGATACTCGTATCTGAGTAGATAATCTGTTTTAATTAAACAGTATATTTATATATAACTCTACTGGCCTAATTATTTATGAAAATATTTGTTGGGAAAATGCGTACCATTTCGCAGGATTCGACCCTGCGACCCCTAACAACATGGGGGAATCCATCAATTGATTGATTGATGCTTCTTAACGGTTTGACTACGAATAATTTCACAGTAGACAAAGCCGAATTCAACCTTAGAAACACAAATTTTCGATTTCTCGTAAATATTCATCTCTGTTCTGAAAGTGAAGCGTAATGTAAACAACTGTAAACAGAAAATGTTCCGAAATGTTCCGAAAATTTACAAAATGGATTAACAACCAACATAGGTATATATATATATATATATATATATATATATATATATATATATAATAAATATATTAGGTGTTAGTGTTAGTCCATTTCGTAAATCTCCGGATCGTTTCGCAACATTGTCTGTTTACATTTATTAACATCATTCATCGTTGCATTCACTTACGCACAAATACCTTTGGGAAAGATATTAATCCACCTCTTTTCTCCAGTTATGGGTTAAATAACAGAACAAATTGGTCGGTAACCAGTCTACCGCAGAAAGTAATGGCAACCTACTGCAGGAAAATATTCTGCTAGGTAGTCATGTTTCGAAAGAGACATGATCGCCCAAGCGTGTATGACGTTAATACTAATAATTAATCATAACGTTTAAGCAATAAATTATATGTCGGATTAATAAGAGAAATATATATATATATATATATGCTGTAATGGTCGTTACAATGTTTTTAAATTCATAGTATCACTACACAAAAAATTTCTCATGTTTCGAAGCCAGAGAAATTTTTTGTGTAGTGATACTATGAATTTAAAAACATTGTAACAACCATTACAGTATAACGCTCTACATTTGTATCGAGCACTCTTTATAAAAGTAAATGCATGAACAAAAAGGTAAATAAACCTACGAGTTCAACAACTTAGTTACAATATATATACATACATACACACACACACACACACACATATATATATATATATATAGACGTAGCTTCCCTGTGTCTCTTCTATAAATACTTCTACGGCTTCTGCTCCGATGAACTTAGATCACTGGTGCCCCCTAAATACGAATTTGAACGAGATACTAGATTAGCAACTAGATCCCACCCTTTTACAGTGAAACCGATAAAATGCAGCCGTAACTTCTACTCCAACAGTTTCTTTCCTCGCACTTCCCGACTGTGGAATTCTCTTCCAAACGGTTGCTTCCCCGACTGCTACAATCTCCAGGAGTTTAAATGTAAGGTCAATAGACACCTCCTAACACACTAACCTGCTCCCATTCTATCAAACACTCTTCCCATCTGCCCAACCCTCATCCTCGCTATCCTTACTCATCTGTCACCTTCCTCCTGTCATTCCCTATGTCTAACCACTTCTTCTCTTTACCTTCCCTTTGTAGCCCCATGCGCAATAGTGGCAGTGGAATGCCTTGCTTGGGGTGAGATGATTAAAATATATATATATATATATATATATATATATATCACGTATATATATATATATATATATATATATATATATATATCACGTAGAATCCTTGGTATTTTGTTAGGTAAATTAAAACGGAGACAAACTCCAAAAAGAACTCAATGTTAAAATTTATTACTAAATTTAACAGATTTATATAATCAAGAAAAAACTTTGGATATTTTACAAATTCAGGGGTAATAGATATTTCGCAACCAAAGCCGCTCTTCAGACCCAAATCATACAACAGTGAATGTTTGAAATCATCCAGAAAATAGTCACGTGAAAAAAGAAAAAAAAGTACAGAAAAAAAAATTTAAAAGGAGAAAGAGAGAAAGAAAAAGAGAACGAAAAGGGTAAGGGGAAAGGCGGTTAAACTTAACGTATAAGATCTACACGTAGCGTGTATGTTTTAGATACGTAACAAATTTTTGTTCAGTAAGGCCAGTATTGACCAGAGTTGCAAGTCGTCTGTTTTCTTTGAAAAACATGGCATTGAAATTGAAATTTAACATTTAGACTTTAAAGATTAGATTTTCTTAATTATATATTTAGACTTTAAAGATTATATATGTATACACACACACACACACACACACACACACACACACATATATATATATATATATATATATGGTAATATTTTAATTATAATTTTATAATAATCAAGTAGTTTACTGCAATACAAGACCCGTTGTGTTTCGCTACTATCTTATTAGAACCTTGTCAAACAGTGAAACGCGTACCTATATATGCATAAATATTTATGATAGAATAAAGAATATTAAATCTAACATGTTTCACTTTTATTTAAACTTCTTCAGAGACTAAGAGGAAAACGAAAAAAAATCTACAAAAATACAGTATACTGGTTAGTATGTTCTTACTTAGGGTTAGCACTTATTGGTCAGATATGTGCCATCTGTATTAAAGCAATAAATAACGACTTTTTTTTTTAAAATGTACGTGCGTGGAATATTTCAAGTAAAGAAAAACCTGACCAGTAATAACTAACCCTAAATCGCAACATACCAGTACACAGTCTCTTTGTTGTTTTATTTTTTAAAATTTTTCTCTCGATCTCTGAAGAAGCTTTAATAAAATTGAAACATGTTAGATTGATATACTTTTTTTTTCTTTATTCCATCAATTTGTCGGATTCTGATCCATATATTCAACTGATATTTGTATAGAGATAGAATCGCCGTCTGATGTTAATTTTGTCGGGTTTCAATCCTGGTTAGAAGCAATCGGATGTCTATTCTTACTAATGATCCGCGAAACATGTATGTTCTCTTATATCCGAGTCTATCTTATATCGGGATCTCTTATATCCGGGTTATACTGTATTTACTTCTATGTCCACTCTCTCTATCTCTCTCACTCACTCGCTTTCTTTCTTTCTTTCTTTCACTCTTCCTCTCGTCACACACACACACACACATATGTATATGATACAACGATATATATTTTTAGATATCAGAAACAATGTTCAGGAAAATGTTTTCATGCAACGCATTTCACCCTTTCGTCCAATGAATTCTTAAAGAACGAAACGCGTCACAAGAATTTTTTCCCCATTTTGTCATATATATATATATATATATATATATATATATATATGTATCACGGCCAGAAGCAAGTGGATGTCTAGTGATACAGCGAAACAGGCTTGTATATACATATGTCTGTGAAATTATTTGTTTGAACATTATTTTTAATCGATACTCGTATTTATTCTGTTTTTAATCAAACAGTATATTTATATATTTACTTCCACCGGCCTGATTATTTTACGATACATTTTGTACGAAATTGTGCGTCAGGGTTAATCGATTAAAAATTATATTCCTAACAAATAATTTCAATATGTCGGTCGTTAAAACCTTTTCGTTAATCTTCGGGATTTTCCGTAACGTTATGTATGTTTGTATATAAAGAAGAAATGTATT
Source organism: Ascarosepion bandense (assembly GCA_037127315.1). Taxonomy (NCBI): domain Eukaryota; kingdom Metazoa; phylum Mollusca; class Cephalopoda; order Sepiida; family Sepiidae; genus Ascarosepion; species Ascarosepion bandense. Next base: position 6,018,430 of record JBBBDQ010001417.1, read on the forward strand.
TATTTTTAATCCGAGATTTTAATTTTTTTTTTTTTTTTTTTTTTTTAATCATATCACCCCGGGCAAGGCGGTAAGGCCACTGGTGTGCAGGGGGCTACGTAAGAGTGAAAAGATTGGAAAAGAGAAAGCCGGAAACCACATCCTAAACAGGGAACAAGGGATGAGCCTCTACACCTGTTCAATAGACGTGGGTGGAGTGTGAACCGGGCGATAGTTCAGTCTATCTACTCCAATTGAAAAAAAAAATGAGGAAAAGTGAAAAGATTGGAAAAGAGAAAGCCGGAAACCACATCCTAAACATGGAACAAGGGATGAGCCTCTACGCCTGTTCAATAGACATGGGTGGAGTGTGAACCGGGCAATAGTTCAGTCTATCTACTCCAATTGAAAAAAATAAATAAATAAGGAAAAGTGAAAAGATTAGAAAAGAGAAAGCCGGAAACCACATCCTAAACAGGGAACAAGGGATGAGCCTCTACGCCTGTTCAATAGACATGGGTGGAGTGTGAACCGGGCAATAGTTCAGTCTATCTACTCCAATTGAAAAAAATAAATAAATAAGGAAAAGTGAAAAGATTGGAAAAGAGAAAGCCGGAAACCACATCCTAAACAGGGAACAAGGGATGAGCCTCTACGCCTGTTCAATAGACATGGGTGGAGTGTGAACCGGGCAATAGTTCAGTCTATCTACTTCAATTGAAAAAAATAAATAAATAAGGAAAAGTGAAAAGATTGGAAAAGAGAAAGCCGGAAACCACATCCTAAACAGGGAACAAGGGATGAGCCTCTACGCCTGTTCAATAGACATGGGTGGAGTGTGAACCGGGCAATAGTTCAGTCTATCTACTTCAATTGAAAAAAATAAATAAATAAGGAAAAGTGAAAAGATTGGAAAAGAGAAAGCCGGAAACCACGTCCTAAACAGGGAACAAGGGATGAGCCTCTACGCCTGTTCAATAGACATGGGTGGAGTGTGAACCGGGCAATAGTTCAGTCTATCTACTCCAATTGAAAAAAATAAATAAATAAGGAAAAGTGAAAAGATTGAAAAAGAGAAAGCCGGAAACCACGACCGAAGTCTAAGGAGAGTGTACCAGAAATTCTTGTACATAAACTTAAGTTCTAACCAGTATAAGGTAAATTTAGATTAAAAATTAATATAACATTTAAATTTGAAGGAAGGTAAACAGGATAACAATTATAAAAAAGTAAATGAATAAGACTAAAATTCGCAGTGAAATAGTGGAAGAGATTAAGAGATATAGTTAATCCCAAATTAAGAAAATTTAAACTTACTTCTATGTTGACACTTACTAACCAACTCATTTCTATGATTTAAAAGTAAATTTTGCTTATGATATTTTAATATCCTAATTTTTTTACTAAGCACAGATTACATCTATCACTAAGACTATAAATTAATAGAAGTTGGAAGGAAATAGGTCAGACAAAAGACATGGGAGTTCAAGGTTAAAGATGTCCTTAAAAGAAATCTTGTGTATAAACTTAAGTTTTAACCAGTATAAAGTTAAAAAAAATTGAGTCACAATCCAGTCACCATAATATGGTTTCCCACTGCCTTTTCTATAAATACTTTCATGGAAATTCATGATTAGTGAAGCAAGATGATAAACTTTACAGTACATTGTAAATACACACTGGGGTTGTTATTTATATTTCCCACCCTCACAGACAATATTTTCCACCCTCACAGACATATAGGGACGAGTTGGGACTTCTTTGAAATTCTTAAGTATTTTGGTGGCTGTACTAAGAATGGTAAGCAATAATGTGTTGTTTTAGTGTAAGGAATATTGTAGTTTGTTAAGATCAGTGATTGTGGTTAGTTAATTTTAAAGACAGTTTGAAGTCCAGCATTTTCCCACAGAACTTTTTGCCTTGTGCCACATTTTCTGTAAATTCAGGAATAAATATTACTTTCCTCAATTGTACCTAGACTTTATGAATTAAAGCACAGTACTACAGGGTGATTGAAAAGTAACTCCCTATTTTAAAATACTTATAATTTATTTATTAATTATAAGTTTTAGAAGAAAAGGATATGAGAGGAAAGCATTTAACATGAGGTTTTATTTAAAATTTGAAGTGTGCAGATTTCACAGCTGGCTTCTCAAGCTACCCAGGAATCACATCAACTGATTTTCCCAGGAACCCTTGTGATATGGAAGATATAACTTTTTGTATTTGCCCTTCAAGTTCTTCCAAAATCTTGGTCTGGTATAGTGGACTTGCTCATTTAACGAGGTACCTCCACAAATTTTCAATACCTCAACTTAAATTGAATTTTTAAAAATAAAAAAAGTTTTCTTGAAGCTTTAATTTTAGCTTTAATTGAAAGTCAAGGGATTAAATTTACTAATTACAGTAGGCAAAATACTCTGGTGTATTTCAAACCAAAATTATATTGATTGGAATCAAAACTTTTTTAAGTTTAAAATTTGTCCAGACATAAGGGCATGTCACACATCTGTTTTTCCTTAAAATTTCAAATTTTCTGCTATTTTTCATTGATTGTAAACAGAAGCCAATTCTCAGTTTTGAAAATTCTTACAAAAATAAAATACACCTCGATGACACATTATTTTTTTTCAAATTACCAAATTTAAACTTACTTTAAGTTGACTTGAAACAAGAATTACTTGCTTACTGCCTGAAATATTTCCAAAAAAGTGTTTCTTAATTACGGTATCTTTGTTATCACATCAGTCAATGCCTTATCAAGAGGCGATAATTGATGATTTACAGTAGCCGGCCAAAAAATGCCAAGTATAGAAGACGAATTTGGTATAAATTTTATTTTTTTCATGTAAAGGAGGACAACCCTTGAATCACGTGACCTTTTAATTATAAATATCACATACGGCCACCCATACAAATAAGATACGGGTAATTACTTCAAGAGTTATTTTTTGAGTCGATAACCGTATTTATAATAGACGCCCCTATTTTTTATTTATAATTTTAATTTTAAAGTGTGTATTGTGTCTACTGTTTAAATAAAAACAAAACGGAGGATCTATTTCAAACACTGACATCTGTGGTGATACCGAGAAAGCGAGGGACTGGGTGTTTGCCCTCAGAGGTCCAGATAGCAAATAACCAAAACTGGTCTTTGCGCATCTGGGCTCTACGCAGATGTTCCGGTGGAAAACCAAAAATAAATAAATATCAAATTCATTTTACGGACCCTTTTCGTGAGCCGACGTGAATTTTGTTTATCGTCCAATGAGAGGCCCAGAATTAAATCCGGGTGTGAATTCCCAAATGACTTGTTCGGAGCCCCGATGACGAAATAAAAGGACGACACAGAAAACAATCGATAGTAGTGAAAATACGAGCATAATTAGCACGTCACTTTACAAACGTTAAGCATTCTTATGGTTGCCTCTCCTTTCTCTCTCATCTTCTTCTTCACTGTTCACTGGGCCACTTAATAACTGACCGGTATCCGTAGGACCAAGCGGAGACTTCAAAGAAACTCCTAACAAACGAACGCACACACATACATACGCACCAACTCTTTTGGCAATTGCTGCTATAAACATTTTGATGACCTTTGTACCAACCAAAAGACATTACTTTTATTCGTAAGAAAACCTTAATTGATATACATTTATATATATGCATATATATATTTATAAACTTATTTATAAATGGAACTTTGTCTCTCACTGTGTGTATGTGTGTGTGTGTGTCTGTGTGTGTGTCCGTTGCCTATAGACTCCGAAACGGCTGAAACGATTTTCTTGAAAATTTACACAATTGTACTATAAGCGTCTGCGAGTCTTCTTAGCTAGGTTTTGTCTCGAGGTACCCCCGATAAATATCGAAAATCGATAATCGCAAAAATCGAGTTATAGAAGGAATGGTCTGATTTTAATCAAATTTGATACACTGATAGACAAAGACATGAGAAACGATATTCAGAAGTTTCAAGGTTACAGTTCTTAAAATAGTGCAGAAAATCGATAATATATATGTAAAAGCTTTCATTATATCCGAGCAACGCCGGGTTGTACTGCTAGTATATATATATATATATATGTGTGTGTGTGTGTGTGTGTGTGTGTGTGTGTGTGTGTGTTGTTTCTATACACAATTTGATTTTCTTGTTTTATACCCCTCTAATAGTGGGCTATCTACTAACAAGACCAAATTCAGTTAATCTGTTTCAACACACAAATACAATTCTTTATAACGGATGACCTACTACATATCCACTACAAAATAACGTTTGAATACAAATGCCAGATTAAAAATAAAATCCATTAATTCTTTAGACAATGTTTTTTTTTAATTTTTTTATACGCAATCGCACAGCTATGGGTTGCCAGAAAAATCTGAATGGCGGTCGGATCGAATGGAGAGTTCTTAAAATGGGGACACAGGTTCGATCCCAGTCAGAGAGCGCTTGTTCTTTAAGATTTGTCGAATTCGGTGGCCGATAGGCGCAATATGTATTGTTTAATATAAGGAGAAACAAATATATATGTTGATTTTCTAAGCGCAACTTAAATGTGGCACAAGGCTGAAAGTATGGAGTACCCAGTGAGAAACAAATATATACGAAAAGAAAGGGGATGGATTTTTATTTATCAATCTGAAAGAGATTTTTATGACCGAAACGCTATTTTTTAGTGGATACTCGTACTTAACTAGACGTCCCGCTTATTCATTAAACTGTATAATTATTTATTTTTCTGTTTAAATAATTCGTTTATTTCCGGCCTGAGAAATCGTGTTGGAGAAAAAATTATGCAAACTTCGAACTTGTGTCCCCTAGGTGAAACCGTCATTACATCTGATGGGCTTATATCGATTATGGCAGTATTCACCTACTTAAACATTTTTTGCGTTATTCAGACAATAATTCATCCATCGAACATATATATATATATATGTGTGTGTGTGTAGTATATCGAGGTAGCAAGTAATTTTCTAAACATATGCTGTTAAATATAAGAGACAATGAATGTCTATTATGTTTAATCATGAGCCGTTCTAAACGTCGTATTTTTGTTTTAATTTCAGTTGAAAATACAGACAAAAATTCTCCAACATTTGGATAATTATTTATTGGTTTTCTTCTAAGCTTTCGGCTCACATGAGCCATCTTCAGAGAGATTGTTTAAACTGAAATATTATAAAATCCACCATCACCGACGATTTTATTTTGTGTTGGCATAAAACTCCGCTTGGCAACGACAATATTTACCAAAAATAATAAACGCAGTTCTTAAGTTTGCGATGCGGTTTTATGACGTCACACCGCGGGATAGCGCGAAATGACAACAAAACCATATATATATATATAGCCCACGGCTATATCGTGTTGAATACAGCGGTTCTCGTCTGATCAGCGAAGTTAAGCAACATCTAGCCTGGTTAGTACTTAGATGGAAGACCGTTTGGGAATACCAGGTGGTGTAAACTAAGAACCAGGAATGGTCCACCGGGTTTGAAGTTTAGGCGCAGGGCTAAAGACACTGCCCCATAAATTAAAAAAAAACAAAAAAAAACAGTTTGTTACGGAAACAGTAACAAACAGTTGCTGCCCTACACACCATTAGGTGTAACAGGTGGGATGATATATATATATATATATATATATATATATATATATATATATATATATATATATATTTAGTGCGATGGATAAATCGTCGTCTATATTACGCAAAATGAAGATGACACTGTCATTTTCAGAGATATTCATTGTGCGATGGATAAATTCTCGCTGGAGTAAATTTATTAAAATCGCTATTGGCTCCAACCTCGGTCTCCAGAAGATATCGACATTTCCAGCAATTCAGTAAGACAATGTATTTTTTATGTAAATGATGCCATAACCATGCACCTTAGTTTCTCTTTAGTGCTACATTGGTTTTTGTTGGTTTCTCGCTCAACTGTCCCCCGACACAAGTGAGTTTCAGTCTGGGGAGTTATGTGACCAAATGTAAGGGTTGAGGTGGTCGCAGAAATTGTTCGGCAGCATTGATTGTGTTCTCTTCGTTGTGAAACAGCATTGTTAAATGGCATGCCTTAGTGTCATGTTACCAGATTTAGGGTCTTCCAGAAGCCACCCTCTTGACGCAATACCTCCTTATTACACTTGATATAGGTCCCCATGTTGAGTCTGATGCCTTCACCAACAAAGTTTTGGGCGTTCTTTTCTTATCAGAATGATCAGCGTGAGTTTTCCGAGCTTCCATACCTTCGTAATCACCATTAAACTCATCCAACTCTTTCCGAATTCTCTGCAATCTGTCATTAGATTGACACCCAAACACACTGAAATGTTCGTATTGGAGTTTCCGGACAGGATGCCAAGCTGTATATCATGGTATTTCAAAGTTTCTGGCAGAGTGGGTCGTGGCATGGAGCGCTTTTTCTACAGACGGTACCCAACTGATCTTACTATACTGTGAAGTCGTCCAAATAAAAAAAAAAATACAACACGCATGCGCAAAATGAAAAATCTAAAATTTACCTATCGCACCTTTTATATATATATATATATATAATGTGTTGACCCCAGTGCATATATATATATATATATATATATATATATATATATATATGCACTGAGGTCAACACATTATATATATATATATATATATATATATAGATATATATATAAGGTGCGATAGGTAAATTTTTGATTTTTAATTTTGCGCATCCATGTCGTATGTTTTTTATTTAGACAACTTCACAGAGATATATATATATATATATATATATATATATATATATATATATATATATACTGTTTTGGCCCCAATGTATATATATATATATATATATATATATATATGAGATAAAAATCTCAGTCGATTGACATAGAGGGAATTTAATGTTAATTTTTTTATTCATATAACATGCATTCTATTTAACCAATCGAGAAGAAAAATATTTTTATGTAATATATTACACACACATATGTATGGATGTATATAATGATATATGTTTTGATAGATGTAATATACATCTATATCTTTCTGCAAATAAATGAATTTAGTTACATTGAGCCCTCTGACTGGATCAGGTTTAATATTTATTTTTTAATAATCACTATTAATAGGATCCCATTGAGATTTTACCTTCAAACTACTCTCTTTTATATATATATATATATGTTTGGGTAGTAATCTCTCTTTTATACAAGTTTTATTAAAAATGACATACAAGGTATTATCGTTAAGTTTTTGATAGAATTTTTATTGTGTTCATATAATTTTTTTCATTTCGGAATTGCAATTATATAAAATTCGTTAAAAGATTTTGTACTGTCGTGTGCTTTCCGTTGTTGTTTTTGCCATTATCAAAAGTTAATTTTGTTTTACTTGTGAATAAACATGTGTAAAGTTCGTGCATATAGAGTTCGAGCAATCCCATCTCCATCTATCAATTCAATATTCTTAAAACACTCTAACTTGCCTGCACAACTAAACTACCTTTTTACGACCATCATGGCAATATTTACGCGCAAACGAATTGTGTAAGTATGGGAAACCCTCTTGACCCGTGCTTCTCAAACTTTTGTATGTCCCAAGTTGAAAACATAGGTTCTTAAAAAATTACTAAACCAAAAATATATGTTCGATCAGTCAGTTAAGTGCCATACGTGATACATGCTTGGGCGATCATGTCTCGAAAAAGACATGACTGACTGGGCAGAACATTATCCAGCCTTTACGACTTATCTTCATCTACACTGGGAACCTTCACATCTTTAGTCGTTCTGGGTCACTCATTAGCCCTATTTATCCACAACCACCTGATGGCCTTCTCGACGGATTCCACGACCATTTGAATCGCCCGCCTTCTTTTTTGTCCAGTTATCCCTAAGCTAGTAAGGGTTCGTATCATTGACTGTCCGACGAACCCTCTACAGCCGACCTCGACAGGGAAACAATGAGTACGCCATCCTTTAATTATTCAATCGCCTAATAGTCCTTGATGTTTACAGTCAGTCAGTTAAGTGCCATGCGTGATACACGCTTGGGCGATCATGTCTCGAAAGAGACATGACTGACTGGGCAGAAGATTATCCCGCAGTAGGTTGCCATTGCTTTCTGCGGTAGACTGGTTGCCAGCCAAGGCTATAGACCCCAATCTGTCCAGTTATTTAACCCATAACTAGAAGCAATAGATGGATTAATACCTTTCCGAAGGATCTTTGCGCGTAAATAACTGAAAGGAATAGATGGATTAATACCTTTCCCAAGGGTATTTGCGCGTAAGTGAATGCAATGAATTCAGTTGGAATTCGAACTCGGCTCTCCGGCTTCTCGTTCCGAGCCGATATCCAATGCACCACAACGCACATCCGCAAGAAGACGGCAAAGAACAATAAAAAAAAGGGGGAAAGAGAAAGGCTGATTTATAATGAGTCGGAGATAATGAACGAATAAAGAATGAAAATGTGAGAGGAAATGTGAGAGGGATGAGGAAAGAAAACATCAAAGGAGAGAGGGAGAGAAAGGGAAGTAGAGAGAGCGAGTGAGGGAAGAGACGGTTTGATACCTTTTCCACGGGTATTTTTGCGTAAGTGAATGCAATGTATTCAGCTGGAATTCGAGCTCGGCTCCCCGATTTCTCGTTCCGAGTCGATATCCACTGCACCACAACACACATATGCTCGATAAGTTAATGATATTTTCCTTTTAACTGACAACAAAAACGAAATCGATAATCTTAAAACTACTTTTTAAAAAAAGTCTGTTCTCAGCTTCACATATGATCTTAGCACCCCCCCCCCAGAAAAAACTCCCATTTCTGGATGTTCTTGTACCTTCTAGTAATAATACTCTCACAACTTCAGTCTATAAAAATTCCACGAGCAAAAATTCTTGCAACCTTAATTTTATTAGTCAATATCTTCTTCGATACAAAATTAGCGTTATCAAAAATTTCCTCACGAGGGCGTACCAGAATTTTCGCTTTCCTTCAAAGAACTCTCCAATTTGAAACAAACGCTTGTCAACAACAGCTTTCCAAATTATTTACTTGATTACCATATCAAACTTTTTCTTTGTAACGTTACCAATGGCAACCAGAAACACGTGGACAAAAACAACAACATTAATACATTTACAAAAATCAAATGCACAATAACTACAAACAGGATGAATCTTCACTTCGCAATATCATCCAAAATTATGCAACACCGACCAATTCAAACTAGAAAATTAAATTAATTATCTATTATAAAAAACTTAAAACTGCCAACCTAATTATCAATAATAACAATTCATCTGTAAAATTTAAACAGCAGAGAACCAGTGTCGTTTACAAATTTATAAGTTCTTTAAAAAACTGTTCCTCAACTATCCAAATCTGTAAACAATTGCATTGGCTATACCACCACAAAATTGACGAAAAGATTGACATTGCACTTTATCCACAACAGTTTCATTCGATCTCATTGAAACACATCGAGATCTTCAATGACCTATCCGTGAAATGCTTGTTAATAATACATACAGAATAACATCATTCACATGTAATCCTACGCTTAATAACATCAATTATGAATGCGGTAACAATTTGCTTACCATATTTGGAATTTAACATACACATGACTTTTTATATATAAACTTCACACATATTTATTTACAAGTAAAACAAAATTAATTCTTGATAATGGCTAAAAGTATAGCCGAAAGCTCTCGACAGTACAAAACCTTTGGTCAATTCTTACATAATCCGAGTTCCGAAAAGAAAAAATTATGCGAACACATGAAAAATTATACAAAAAACTTAATGATAATATTTTGTCTGTCATTTTTAATGAAAGCTATATATATATATATATATATATATATATATATATATATGAATATAGTCATATAGATAGGTGTGAGTTTGTAACTCTGGGTTTCACGCTTGTCTGACGATCGCAAGAGCGTGAAACCCAGAGTTACAAACACACACCTATCTATATGAATATGTCAGCTCTATCACTGATATTGAGCGCTTTCAAATAAGTACCGCGCATATATAATATATAAATAATATAATATATATAACAAATTGCTTATATATATATTGATATTTCTAATTATATGCATACACTTTTCACATATATATGAATATATGTAGAAATACATACATATCTACCTATCTATCGATATGCATGTATATATATATATATATATATATTGAGAGAGAGAGAGAGAGAGAGAGAGAGAGAGAGAGAGAGAGAGATGTATAAGGTGGTTAATCAAGATTTCCATAGCCTCAATCGTAATTATTAACTCATTTACGAACAATTTTCTGTAATTGATATTCACTCCTAAATAAGTGCATTGACAAGTGAATCCCTACATTTTTCCATCACTGGGCTGCAAATGTAAAAATGCTCATATATATATATATATATATATATATATATATATGAGAGAGAGAATTGCAACCTGTGAAGAAGGAAAGAATAATACAGATGATTTTATCTAAATTAAATTATTAATTAGATAACATAAAGAGATCAATGGATACGATCCAGAGAAATATAAAATATTGAGAGGAAAACCGTTCAATTTTGTTAAGATTTCCTCTCAACATCTCTCTCTCTCTCTTATATATATATAGAGAGAGAGAGTGAGAGCGAGAGAGAGAGAGATAGATAGATAGATAGATAGATAGATAGATAGAATGAACAGACTCAAAGAGCCAGATAGATATGAAAATAATACATAGATAGATAGGGGCTTTATAAAAGTTTCTTAGCGTGCTTCTAGTTTGTATACGGGTCGAATAATAATAATAATAATAATAATAATAATAATAATAATAATAATAATAAACAAGAGTTGTGCCAGTGATAGTAGGTGCACTTGGAATGATAAAAAATGAAACAAAACAACACATTGAAAGAATCCCTGGAAACCCCTGCTTAAGAGATATACAAAAAATTGTCATATTAAGTACAGCCCACACACTAAGGAGAACTTTGTCTATGTACCGCTAGGGATGATAGGGGAGATAGAAAAAACATGAAATGGAGCCATAACGACACACCACGACCTGCCTTCGGTCTTCCCGCAGACTTGGTAGGTAGTGCGACCATAGCAGAAATCGAAATATGATGAAAAATGACAACATAATAATAATAATAATAATAATAATAATAATAATAGCAATCAAGGAATTTGATAATAATAATAATAATAATAATAATAATAATAATAGCAATCAAGGAATTTGATAATAATAATAATAATAATAATAATAATAATAATAATAATAATAATAGCAATCAAGGAATTTGAAAAACTGTCAAAATATAAAGACCCGGAAATTGAAATAGAAAAAATGTGGAAATTGAAAACAAGAGTTGTGCCAGTGATAGTAGGTGCACTTGGAATGATAAAAAATGGAACAAAACAACACATTGAAAGAATCCCTGGAAACCCCAGCTTAAGAGATATACAAAAAATTGTCTTATTAAGTACAGCCCACACACTAAGGAAAACGTTATCTATGTAATGCTGGGGATGATAGGGAAGATAGAAAAACATGAAATGGAGTCATAACAACACGCCACTACCTGCCTTAGGTCTCCCCGCAGACTTGGTTGGTAGTGAGACCAAAGCAGAAATCGAAATATGATGAAAAATGACATAATAATAATAATAATTTTCCTCTTCAACCTGCTAAATTTTTATTCTCTAATATTTTTCTCTCTGTCTCTCTTGAATAATTTTTATATATGTATAAATCTTTTTCTACATAAATCATCTGTAGATATAAATTTCTCTCTCCCTCTCCATATACATTATTGTGTGTGTGTGTTTGCATGTGCGTGTGTGTGTACGTTTAGACATATAAGCGTGTGAATATTCAAATATAAATCTTGTGTGACTAAGTCAAGAGATCAAAAAGTGAAAATGAACTCGGGCAGAAAACATATTTTATCAAAACGTAAGAAAGAGATCGGCAAAATGTAGACTAGTAGTAAAAAAGGCAGCAGAAGAGAAGGAATGTTGCCATCAACCACCATTGCAATGTTTACCAATTCTATTACCACCAAGAGACAAACAATAGCAGCAGGCAACGATACACCATTTACAGAAGAAGGAGAAATTCTATTAGCTCTACTATAACTTGTAAAAACGGCACATGAATCTTGCTACTAAAACCGTTGCCCGTATTTGTAGGTAAGTGTGCTCTTATTTGGGGGTGTGGGGGGCAGTTAGTAGAGGTTTTGCTACGCAGTGATTGGTGGATATCTAGTTCTTTCTTGGCCAGACAAGCAGTGAGAGTGACAGAGAAAATGATATAAGACAGAGCCGTTATAGAGACAAATGATTTTTGTTTGTTTTGCTTTTCTTTGGAGGGGGGCAAAATAATTTAGAAAAAAATCATTGTTATTGGCAAGTACATTAAAAATTTACAGTATTTACCTTGATTTGATCGTCTTTTTCTTTCATGTATATTATTCTTTATTGTTTAAATAAATCGCTGTAACAAAAAAAATACTACAACTAGTAAAGATTTAGGTGGGGGCAAGCCCCCTTCAACACACACCGGCTGCTCTGGTCACTAAGGAGAGCATGAGGGAAAGTAAGTGTATAAATTTAAGAAGAATGAGCAAGAAAAAAAAAAGGAAGAGATCAGGATGAGGAGATGCATGTATTAGAGAGTGTGGATCAGAGGGAAATGTGTTTAAGTGAGAGTGAAAACCGAGAAGAAGCAAGGGAGGTGGAGAGAGTGATAGATCGAAAGGAGAGAAGAATAGCAAGGAAAGAGAGAAAGAGAGACGGGTATTCTGATTGCTGGAATGCGAAAAAGATTCTCAATTTGTGAGGAAAAAGAGGAATAAAATAATGATAGAATGGAGGGAAGGTTGAGAAAGGAAGAAAAGATAGACACCCACAGAGAATAAGGGAAAAAGTATATATATATATATATATTGGTGTGTGTATGAGTGAGAGAATGAGAGAGAAAGATGAGAAAAGAAGAGAGTGTGAAAGTAAGAGAAACAGAGAATATTGACAGAGAGGAAGATTGAGGAAGTGAAAAAAAATGAGTACAGAAGAAGCGACAAATGAATTGAGAGAAGGGCGGGAAAAGGTAAGAAAATAAATGGAGAAAACATAAAATAATGAATAAAAAATGAGATAAAAGATGGAATGAAATAAAAAGCGTTAAAAGACACAGAGAAAGAAAGAGAAAGAAAGAGAAAAGGAGAGAGTACTAAGTGGAGAGAGGGGGAGAGCGAAAGTGAGCGAGAGAGAGAGTATATAAAAAGAGAGAATACCAAATGGATAGATATTGAGAAAGAGAAAAATTCAGCGGGAGGTGTAAAAGAAGACAGTCAGTCGAGTGCCATACGTGATACACGCTTGGGCGATCATGTCTCGAAAGAGACATGACTGACTGGGCAGAAGATTATCTCGCAGTAGTTTGCCATTGGTTTCTGCGGTAGACTGGTTGCCGACCAAGGCTATAGAACCCAATCTGTCCTGCTATTTGACTCATAGCTAGAGGGGAAATAAATGTATTATATTATTATGTAGTAATTAGTGGGGGATCGGTTTCCTATTGTTATGAAGTAATAAACTGATCCCCCACTTTATGAACAGTAGAAGCCTTAATCATTATTCCAACTATTATATTCAATCAGTCAGTTAAGTGCCATGCGTGATACACGCTTGGGCGATCATGTCCGAAAGAGACATGACTGACTGGGCAGAAGATTATCTCGCAGTAGGTTGCCATTGCTTTCTGCGGTAGACTGGTTGCCAGCCAAGGCTATAGACCCCAATCTGTCCAGTTATTTAAGCCATAACTGGAAGCAATAGATGGATTAATACCTTTCCGAAGGATCTTTGCGCGTAAATAACTGGAAGGAATAGAAGGATTGATACCTTTCCCAAGGGTATTTGCGCACAAGTGAATGGAATCAATTCAGTTGGAATTCGAACTCGGCTCCCCGATTTCGCGTTCCGAGCCGATATCCAATGCACCACAACGCACATCCGCAAGAAGACGGCAAAGAACAATAAAAAAGTGGGAAAGAGAAACGCTGATTTATAATGAGTCGGAGATAATGAACGAATAAAGAATGAAAATGTGAGAGGGATGAGGAAAGAAAACATCAAAGGAGAGAGGGAGAGAAAGGCCGAGAGAAACGGAAGTAGAAAGAGCGAGTGAGTGAGAATGATGACAAAATAAGAAAGAGAGAGAAAGAGAAATGTGAGAGGGGAAGTGATAAAGAGGAGATTAAACATCAAATGAGAGAAACAGAGAGTGGGAAGAGAGTGAGAAAAAAGAGCGAGAATGAGAAGAGAGTGAGAGGAAAAAAAGAGAGAACGGGAAGAGAATGAGAAAAAAAGAGAGAGAATAGGAAGAGAGTGAAAGAAAAAAGAGAATGAGAAAAGAGTCAGAGAAAACAGAGAGAGAATGAAGAAGAGATGAAAAGAAAAAGAGAGAGAATGGGAAAAGAGAAATGAAAGAGAGAGAATGAGAAGAATGGAAGAGAAAAAGAGAGACAATGGGAAGAGAATGAGAGAAAAACAGGAAAAATGAGAATAGAGGGAGAGAAAAATGAAAGAGAATGGGAAGAGAGTGAGATAAATAAAGAAAGCTGGAGATAGATAGATAGATAGATAGATAGATAGATAGATAGATAGATAGATAGATAGATAGAAAAGAATGGATTTAGATAGATAGATAGATAGATAGATAGATAGATAGATAGAAAAGAATGGATTTAGATAGACAGACAGACAGATAGATAGATAGATAGATAGATAGATAGATAGATAGAAAAGAATGGATTTAGATAGATAGATAGATAGATAGATAGATAGATAGATAGATAGATAGATAGATAGATAGAAAGAAAAGGAATGGATTTAGATAGATAGATGATAGATAGATAGATAGATAGATAGATAGATAGATAGATAGATAGATGAAAAGAGATTTAAAAGAATGGATTTAGATAGATAGATAGATAGATAGATAGATAGATAGATAGATAGAGAGAAAAGAATGGATTTAGATAGATAGATAGATAGATAGATAGATAGATAGATAGATAGATAGATAGATAGATAGATAGAAAAGAATGGATTTAGATAGATAGATAGATAGATAGATAGATAGATAGATAGATAGATAGAAAAGAATGGATTTAGATAGATAGATAGATAGATAGATAGATAGATAGATAGATAGATAGATAGATAGATAGATAGAAACAGACTGACATAGATAGATAGATAGATAGATAGATAGATAGATAGATAGATAGATAGATAATGGATTTGATAGATAGATAGATAGATAGATAGATAGATAGATAGATAGATAGATAGATAGATAGATAGATAATGAAGAGCCTTACATAGATAGATAGATAGATAGATAGATAGATAGATAGATAGATAATGAAGAGTTTTACATAGATAGATAGATAGATAGATAGATAGATAATGAAGAGCCTTACATAGATAGATAGATAGATAGATAGATAGATAGATAGATAGATAGATAGATAATGAAGAGCCTTACATAGATAGATAGATAGATAGATAGATAGATAGATAGATAGATAGATAGATAGATAGATAGATAGAAAGAGAAAAAAGAAACACTACCTAATGAATGGGAAATTAAAACTAGGATAAAAGAAATAGAAAAAAAAAAGAAATGCGTGTAAAGGGGGTAAAAAGAGAGAGAGAGAAGTAAAGAGATGGACAGATAGACATAGACAGAGAGAAAGACAGAGAAAGAGAAAAAGAGATAGAAAGAGAGAGAGAGAGGTTTCCGTGAAGTGCGTTGAGTGCGAGGAAAGAAAAAAATATAAACCAACTCCGAGTAGAAAAGAGGTCAATAAAATGCAAAGAAAGAGAGATTTATAGAGAAAGAGAGAAAGATAGAGAGAGAAAGAGAGAGAGAGAGAGAGAGAGAGAGAGAGAGAGAGAGTGTGTGTGTGTGTGTGTGTGTGTGTGTGTGTGTGTGTGTGTGTGTAAATGGAAAAATAGGTACGAGTGGGTAAAATGACATCGAACGAAACCAGCGAGAAATGGCGGTCGATCTGCGTGTGTGAGGAGCTAACAGCAGCTTTTCGTAGCAGGCGCCTGGTGGTCGGGGTAATTGTTACAGGGCTAATCTAGTCGATCATTACTAATGAGTTCGACCTTCACTAGGTCTCCATACTCGTGGCCTTGATCCAAACTAGTCTCAATTTAGTAAATAACATCAAAAGTCATACCGCTAGTCACTATAATTGCGTAATTTTAATGTGGTTTCATTTCTCCCAACAGACAGATAACTTGAAATAAAAAAAAAAAAGAAAAAAGAAAAAAGATGGACGGGTGTGTAGTGGGGTGGTGATGATGATAAAAAAAAAAGAAAGAAAGAAATCGAAAGCAGAAAATGAAGGCCACAGTGTCGGGCGAGACGTGCGTTACGCTGTTAAAAGCCCAGAAACGTGTTCAATGTGTGGAATTTTGTCCACAACCGCTCGGTGTATGCACTTACTTTACGCTCTCACGCTGAGATTAAAGGCTCAGCCAAGTGGTTGACTACATACACGCAAGCATGCGTGAATATTTTACTGTCTCGGAATGAGTGTTTGTTCGCTTTTAAAACACAGTCTCTTTTGTTAGTCTTTGTCTCTATCTGTCTAATCACACTTTATACCCTCAACAGGGCGTAGGATTGGGCAGTTTTTTTTTCTTAATGAGTGATCGGCAGTTACTACTGCAGCACGTCTCCCCTCTTTAGCGCCAGGGTTAGGGTTCGAAACCAGCTTCGACCATATGAGATGTTAATACCGAAATAATGACGATTTTGTCTTTTTTTTTGTTATGAATGATATTCAATATGCTTGCTTTTAATTATTCTAAGATAATTATGTAACCTCGTTGAAGATCTCTCTCTCTCTCTCTCTCTCTCTCTCTTTTTAAGTGCCATACGTGATACACGCTTGGGCGATCATGTCTCGAAAGAGGCATGACTGACTGGGCAGAAGATTATCCCGCAGTAGGTTGCCATTGCTTTCTGCGGTAGACTGGTTGCCGACCAAGGCTATAGAACCCAATCTGTCCTGCTATTTGACTCATAGCTAGAGGGGAAAGAAATGTATTATATTATTATGTAGTAATTAGTGGGGGATCGGTTTCCTATTGTTATGAAGTAATAAACTGATCCCCCACTTAATGACCAGTAGAAGCCTTTATCATTATTCCAACTATTATATTCAGTCAGTCAGTCAGTTAAGTGCCATACGTGATACACGCTTGGGCGATCATGTCTCGAAAGAGACATGACTGACTGGGCAGAAGATTATCTCGCAGTAGTTTGCCATTGCTTTCTGTGGTAGACTAGCTGGGGATCAGTTTATTACTTCATAGCAATAGAAAACAGATCTCCCACTTTATGCCCAGTAGAAGTTTTAATTGTTTTCAACTATTATATTCGGTCAGTCAGTTAAGGGCCATACGTGATACACGCTTGGGCGATCATGTCTCGAAAGAGACATGACTGACTGGGCAGAAGATTATCTCGCAGTAGTTTGCCATTGCTTTCTGTGGTAGACTAGCTGGGGATCAGTTTATTACTTCATAGCAATAGAAAACAGATCTCCCACTTTATGCCCAGTAGAAGTTTTAATTGTTTTCAACTATTATATTCGGTCAGTCAGTTAAGTGCCATACGTGATACACGCTTGGGCGATCATGTCTCGAAAGAGACATGACTGACTGGGCAGAAGATTACCCGACAGTAGGTTGCCATTGCTTTCTGCAGTAGACTGGTTGCCGACCAAGGCTATAGAACCCAATCTGTCCTATTATTTAACCCATAACTGGAGGGAAGAGACAGATTAATACCTTTCCCAAGGGTATTTGCGCGTAAGTGAATGCAATGAATTCAACTGGAATTCGAAGATGGCTCATGTGAGCCAAAAGCTTAGAACTAGCATAATAAAAAATTATCCAAATATTGGAGAATTTTTGTCTTTATTTTCAACTGAAATAAAAGCCATAATACGACGTTTAGAACGGCTCATGATTAAACATAATAGACATTCATTATCTTTTATATTTAACAGTATATATTTAGAAAATTATCTGCTGCCCCGATACAATACATATATATATGTGTGTGTGTGTGTGTGTGTGTGTGTGTGTGTGTGTGTAAATATCCCTTAGCACACACACACACACACACATTATATATATATATATATATATATATATATATATATTTGTTAGGGGATATTTTATTTTAGCTGTCCCTCGATAATAATTTACACGCGACTTCTCCTCCCCGTCGTTATAAATATATATTTATATGTATATTTATTTTAGCGTTTCCCCCTCCTCCTCCTCCTCCTCCTCCTCCTCCTCCTCTCCCCTCCTTTTTTTTGCTCTTCATTTTCATTGCCTTTCTTTCGTTTGATTTATAATTCCAACGATTTTCTCCTGATGAGATGTTGGATGAAAGAGCTCTTGAGACTGTTAATAAATTCCTTGTTTTTATAGTAGCGTCCAAATTTTGTCCTTCCAAACATTTGTTTATATATATATATATATATGAGTGTGTGAGTTGTCGAAATACATTTTCTCAGTAATACTACTGAAAAAACAACAATCTTGCCCTAAAAATTTTCTAAACCACAAATAACCATTCCCAATTCTGTATTTCATTTATAAATGCAATTTTAATAAGATATTGTCGATAAGAATCTATTTTAAGCTTACAAATAAATTTTAGTTTTAATGCGGTACAGAAAAAAAGTAATTTAAATTTACGAATACATGTACGTACATAGCTGTAAATGTAGATGTTACATTACAATTTTGCGATCTTTGCAGTACATCGAGGACTCTTTATTTGTGAAGGTGGTTTGCTCTAAAACATTATAAAATAAAATGATTTTGTAAGGTTTTGAATAAAAATTACAGTTATCAAAATTATTTTGCAATAGTAGTAGAAAATAAAGTAATTTATGTTAAATTTACCAATATTTACATTAAATTTTATACACGTATTTTAATATGATTTTAAAATTTTTCTTCTTATTTAATGTATAGTAACATTATTTTATGTGCTTTTAATGCTTTTTTGACTATATTACGACTTCAATATTTGTGGCGGACAGACGTAAAGTTGAGTGAAATGACTTAACTTCGTTATATATATATATATATATATATATATATATATATATATATATATATATATACAAACTAATTCTAAAAGTGACGTTTGGCTCACTTTTAGATTTAGTTTGTATTTTTGCTCTACTTTCGTATTGAGCTCTTTTTTGTTCAGGTTTTCGTCTTGGGTTTTGTTTTCTTTCGAACACGACTTATGCTTTGTTTGTTTTATTTTATTATTCTCCTTTACCCATTTGGTAGTACCTTTTGGCTTTGACGACTTACGTTACTAATTTGTTAGCAGTAGGTTTTTCTGATTTCGGACTGTTTTGTTGGTACGTTTTGCAATATTGCTATATTGATATATATATATATATATATATATATATATATGTATCAATATATATATATATATATATATATATATATATATATATATCACTTCAAATTGGGGTAAACACTTGATTCACTTCAAATTGGGGTAAACACTTGATTCATTCATCTGTTTATTTATCTGTTTATCCATTTATACACGTGCTGATGTGAAAACACACAGACCATTCAACGTGCCAACATTTGATTTATTTTATTTTATTGATTTTATTTATTTTCTTATTTTTTCTACTTACGTATTTGTAAAACAACAAGTTGGACATCAGAAACAAAAAGAACTCGATAAGTAAAGCCACAAATTTATTCGCCTGAAGAGGGTCAATTTTAGGCTCGAAACACGTGTAGCGTCACAAATACCATTATGAACATTTAATGTATTATAACATGTATAATAACAACAACAATAAATATACACTTCAAAGAAAACGTTCACGGCTTCTCACACTTTTTATTCTAGACCAATTTCTCTCGTTGGAACAACCCTATTTCTTTATCCAATATATATATATATATATATATATATATACAAATAATGATCTGCACCCACAGAATAAGTTAATAACCTTGAACAAAATAGACGTCATAATTATCCCGAGGAACCTTTCGGCCAATTCTTGTCATTATATATATATATATATATATATATATATATATATATATATATATATATATATAATTCAGTTGAATTTACTTGTCTCCAGGCTAATCCACAAATAATTTTATTCTTATTTATTGTACAGTAACATTATTTTATGTAGTAAAAACGCTTTTTCTAGAGATATTACGGCTACCGTACTTGTGGCGACAGACGTAAAGTCGAATAAAATGATTTAAACTCGATTTTTATTTTTCCATATTTTTCTTTTGACAAACGACGTATAATTGAAAACGACTTAACCTGAGGTATATATATATATATATATATATATATATATATATATATAGGCGGTACGAACCCAGGATAGAATTGGTAAATAATCCGGGATAAGGTTGGTAAATAATCCAGGAGGATTCTAATAATATCGTTTAAATATTAAAACTGATCCAATAGAGAGCTTAATGCAAAACAAATTCAATTTACAGAGCAGATATTTCTTTATTTATGTGTAAATTCAGATAAAATTTAGTGGGGAAATAGCCATTTTCAACATGTCATTTTAAGATATGCATTCTAAGCCCCGTTTAAACAAAGAATGAGGAAAAATTCTAATGCCGGAGGCTTGGTCTGATAAAGGAAGAGGTGGGGTATATTGGCTATTATAGGGTTACGCTAGCGGAATCTTAGTAATAATTACGTCTATGGTAGTGGTAGGTATGTGGCTTGATCATTAGGCTAGTAGTGGTAGGTAGGAGGGAAAAGGTAACTGCTTAGCCAAATTAAAAAAAATTCTATTGTGACTAAATGGAAGAATAAGCTAATTATTGCAATTTAAATTTCTTTCTGTGACGACACATACTAATGATTTCTCTACGTTTATTCAAAAGTACATTCGGATACTGAAATTTTAAAATTTTATTTTTTTCTGCTAAACATAGATTATATCTGCCTCTTGAGCTATTAGGGGTCCTTGCCTTACCTATCAACCTCCAATTTATCTGTGCATTTAGGTTATTTTCTTTCAATTTCCAGTATTTTCGGGAAAGGGCTGTTTGAGACCTTAAATTAGGGTTAGCACGGGAGTACCTGAGTGTATTTTACTTCAGAATTCCCGCCGAAATTCCGATATAAACATTATATTTCTCCTTATTTTTCTTAGGGTAGATGGTGGCCCAATAGATCACCTTTGCACATCTACATTTACCCTCAACCAAACAGTTATCTCTAGATCTACAATTACAGTGGGTATAATGCTATTTTATGTATTGGATTCACACACACACACACACACACACACACACACACACACATATATATATATATATTTCATTGCCGATACAAACTGCAAAGAGGAACGAACGCTTTATTTACTTCTTTTTGAGAATATACAAGAGGGACAAACAACAAGGTTATCTTCATACCCTGCCTGGTGGCAAACGCTGCTGGTGGCGCCAGAGGTAGCGGTCCCGCCATAGCCACCAAAACCGTGACATCACCCTTGGTTGGAGGCTGATGAAGACAGGGCATCGCACGTGCTAACACACCTTGTATGTTGCAAATATATATATATATATATATATATATATATATATATATATAATGTGGTTTGTAACTTAACCGAGTTTCGTGAAGTTTTATCGGAAACGAAGAAAAAGCCCTGAAAAGTGAAGATATCACAATAATGCCTTTACAAAACTTCGAAGTAGGCATAAGTTTGCTCAGTTAAGTGACAAACTTCTCCACATTGATTCTAATAACGCTCTTCCGTTATCTTGATATCGAGCACTTTATGACAACATATTTGCTTGCCTAAAATACCTTTCTAGAAAGCAATGGCAGCCTACTGCGGGATAATCTTCTGCCCAGTCAGTCATGTCTCTTTCGAGACATGATCGCCCAAGCGTGTATCACGTATGGCACTTAACTGACTGACTAGTAAATCATGAAAATAAACAAAAAAAAAAACAACAAAAAAAACAAAAACCAAAAAAAACCAAAAAACAAAACAAAACAACAACAGCAAAACAAACAGCAATCTTGGCACTAAGCATCATTACAACACAACACTATATATATATATATATATATATATATATATATATATAATAATATCGCCCCAGGCAAGGCATTTTACTGCCATTGTTTTGCAGGGAGTTAGATAGGAGGAAAGTTATGAGAAGTTATGTTATAGGGAGTGTCAAGAAGTGGGTAACAGACGGATGACTGTGGCCATAAAGTGAGGGATCAATTTATATATTGATTTTAATGTAAATTTGATCTCCCACATTATATTTATACAATAATTTCTTGTCTGTTGATTAGCCGTAGAAAACGAATCAGTCAGTCAATTAAATCTTTTAGATTTATTTACATTCTCTGGAATATAAATGCATATAATTTTTTTTTTTATAATCATATCGCCCCAAGTAAGGTCTTTTACTGCCACTGTTATGCAGGGGGTTACATTGGAGGAAAGTTATGAGAAAGAGTGACAGGTTATAGGGGTGTCAGGATGTGGGTAAGGGAACGATGATAATACTGACGAGAGTGGAGTGGACAGAGAAAGGAGCATGAGGGAGAGGATGCAGGTTAGTGAGATAAGAAGAGGTGACTATTGACTTTACATTTAAATTCTGGGAGCTTGTAGCTGTCGTGAAAGCAAGTAAATGGAAGGGAATTCCACAGGCGGGAAGTGCGAGAAAAGAAACTGATGGAGTAGAATTTGAGTTTACATTTTATTGGTTTCACAGTAAAAGGGTGGGACCTAGTTGCTAATCTTGTGGCTCGAGTACATTCATATATAGGGGGCACCAGTGAGCTAAGTTCATAGGAGTAGAAGCCGTGAAAGTATTATTACTTATATATATATATATATATATATGGCAGTGACAGTCTGTCTCATGCTTGAATGTAATCTTCAAGAGATAGTCTGGATATTGCGTTTAGGCAGGAAGTTGACTGTCACTGCTAGGTGTTGACGTCATGAATTACTTTTATATTTCAACTTTACATACTCTCTATACCTTATATGGAACACTTTTACCGATAAATATAGTACATCTTAAAATTATCTTTTAACAATTTGTATCCTCATATCATTATCAAATACATCAAGCTTTCATGATAGTTCAAATAAGTCTTTGTGTCGCATCTTATCGCTTTAATGCAATCTATGAAATCATGATATACATCTTTCTACACTTGTATTGCTCGCTCTCATAACATTCTGAAGTATTTAAGTTAAAAGCTGATGACAATAAGATAATTAGTCAATATTTATCATTATGATGTCTCTAAAATTAAACTGTATTCCACTAGCTGATATATATATATATATATATATATATATATATATATATATATATATATATATATATATTCAGAAATTATAACATAAATAGGTTATAATATCACTACAAAAGTAGCTATTTTGTTTTGACACTATTTGTGTTTTATCAAGTGATGAGGTTTATTTCCAGTTGAAGTGTTTTAAAAGATTCAAAACTAACCAAAACCCCCTGTAGAGTTTTTAGTCGTGTACGTTTTTGTTTTTAGAATGAGTATTTGCGTGAGTATATATCCAGTTACGTTTATGCACTGAAATATGATAAAACACAAAAAGTGTCGAAACAAAATAGCTACTTTTGTAGTGATATTATAACATATTTATGTTATAATTTCTGAATAAATACTATTAGCTCTACTTTTTTAAGAAAAGTGTTTCTTTGTATACGGAATATTATTCCATCCATACATACTTGGACATATATATATATATATATATATATATATATAAATAAAATCTAAACTTATTTATAAATTGAAATTTGTGCGCACGCGCGTGTGTGTATCCGTTACCTTTAGACTCCGAAATGGCTGAACCGATTTTCTTGAAAATTTACACAGTTGTACTATAAGCGTCTGTTAGTGTTCTTAGCTAGGTTTTGTGTCGAGGTACTCCCAATAAATATTGAAAATCGATAATCGACAAAAATTGTGTTATAGAAGGTGTGGTCCGATTTTAATCAAATTTGATACACTCATAGACAAAGACATAAGAAACGATATTCAAAAGTTTCAAGGTTGCAGTTTTTACCATAGTGCAGAAAATCAATGTTTTCTAAAAGGCAAGATGTTTGTGTGTGTGTCTGTTTATCTGTCTGTATGTCTGTATTTTTTTCAGCTCTTTCATTTTAGTTTTTGCTTCGTGTTTGACTCTAAGTATAATTTTAGTTCTTAGTCTCAGCCATGATACCATTTACTCAGAGGACTTATTTAGCCGTCAAAATTCAGTTTACGACGAAAAAACTTATTTGATATCGATACGAGGAAATCAAAATTTGACTTACATCCATTCATTTTTTTCAGTCTACGGTTTCGCTTTAACTGGAAACAACTATTGCTTTTTAGTATTTTGTGTCAACGTCCAAAGAGTCTGGGCTCCAGGAGCATGAATTAGTTTTAAAGCTTTCATTACACCCGAGCAACGTTGGGCTATACTGCTAGTTATAACATAATCATGTTATAATTTCTTAATAAATATTATTAGCTTTACTTTGTAGTGAGCACTTTTTAAGAGTAGTGTTTCTTTGAATACGCAATATTATTCCATCCATACCTACTTGGATATATATATATATATATATATATATATATATATATATATATATATATATATATATTGAACACGTTGTGTTAAACGATAGAGATAACATAGTCTCAAATATTTTCTTTTCAATGTTTTCACATTTTCTGCTTAGACTTTTTATTTTTAGGCGTCTAATGTCTGTGTGTTGATCAATAATTTGAGTATTGTCTATTAGAATTTCACGAATGTCAGAAAGCTGAAGGGAAAAAGTGTATGATTTAAGATGCCATTACACAACATCTTAAGTCAGATACTGAAAATTTTAGAGGCACTACATATCAGTTGTAAAAAAAACCTCTTATCAATCGCACAGTTTACCAAGTTTCTGGACATGTACTGAGTTGTGCTTATATGGTTTATTTGAAATATAATCATAATTAATTGCCTCTGAGTAATTTGATAATTTACACAATTAGTTCCTTCGAAGTTCAAATTCTCCAACCTATTTTTACGGTACTTAAAATTTTTAACAACAAAGTATTCCATATAATTCACGCATCTACGTAAGCACATATCTTCACGTGTGCATGTTACTTACATTATTACTGCCTTTGAAAAAAAGGTTTTTAATGCACATAAAAATATAATTATTGCTATAGTTATTTACTAGCATCATAGCCCGGCGTTGCCCGTGACAATACTCACACAAACATCAAATCTCGTGATGAAATAATGTTTATGGATAAATATCATTAAAACTCGGTTATATAAAAAATAATTATATAAAATATCTTTTAAATATTTCTTTTGTTTCAAAATTACGGGGAAAAATATTCATATTTTTTTGTTGGCCAAATGAATTTTTAAAACGTCGGAATAAAAATTAAATATAAAGGCTAATTTTTTTTTTAATAAAAAAATATTTTAGTCGCGTTTGACACGTGTGATTTGATTTCTGTGACGTAATTCAGCAACCATCTTAGATCTGAGATGTTTTACGGAGTAGATAGACTTAATTGGAGTAGATAGACTAAACTATCGCCCGGTTCACACTCCACCCACGTCTATTGATCAGGTGAAGAGGCTCATCCCTTGTTTCCTGTTTAGGATGTGGTTTCAGGCTTTCTCTTTTCCAATCTTTTCACTCTTACGTAGCCCCCTGCACATCAGTGGCGTTATCGCCTTGCTTGGGGTGATATGATTAAAAAAAATGTAAACAATCGGCTCCATTGGCCAAAAAGTGCGAAAGGGAAAATTTGCTGAACTGAAACTAAAAAAGTATGTGTCGACCTGGCTTCCATGTAGATATGTGTCCATAGAAAGTTTGAATGGCGTAGCTTAAAAAATGTAGGCCTGCATAGGGAACAGTCACACACAGACTCACAGATTGCCTTTTATATATATAGTTTAACAGTCTGTTTCGCACTATAGAGTTTTTAAAATGGATGTTTGCTTCTTGTCCGTAGACACACCTGATTTCTATAGTTCATATAATGCCGCCGACAATTCGGAATAAATTAATTCCTCAGCAGTTCTTCATAATTTTAATTTAATTATATCCAATTCTAATACTGTTGGTTTCATTTTCATTTTCAGGTACTATATATCTTCCACTTCTCCGCCACACACACACAGAGAGAGAGAGAGAGAGAGAGAGGGAGAGTGAGAGAGAGAGAGAGAGAGAGAGAGAGGTGGCATCGAAAATAATGCCTCCTGTTTATTTCTATGGAAGCGACAACAGATATACTACTGGATAAAACTGTATATATATATATATATATTAACGAACCCATATTGCTAGTAAGTAACCCCATTGTCTCCGAAATTAACTCGCATCATAAGATAATTGATATTCTGTTTAAGTGCATTGTTCATGTGGGTTCACTGTGTACCCAATACTTTCGGCTTTGTGTCACATCTAAGCATCCGCTTAGAAAATCACTATTGTTCATGTGGGTAGATGAATAGCTTAACGAATAGTTGCATGGTCTAAGTTTTAATCTCAAATTAACAGATCCAATTTTCCCTAGGTAAGTAAGGAAATTATATTAAAAAATATTAAATAATTCTATAAAATAAATCCATCTCATATATATATATATATATATATATATATATATATATATATATATATATATATATCAATTGTACATTGCGACACGGAAATTTCTATGTTTCCAGATAGATTCTCATCATCAGGCAATGTTGATGTTATTTGTGCAGATGATTTACATTTAAATGACAAAAACCTTTGGTTTGCTGTGAATGTATGTGGGTGTTTCTTTTGGCTAATCAGAATGGAGATTCATTTTGGGATTTGACCCCAATATATATATATATATATATATATATATATATATATATATATTGTGTATTGTGGCAGCAATCTCTGTAATATGCAGGTTTCATTAAAACTGACAGACGAAATATTATGTTTAAGTTTTTTTATATATAATTTTTCATGTGATCTTACAATTTCTTTTCTTTCAAGAACATATTTAATAAAAAATTATGAAAGTTTTTTATTTCTCCGAGAGCTTTCTGATTTACTTTTAGCCATTATCAAGGATGAATTTTATTTTACTTTCAATTGAGTATGTATAGTGTTTATGCATGTGTGTAGAGTCATATATGTTGGTTGGTTGTTTTGTTTTTATCGCATATCAACCTCGGCGGGTCATTTATTGTCAACTAAATTTTATTTATTTATTTATTCCTGGTAATACCTTTTTTCTTTCAACAATTTATTGTTGTTTTTATACAAGTTTTGTGTCTAGTAATATTTTTTTCTTTTCCAGTATCAAGATTCAGTGGGATTTGTTTTTAAGGGCAGGGTCTCCAAGTCCTACCCTTGTTATTTAATCAAAAACTGGATGGAAGGGACGGATTAATACCTTTCCCAAGGGTACTATTGCTTAAGTGAATGCCAGGTATTCAACTGGAATTCGAACTCGGCTCACCGATTTCTCTTTCCGAGCCGATATCCACTGCACCACAACGCACATCCGTCACTAGACGCTTACAGCAGCTAGTATTCCCAAGCGGTCATCCATCTAAGTACTGACCAAGCTCAAAGTTGCTTAACTTCGGTGATCGAGCGAGAACCGGTGTATTCAACGTGATAGGCCGTAAGCAGTCATATATGTGTTCTATATTCTGTGTTTGTAGTTAATTTTATTAAGTGCAGGATTTTTATTATTTTTAACCTGTTTTTTTGCATGTGGATCATGCTATTATATTTGTATTATCAACAAGTGGAGAGGGTTTGGTAAATTCTCTTGTGTGTTTAAATCAGATCGAAATGAACTGTGGTCAGAGAGATGCAACGTGAGTTTTCTCGTCTAACGGGTGGTAGTGTATCCAATGTAATTATTTACGAACCTGGATAGATCAAGAACACAGTTCTTCAAAGGACATGTAAATTCGTAAATAATATTTGTTCTTTTTAGTTTAGATCTAGCAGGTGAACTGGTATTTATGACGATGAGACAAGCATTTGAAAATCTTGTGTAATAAATAATGAATTTAATTTATACCAGTCACCTGAATTCTTTAGAAATTCCTTTGTTTAAATTTTGGGTATGTAATTGAGCAGATAAGCGTTCCCAGAAGAGTCTGGATGAGTCAGTGTGTTCTAATAGCAAAACAGAATCCCTCTTTTGTTGTCAAGTTCTTCGAATTTGTATTTATTTCTGAAATGAGTAATGTTCAATCTTTTCCAATCTTCTCACTTTGCTTTTTATTTTTCAATTGGAGTAGATAGATCTATCTATCGCCCGGTTCACACTCCAACCACGTCTATTGAACAGATTAAGAGGCTCATCCCTTGTTCCCTGTTTCGGATGTGGTTTCGGCTTTCTCTTTTCCAATCTTTTCACTATTACTTAGCCCCCTCCACATCAATGGCGTTACCGCCTTGCTCGGGGTGATATGATTAAAAAAAAATCTTGGAATTATTTCGAACTTTTGTTATCATCTTGGTTGATACAAGTGTTATAATAGACACAACATTTCGACCAAGTACCCTCTGGTCATCATCAGGTGTCCATAGATTGGCTGATGTGGAATATCTCGTTGATTATTGCGAAATATCCTGTGAAATCAAATATTATTTCATGTTGGAATTTGTGTCATGTTGTGTCTATTTTAACCCCTACATCAACGAAGATGATAACAAAAGTTCGAAATAAATCCAAGATTGAGTTCTTCGAAGCCAAACGATAAAAGCACACCAGAAATGACAGTTTTTCATCCTACAAAGGGGGCGCAGGTTCGAATCCTACCAGACGGTGCATTATCTTTATTATTTTTTTTCTCGAGTATGTAGGTCGGTAGACGAAATAAACACTGTTTAAAATTGGCTGAATGTGTATCCAAATAGCGGTCCACTAAAAGTAACGTTGGAAGCAATATAGATACCTTTTTTTTATCTTTTTTTTTTTTAATAATTTCGCCTCAAGTAAAGGCAATAAGACGCAGGGTGGGGTCACGGAGTGTGAAAGAATAAAAGAAACAGAAAAACATTATTAAAGAGTGAGATCAATAAAAGAGCAGAAACTAAGAAGACAAATGATATCGATTGACATTGAATTTAAATTTTTAAAGTTCCCAACTTATGATCAAGGCACTCTAGACATTTTCACCAAACTGAATTGTTTTCTCCTTTGATCAGAGTAGCATTTTATGTCAAAATTGTGATCAGTCTCATTAGTGAGCAACTAATGCATTTGATGTATTGTATAAAAATTAAAATTTCTCAGCATCTTTATTTCATGCACATGTGTAGTTGCACCAATGTAACAAATTTAGTCTGGTGAACTCCTAAAGGCCAAAACATGTCACATGAAAATTTTCCCCATATTGGCATACATTTTTTCATCAGTATTGTTATTGATATGTGTGTGTGTGTGTGTGTGTGTGTGTGTGTGTGTGTGTGTGTGTGCAAAAATGTATGACAAAGTGGAAAATACATTTTGTGTGATGCATTTCATCCTTTTAAGTTAGATGTGTTATATTATAATATATTATGTTATATTAGTGCGACTACACAATTACAGGAATGAGAGGTGGTGGTAAGTTAAAATTATTTTAATGTAAAAATATTTCTTTACATATATATATATATATATATATATATATATATATATATATATATATTTTAATTCAGATACTTCAATAAAAGGGAAAAAAGCAGGAAGGTAAATTCCAAAAAACCCGATCCTAATTAATATTAAAAATTTATTTTAATATTAAAAAATGATACAGGAAGAGAGCTCCATGTAATAAAATATTACAGAGCAAATATATATTAAAAAAGGATTAATTCAAAGATGTTGAATGGCCATTTCGATATGAAGATCCCCACGGGGACGACACATCACCTCAGCAACAGAAAAAACCTTTCAGAAACTGGAGAAAAATTAGTCTACTTTTCCTTTTTAAATAGATTGCAAAGAAATTAAAAAATAAATAATAAAATAAAATAAAAATAAAGGGAAAGAAAAAAACGAAAAAGAAAAAGAAAAAGATAGAATAAAATCAAATAAATAAGAAAAGAAAAAAAATTGACATCGTCTGGGTTCGCAAAAAAAAGGGAGAATGTAACTAAAAATTAACAGACAGCCGTGTTAAATCGACGTAAGTTTAAGCAACACGGAAAAAAGGTGGTAAGACGTCCCCCGTGGGGATCTTCATATCGAAATGGCCATTCAACATCTTTGAATTAATCCTGTTTTAATCTATATATATATATATATATATATATATATATATATATATATATAATCTAGCCAATTTCATTTAGGTTCTTTTTATTTTTATTTCCATCATTTTTGTTATTAGATATCTCACACTGTGATAATAGACGATCTGCTGAGAATGGTTAAATGTTGTATGACCCAGGGGACAAATGTTGTATGACCCAGGGGACAAATGTTGTATGACCCCAGGGCACAAGCCACAAGGTACTCTCTTCTCAGTTAATTGTTTTCTCTTTTGATCAGAGTAGCATTTTTTACATAAAAATTGTGGTCGGTCTCATTACTGTTAGCAACTAATGCATTTGATGTATTGTTTTGTTAAATGTCCCTTTTGTATTCATATATCCTTTAAATCTACGTTCCTTGAATTATCCACTTGGCAATAAATACTAAAAATAGTATGAAATACATCATTTTCTTAAAAAAAAACCAAAAAAAAAAAAAACTGGTGTGACATAATAATTATTGCCGGTGGTGTATATGTGTATATATATAGATATATAGAGAAAATCTACAGTGTGCGATGGGTAAATTGTCGCTATTTGCCTTGTAAAATTTTGCAAACTAATAATAACAAAAGAAGCATTCTATTTTCATTTAGAATAAATAAATACTAAAAATAGTATGAACGTCATCATCTTTTTTAAAAACTGGGGTGGTCTAATAATTATGGCCGGTAGTGTATATACATTGTGTGTGTGTGTGTGTGTTGCAAACGTCACGCATGCTTTAAGTGATTGTTAATTAACAAATTATTTACATATCTATTTACAAAAACTCTTCTTTTTTAATCCTCCCAATCAGCAGCAGCTTCCAAAAATTTTTGCCGTTATATAGCAGATAATGAGGGAACATTTTATCCTTATCCTCTCTTGTTTGCCAATTGTACTGCAATTCCTTGCACCTAACACATTTGACGGCATATTGAACAGAGAATGTTTTCATGATAATTGACAAATCTATCTATCTATCTATCTATCTAGCTATCTATCTATCTATCTATCTATCTATCTATCTCAATTTCTTTATATCTATCAAAATTGCTTCATATCTAAATCGCTTAGCTATCTATCTATCTATCTATCTATCTATCTATCTATCTATCTATCTATCTATCTATCTATTTCAATTTCTTTATATCTATTTCAAAATTACTTTTCATATCTAAATCAAAATTGCTTCATATCTAAATCGATTCTATCTATCTATCTATCTATCTATCTATCTATCTATCTATCTATCTATCTATCTATTTCAATTTCTTTATATCTATCAAAATTACTTCATATCTATTTCACTTTATATCTATCAAATTGCTTCATATCTAAATCGCTTCATATCTATCTATCTATCTATCTATCTATCTATCTATCTATCTATCTATCTATCTATCTATCTATCTATCTATCAATTCTTCATATCTATCAAAAATTGCTTCATATCTAATCGTTTCATATCTATCTATCTATCTATCTATCTATCTATCTATCTATCTATCTATCTATCTATCTATATCATTTTTCTCTTATCTATCTATCAATCTATCACTTTTCTATCATCTATCTATCTATCTATCTATCTATCTATCTAATTCTGTTAATCTATCTATCTATCTATCTATCTATCTATCTATCTTTTTCTATCTATCTATCTATCACTTTTTCTATCTATCTATCTATCTATCTATCTATCTATCTATCTATCTATCTCATTTTTCTCTTATCTATCTATCTATCTATCTATCTATCTATCTATCTTGTTTGTATCTTTTCTTTCTTTATATATCCGTACTTACTCTACTTGTTTTAAAACTACCTACTTTTCTTTCTTTCTTTCTTTCTTTTTCTTTCTTTCTCTCACATACGCACATAAGTACTCTCTCTCTCTCTTTCTCTTTCTTCCACACTGTACTTATCTAAATTTGTTATTACATTCTTTTCGAACTCTTTGGTTATTATTTCTCCTTTTTCTGGCGAACTGACTTGTTACAATGCTAGGAATATGTTTAGGTAGATAACAATATCTATTTGGTATCAATTCTCTTACCGACGCCAAATATTTGTCCTATTTTTCAGTTTTATCTGTGGTTGGCAGTGAAATTAACCTTTCTTTTCTGTATTTTACGATGATTGCATTTGTGTTGTTAGCCTGCCTGAAGAACCTTTTTGCACTTTATAATAAAAAAAAAATAATAATTTTTTTTCCCCTATTTTCTTGGTCAATTTATCAAATCCTTGTCATTTGTAAATTTTCAAATCCTTGTCATTTGACTACTCAAATATATTTTTTTTTTAAATTTTCTCCTTAGGTTTCTATCTTAAAAAATAAACTAATGATAAAAGACATTATTATTATTATTATTATTATTATTATTATTATTATTATTATTATTATTATACGAGTATTACTTGGGATCTCGGATCAGACACGCCCTTCAAAGTTTACGGAGAGCGTTTGCAAAATTAAAAACACAGTATTAAACAGATGTTAAAATTTTGTTATTTTGTCTCTCTCTCTCTCCCTCTCTCTCTCTCTCTCTCTGTCAGGCTGCGGCTGACAGAGAGAGAGAGAGAATAAGAGGATCGTATATGTAGTTAAGTGATAATATATATATATATATATATATATGAAATAATTTGTCTGAACATTATTTTTTGATCGATACTCGCATTAAAGTAGATATTCTGTTTATAATCAAACAGTATTATATATTTGTTTCTACCGGCCTGATTATTTACGATAAATTTTTGTTACGAAAATGTGTGCCATTCGGCAGGATTCGAACCTGAGACTCCTATCCACATAAGGAAAGCCACCAATTGACCTGGCGCGTCTTAGACCTTCGATCTAACAGTCTAACAGTCTAAAACGAAGTCAAATCAAGCTTATGTAACACAATTTTCGATTCGTCGTAATAATCATATCTGCTTTGAAATGTATCGTAATGTCAACAAATGTAAACATGTTACAGAAATTAACGAAGATTAACGAAACGGTGAAAACAAACCAACAATTTGAAATTATTTTTTTGAACATCACATTATAATCGATACTCGTATTTAAGCAGATATTCTGTTTATAATCAAATATTATTACATATTTATTTCTACCGGCCTGATTATTTACGATAATTTTTTTTGTTACGAAAATATGTCATTCGGTAGGATTCGAACCTAGGAGAGTTTTGTAAAAAAAGAGGTGAAAAAGCCAAATCCTACTACCTCACACACTTATATAAATCATAAACACACTCACAAATACATGAACTAACCCCCACTTACAGGTACACACACACACACACACACACACACACACACACACACACACACACACACTAACGACAGCAGTAACAGCGAAAGAGGACCATTCGTTTAAAGGCACGGTTCAACTGCAGACGGACGTGGAATCAAGGTCTTCTAACATTCTGAAAATGAGATTCTGGTCCCAAAATATTAATGAATAATAAATAGGTAATACATAACACCTACTTTACCTTCCTTTATTATACTAAACTAATCGTGATAGCCTTCAAATACCTACCCATATATATATATATATATATGGAAAGGGAGAAAGAGACAGACTGAGAAAAAAATCATAATATATTATTTGGTATCAATATCTATGGACTGAAAGATATTAATAAATTGAGACACACGGACAGAACGGAAGAAAGAAAGAAAGAAGGAGATCGATACATACATATTATCAAACTGAGAGAGAGAGAGTGAGAGAGAGAGAGAGAGAATAAGAGAATGATATAAATTGTTATATATATTTAATATATATTCATATATGAATTTTATTTGTTTAAACATTAATTTTTATTCAAACAAAATTCAAATATATCACTTAATGCCAGTTTCGTAAATTTCCGTATAATTTCGAAAAATATATATGTATATACACACACGCACACACAGACACACACACACACACACACACACATATATATGTGTGTGTGTGTGTGTGTGTGTGTGTGTGTGTGTGTGTGTGTGTGTGTGTGTGCGTAGTTATGGATTGAAGATATGAATGAACTGTGATAGACAAACGGATAGAAATAAATAAATAAATAAATAGATGGAGACTAGCTATTCTAGAACTCTGAAAGTGGCTGGCCCATTTAGGGGCTGAAATTTTTCTGAGGAGAGGAGGGTGCTTCAAGCAGCGTAATAACTGACCAATTCTTTCACTCGGTCATAAATCACTGACTGCCTATGTATCTACAAATCAAGTTGGGGACATTATTTCTAATTAACATCTTCCTTCAGATATGAAAATATGACTATTTAAGTCTCTTTTACTCCCTAACAACATGCCTGTTTCTATCTATCTGATTGTTTTATTTTGTTCGTTTTTCTTTCAAACATTTCATTATCTGTATCCTTAAAAAGCTAAATGTAAAAGAAAACGCAGAGGAAAAATCAAAGACTGATCAGTTTCATAAATTTTTGAAGCTTATAAAAGTTAGTGGGGCAACAGAGGGTCAGATAAAATTCTGGAGCGGGGAGGCCTTCTGCACCCCCGTAGAATCACCACTAGATGAAGACAGGAACAGTGAAATAAATCTTTGAAGCTTATAAAAGTTAGGGAGGGCAACAGAGAGGGTCAGACAAAATTCTGGGGGAGGGCCTTCTGCACCCCCGTAGTATCACCACTAGATGATGACAGGAACAGTGAGATATATAAATAGATGCATAGATAGACAGATAAGATTTAAACGAGAGAGAGAGCGAGCGAGAGAGAGAGAGAGAGAGAGAGCGATCGAGAGAGAGAGAGTATGGTATAGTTATAAAAAGCCATACATAGAAAGAAAGAAAGAAAGAAAGAAAAGGAAAGCAAATTTGCTATGAAAGAATGATACATGTTTTTGTTTATGCAAATGAATTTGCCTTTTCAAAAATTTTTTCCTTGCAGCGAAAAGATGAGTGAGAAGGAAATACAAAGGAATTATTTTTCTTTTCGGAAGATGTTTGCCAGAAAAGGTCGCTGTGAAGCTATGCGAATTAATTTTCAATCTGAACATTTACGCAAAATAAGGTATAGAAAAAATAAACACAAGACGGCCAAACGGGCACTGTTCTAAACTGATTCGCATGTTTCAAGAAAACGTTGGTTAGCGAATAATCGAAACGTGCCTTTGATTGAAAAGTTCCTCTCCTGGGAATCGCAAAGAAAATGGATTCCCAGGAAGCTGATGGTGTGACAAAAGTTCAATCGATGTTATCGATTGTGACCCGTATGCAAAGGAACGTGATCAGCACAATGAAGAGAATGAACTGCCTTTAAAAATGGAGATGCACTGTCCACAACACTGTGTTTGTCTTCGAATACATCCATATATGGGGTCGGGCGGGCGGTACGGAGCGCGCGAGCACACACACACACACACACACACACACACACACACACACACACACACACACATACCCATACACACTCCTTCTTCTCTATATATATATATATATCTCTCTCACACACACACACACATACACACACTCCCTCTTCTCTATATCTCTATCTCTCTCTCTCTCTCACACACACACATGCACACACACACTCCCTCTTCTCTATATCTTTATCTCTCTCTCACGCACACACACACATGCACACACACTCCCTCTTCTCTATATCTCTATCTCTCTCTCTCACACACACACACATGCACACACACACTCCCTCTTCTCTATATCTCTATCTCTCTCTCACGCACACACACACACATATTTTATTACTTAAACGTTATTCTTAGTGTATACCTATGTCTGAGTAGATGCACCGTTTTATTTTATTAATGATTATGTTTATGTGTGTTATGGTGCAGTGGATATCAGCTCGGAAGAAGAAATCGAAGAGCCGGGTTCGATTTTCAGCTGAATTCATTGCATTCACTTACGCGCAAATACACTTAGGAGAGGTATTATTCCATCTCTTCCATCCAGTTATGGGTTTAATAGCAGGAATGAATTCTATAGCTTTGGTTGGCAATCTGTCTACTGCAGAAAGAAATGGAAACCTACTACGGGATAATCTTCTGCCCAGTCAGTCATGTCTCTTTCGAGACCTGATCGCCCAAACGTGTATCAGGAATGCAACATAACTGGCTGATCTGGATAAAAGGATTGAATAGCAGGACAGATTTGGTTCCATAGCCTTGATTGGCAACCAGTCTAACGTAGAAAGTAATGGCAACCTACTACACGAAAATCTTCTGCCCAGTTAGTCATGTCTCATTCGAGCGTGTGTCACTGACTGATATTTACTTGTTTTCTTTTCTATTGGCCATAAGACTTGAGAAATCTTATTAAATGTTATTTTTCTTTTTCAAAAAGAAAAAAATAACTTTTTTTAACTAAAAATATCGTTTAAAGTAAAAAAAGAAAAAAAAGTCTGTCGGATTAATGAATAAGAAACATTCAGTCAGTTAAAATGCCATACGTGATACACGCTTGGGCGATCATGTCCCGAAAGAGACATGAGGACTGGGCAGAAGATTATCCCGCAGTCGCAGTAGGTTGCCATTGCTTTCTGCGGTAGACTGGTTGCCGACGAAGGCTACAGAACCCAATCTGTCCTATTATTTAACCCATAACTGGAGGGAAGAGACGGATTAATACCTTTCCCAAGGGTATCTGTGCGTAAGTGAACTCAAGGAATTCGACTGGAATTCGAACTCGGCTTCCCGATTTCTCGTTCTAAGCCGATATCCACTGCACCACGACGCACATTGAAAAAACAAACACAAACACACACACTTATATATATATTTATATATGACTTGTAGTTGCATAAAAAAACGGCAGAGACTGACATGTCTACAAAAAAAAAATAAATTAAAAATATAAACACCTTGCCCAGTGTCGAAATCTGCTGGTAACGCCAGGGGCGGTAGTAACACTTTAGCTACCGAAACTGTGTTACCCCTTCTGGTTGTTGGCTGATGAGTGGGGTGGGGGTTGCATGTTTGCGCACGTGCTTTCACGCGTTGTATGTAGAAATAATATATATATATGTAAATTATTTCCCGATAGAATGTATCCGTAAACGGATTAAATTAAAATATATATATATTAGTCATCCACATACAAGCCTGTTTCGCTGTATCACAGCTCATCAGTGTGGCTAGACGCATCCACTTGCTTCTTGGCCGGGATCGAAACTCGACCGATTTAGGTGTTAGTCGGAGTCGCTACTCCCTAAGCCATCGACGCATGGAGTCAGAGAAGGGAAATTTTAACGTGTTGTATATAAGCAGTGTATATACACGCCAGTCACTGAAAGAACTCGATTCATTTCTGAAGAGCCACGCATATAGCAGAAGTGGAAACTGCTTTCAAAATTTTCTTCTCCAGAGAGCTCAATCATAATGAGAGCAATATATATATATATATATATATATATATATATATATATATATATATATATATATATATATATATATATTCTTAGCCGACGCGTTTCATTGTCTCAGGGATTTTATCAAAACTCCAACAAGTTCACCATTTGCGCTGATAAAGACTCTCAGAGGACGAAACGTATCGGAAAAGAATATATATATATATATATATATATATATATAAGTTTTTTTTTAATTAAAATTAATATATTTTACATAGCGACACAGAAATTTCTATGTTTCGAGAAATTTAATTCGTCATCAGGCAATGTTAGCTCATTATTGTGAAAATGATTTCCATTTGAATATAAGAAACAATACATTTGTTATCCATGGATGTGGAAAGACAGAAAAAATTATGTGTGTGTTCAATTTAACAAGTGAGAATAGAGATTCACTTTAAATTTGAAAAAAAAAAAGTTTATATCTTTGGGGAATACATGATTTCTCCTTTCAGTCTTAATGGCAAAAGTCTCAGTCGATCAAAACCGATGTTTAGACTCAATTTCCGCTGATGTATCCATTATTGTTACAAGTTGTTTTTCCTTTACTTTTTTCTGTATCTCATCATTTTTCAAAAACCAAGCCTGTTTCGCTATATAAAAAGTCTTCAGTGCAGCTAGATTTGCCGTTTAATTTCAAACCGGGATCGAAATCCGACTAATTTTATCATTAGACGAACAACATACCACTGAGGTAGAGACAGGCAGCTTTCAGGTTATTTGCATGTGCGTTGTGGTGCAGTGGAT
The DNA here is from genome assembly GCA_037127315.1 of Ascarosepion bandense. Classification (NCBI taxonomy): domain Eukaryota; kingdom Metazoa; phylum Mollusca; class Cephalopoda; order Sepiida; family Sepiidae; genus Ascarosepion; species Ascarosepion bandense. Next base: position 6,057,055 of record JBBBDQ010001417.1, read on the forward strand.
ATCGGCTTGGAACGAGAAATTGACGTGCCGAGTTCGAATTCTAGTTGAATTCCTTGCATTCACTTACGCGCAAATACATTTGGGAAATATATTAATCCGTCACTTCCCTTCAGTTATGGGTTAAATAACAGGACAGATTGGGTCCTATAGCTTTGATCGGCAAGGAGCCCAAAATGCCATTTACAGGTTGGGGATGCTAAAATAAAGCAGGTACAAAAATTTAAGTACCTGGGAAATGTTATAACGGAAGACAGTGCGACACTGAGATCCGAAGGCGAACTGGCATAGCCAAGGACGCATTCCAGAAGCTGAGCAGAGTATTAAGATACAGGAAAATATCGCTAGAAACAAAAAAGAGCGTACTGGATTACTATGTGATGTCTGTTTTTTTTAATATGGCAGTGAATTCTGTACAATATCATCAAAGATGAAGGATGAACTTGAAGAAATTGAAATGTGGTTCTACAAATAGATGCTGCGAATATCATGGATCGAGTATGTGAGCAATGATGAAGTTTTAGAAAGGATGAAAACGAAAAGGAAATTAATAGGAAAAGACAGCTTAAGTTCTTGGGACATGTAATAAGAAAGTAAGGCTTGGAGAATCTAATACACACAGCTCAGATAGAGGGAAAGAGAGACAAGGTAAAGCAGCGGATAACGTATTTGAAGGGCATGAGCCGGTGGATGGCAGAGCGAAGTTTGGGTAAAGTAACAGGAGAAAGCGTGCCAAGAGCTACCAGGGATAAAGAGTCGTGGAAGGCCATGATCGTCGACGTTCTGAAGAGACATGGCAGATAGAAGATTATTATTTGAAAGAAATCATTATGAATGTTTTAAAAGTATTTCACTATGATAAAACTGCTATGGCTAATCTTCGTCGCCAAGTTGTTGTGGCTTGTTAGAGCCGGAAGTAAGGCACGGAAATAAGAAGGTACGTTTAAACAGTGCATTAGAATAACAGAACATATATACAAAGTAAGTGTGTTAGTAGCCAGCAAAATAGAAGTGTAAGTCCGAACGGTATAGTTACACTGCATTTCGACTGCCTCTAGACTGTCACTTGACTGCCTCTTGACTGCCTCCCCGGAAGTCATGCAGGTTAGTATTTATTGACAGAGGAAAAGTCCATTCCTATAGATAGGGCACCATAACAGAAGTTTTATTTGCTGTGAACAAAAAGACTTAAAAAAACAGCTAAACGTTGTGACGTATACTAAACTACAATCGAAATTTGAGATCAATGATCAATTAGAGCCGATGTTAGAGCAATTCTCCTGAATTTCGATATTTAAAGCAGGCACTGTCGGATGCAAGTGTGAGGCTACGTACTTCTGCATTCGATGGCAGGGAGTAACCACAAGTCAACTCCTTACCTGTCTTTCTTTAATGGTCTTTTCTTTTTTCTTTTATTTTTAATCATCTCACGCCAAGCAAGGCATTCCACTGCCACTATTGCGCATGGGGCTACATAGGGGAAGGTAAAGATAAGGAGTGGTTAGATATAGGAAATGTCAGAAGGAAGGTGATAGATGGGTAAGGATACCGAGGATGAGGTTAGGGTAGATGGGAAGAGTGTTTGAGAGAATGGGAGCGAGTTAGTGTGTTAGGAGGTGTCTATTGACCGTACATTTAAACTCCTGGATATTGTAGCCGTCGGGGAAGCAATCATGTGGAAGGGAATTCCACAGTCGGAAAGTGCGAGAGAAGAAACTGTTGGAGTAGAAGTTGCGGTCTAATGTGAAATTTTAGTGGAATGTCAATTCCTTCATTATAATCCTTGTGTGTGTGTGTGTGTGTGTGTGTGTGTGTGTGTGTGTGTGTGTGTGTGTGTGTGTGTGTGTGTATACGAAGTCTGCCAGGAATTCCACAAGTTTATCATTGGCGTGTCGTCAAAATATTCTGACGTGGGGAGGTTAGATGAATACAATCCCATTAGTAACAAAAAAGCTTGTGATGAATACAATCCCATTAGTAACAAAAACAACTCAATATGTGAAGGTGCTTCTAGACTGACAAGTCGCAAGACCTAACTGGAGTTGCTCAAGGGAGGGTTTTTAAATACAGAAACAGTGTTCAGTCTAAAGTAAAGCAAAGTAAAACCCATAAATTATGATAGCGATATTTTTTGAGAGACATTTTAGTGAAATTAAATAATGGAAAATATTCTTTCTGTGTTCAATTATTAAATGAATTTTTCAATGAATTATTTCTTTTATATGAAGTCTACCTTGTGTTACGCTTGGGCCTTGTACAAGCAGAACATAATTGCAAAAATAAAAGCAAACAAACATTTTGAATTATATATTTGGCCTGGTTAACAAATCTCAAGTAATAAGTCATAAAACATCTGTTTTTCAAAATGCCGAAAATTTGGAAAGCACTAGGGTCGAAGGTCAAATAGAAAAAATATATATGTATAATTTAATAATTTTATCCGTCTTTCTGTAGATGAAAATCTCGTTGTTAGATAAAACGTCTAATCCTTCTAACTTGCGTCTTAGTGGTTTTATCGCCTTCTTTGGGGTAAAATAATTAAAGACATACCAAAGGCGCATTAGTTTTAACGTAAAGCTAGGATCAAGTTAGTCTCGACCAGCATTCTTTTTGCCATTAGCCCATTACGATTATTTCCAGGAATGGCGTTAACCTAAAATGTATTCTCGTATAAAATTAACCTTGAATAGCTAGGGGAATTATAGCACTTTATATACGAAAAAAAAAAAAGAAAAAACAATTGGAGAAGAGCAATCCACGAAAAACATCATCATTTGAAAACACTAGAAGACAGAAGAGACGGATAGAACCCAAAAGTAAAGCCAGAGATGTTCATTCCCTGAACCCTCCTACCTTACCATGAGGCCAACGTCTCTTCAGATTCAACGTAGGACTAATTTCACACAAGATGAAATGTCGATGAGCACCTCAATCTATCTCTGTTTGTCTGTCTCTCGTGGCATTCACCATGTACAGGTTGCGCCGGCTTCTTTCCTAAAAGTTTCGTGGGATTTCATTTTTAGCTCCGCAAGTGCTCTCCAACCGCATATTGATGCATAGATTTTCCCACAGTCAGTCAGTTAAGTGCCATACATGAAACACGCTTGGGCGATCATGTCTCGAAAGAGACATGACTGACTGGGCAGAAGATTATCCCGCAGTAGGTTGCCATTGCTTTCTGCGGTAGACTGGTTGCCGACCAAGGCTATAGAACCCAATCTGTCCTGCTATTTGACTCATAGCTAGAGGAGAAAGAAATGTATTATATTATTATGTAGTAATTAGTGGGGGATCGGTTTCCTATTGTTATGAAGTAATAAACTGATACCCCGCTTTATGACCAGTAGAAGCCTTAATCATTATTCCAACTATTATATTCAGTCAGTCAGTTAAGTGCCATATGTGAAACACGCTTGGGCGATCATGTCTCGAAAGAGACATGACTGACTGGGCAGAAGATTATCCCGCAGTAGGTTGCCATTGCTTTCTGCGGTAGACTGGTTGCCATCCAAGGCTATAGAACCCAATCTGTCCTGTTATTTAACCCATAACTGGAAGGAAGAGACGGATTAATACCTTTCCCAAGGGTATTTGCGCGTTGCAGTGAATTCAACTGGAATTCGAACTCGTCTCTCCGATTTCTTGTTCCGAGCCGATATCCACTGGACTACCACGCACATCCGCATTTCCCGCAGTAGGTTGTCAATTCTTACTGCTGTAGACTGGTGACTTGCTATTTTACCCATAGCTGATGGGGAGAGAAGAGATGAATTCATACCTTTTCCAGTAAGTTAATTCGACTGGAATTCGAACTCGGTTCTCTGATTCCACAACCAGAGCAGCTATCCATTACTCCACAAGTGCTCGATTTGGACCGGTTGTGCGGTATTTATTGCGAGACAATCTAGCTCTTCAGACTCGATTTGTTCAAAGATAATCCGATTACACATGCATTATCCTAGCAAATTCGATTTTACCTATCCAGGAAAAAAATTACCCTTATTTACCGACAGATAATCTAGAAATATCTTTTAAATGCAGACGGATGTGTACTTCTGATTTATAGATTATGCCAAATCCTTCGAAAAAGTACGGTAAAAGAACTGTTTGATTTTATAGGGGACCTTGACAATATCAGAATAATCCAGAATAAACCTATACTAGCAGCAGACAGCCTGCATACGGATATAAAATGAGTAAATATAGAAAGGGGTGTGAGTCAAAGATGTGTCTTTTCACTGGACTTATTAAACTTACACATTCGGATTCTGAAAAAAATTAAAAGTCCTACTAGGATTTTTTTTATTGTCGGCCACAATCTTAACAACGTGAGATATCTAGAGCATACAATGTTGATAGCAGACGTAAAAAGAAGACTACAAAAACTCCGACAGAATGTCAAAGGAAAGGCTGAAAAAAGGACTAAGTATTAATTGCAAGAAGATGGAATGCATATTTGTTAGCAAAGGAAAGGACAAACATTCAAATTACAAAACAAGTACAAAAATTCAAAGAACTTCAAAGTGTATTTGTCTATATTTGTTAGATGAGTTAGTATTTACAGTATTTTCATTATTCGGACTATTGTTCTCTTCTTTTCTTGCCATTTGTACGACTTTTCGGTCGTTGTACGCTCCGGCCTTCTTCAAGTGCTAAGAATTTCGAACCGAACCCTTTATTACAATCACTGGGGTTTATGAACTTCATTCCTTGCGTAGTAGTGCCTTTTCTGGTAGTCATGAGTTATCTCCCTCTAACCCTGTAAGTTACTTAAGGACACATGGCCCAGTGGATATAGACGTTGGTTACTTTCTATGACTTGACCCAAAGAGTTGTGAGTTCAATACCAGGCTACAGCAGTGGTGAACAAGTAACAAGTTAGAGGGAGATAACTCCTGACTTCCAGAAGAGGCATTAGGCAATAAATGGAGTTCATATAATTCAGTGATTGTAATAATGTTCGAAATTCCTGAAGAAGGCCGGAGCGTACAACAGCCGAAACGTCGTACGAATGGCAAGAAAGATGATCGCGATAGTCTGAATAATGTAAATACTGTGTCTTGAAATTGTTTTAACAGGGGACGGAATGTGCGACACTGAAATCTGAAGGTTGAATGGGATAACGAAAGTTGTATTCCAAAATCTAAGTAAAGTATTAAGAAACAGAAAAAAAAAATCGTTAGAAACAAAGAATAAAGTATTGAACTGTTATGTAATACCAGTCCACCTATATGGAAGCGAATACTGGACAATCACCGCCCAGATGAAGAAGAGACTTGAAGCAACAGAAATGTGCTTCTACAAAAATATGCTGAGAATACTATAGTCCGAACACGTGATCAAAGATGAAATTTTATAGAAAATATAAACAAAAGGACCACTTACATTTAGCATCAGGAAGAGACAGCCGAAATTTCTAGTGCAAATAACAAGGAAAGGGGGCTTGGAAAATTTGCTACTCTCAGCACAGATTGAAATCAAGGGAGATAAAAGAAAACAACGCATAACCTCCCTAGAAAGGTTGAGTGAATGGAAGGCATAACAAGGTTTAGGGAGGGAAAACAGAAAGATAGAATTTATTAAGTGCTACAAATGAGAGGAAGTTGTGGAGAGCCATGGTTACCAAAGTCTCGAAGGAATGCAGCATATAGAAGAAAAGAAGATATTACACTATTTTGGGGCTTGTATGTCTTTTAAACTTATCACTCTATTATTTTCTTAGATTTTCTTTCCTTGTCTATTTTTTCCTTCTTAAATCTAAGTCTGTCCAATATCTCTCTAGAGATCTGATCTATCTTCATCTTCTACGTGCTTCTTAGATGTGGCACAAGGCCGAAAGCTCGAGGTAACCAGTGAGGATCAAACTCAATACTCATTTGTATCAGATTCCAGTAAAACAAGCTTGCTAACCATTGCACCATGTCAAGGTGCCCTGTTCGATCTCTGGATCAATCTATCTCAGTCTGTTCAATATCTATCTATCTATCTATCTATCTTAGTTTGTTCAATATATATATATATATATATATATATATATATATATATATATATATCTTAGTTTGTTTAATATCTATCTATCTATCTATCTATCTGAATTTTTTAATATCTATCTATCTATCTATCTATCTATCTATCTATCTATCTATGTTCAATATCTATCTCTCTATCTATCTATCTATCTATCTATCTATCTATCTATGTTCAATATCTATCTATCTATCTCTATCTATCTATCTATCTATCTATCTATCTCAGTCTATTCATATCTATCTATCTATCTATCTATCTATCTATCTATGTTCAATATCTATCTATCTATCTATCTATCTATCTATCTATCTATCTATCTATGTTCAATATCTATCTATCTATCTCTCTATCTATCTATCTATCTATCTATCTATCTATCTCAGTCTATTCATATCTATCTATCTATCTATCTATCTATCTATGTTCAATATCTATCTATCTATCTATCTATCTATCTATCTATGTTCAATATCTATCTATCTATCTCTATCTATCTATCTATCTATCTATCTATCTATCTATGTTCAATATCTATCTATCTATCTCTATCTATCTATCTATCTATCTATCTATCTATCTATCTATCTATCTCAGTCTATTCATATCTATCTATCTATCTATCTACGTTTTTGCGCGCCTCGAGGTGGTGTAATGTTTAGCAATGTCAATATTCACTTGTCAGAAACTGTTACCACTGGTTGACGAGTTCGACCTTCACTGCGCATCTTCATTATTATCTATTTAAGTTGGCTCGTTTTTATTCATTTTTTTTATTGATTTGGTATTTGTAAATTAATATTTAATATGTATTATGCAACCATTGCTTGCCAATAACATGTAATAATTAAGTCGACTTTTTCGTCGACAAATTTGCAATCTGTACTCTTACAATTGATAGGTTGTCCTTTCTTCTTTCATTCAATTCTTTTTCTATACCATCAAGACAATGGCATCTGCATGTTACATATTATTAAGAGTTTGTTTACTAATATTAAATCCTTCGGAATTTTGCTGTACAGTATTAATCGGGTGATAGACTAATTCTTCATCCGCTTACAGACTTTTTGTTCCAGTAGATATAGTGGATAAGTGACTGGTGAGTTGAGCTTGATGGTTATCACGCTACGGCAGGTGCCTGTATGCATGACTATCGACAATGGTTAGTTTGGCTTCGAAAACTCGGTATATTTCCGGAGTTAATATCGATCTCATGCCAATCGATCTTGGCTAATTGTCTTATTCGGACGAACAAAACGATTCGACGGTCGGATTAACAAAGTAAGAAAAAGCTTCTAATCTTTCCTTACATAATCGCCTCAAAACAGAAATTAACCACGCACAGACAATAGATTCTGCTGAAGCTTAATTGAACATGATAAATATATATATATATATATATATATAGAGAGAGAGAGAGAGAGAGAGTACTATACAAAAGTATTAGGACAAGAACTAGTTTATCTTTTATGAGGCATCAAAATAAAGTTAAAATCACCCTCTGCCTAGTATTAGAACAGGGGGTGATTTTCCTAAAAACCTCACTGAAATTCAAATACAGGGTGAAAAGCCAAGTAAATTGCTAAAAAATATTGATTATTTAAAACTAGGTGTAAAAGAAATGTATTAAAAAGAAGTTATATTTAATTTTTCCTATTTTCTATTAAACAAGTTATTTTGAAACTACTCATTATTCTATTATTCTTGGATATGACTTTTTTCTTATTTCCCCTCTCGAATTGATAAATCTAATGTTACTTCGCAAAACACACTTTGGGAAAAAAGTACAAGCTGCTTGGCAAGAGATACCACTAGATACATTGAAGAAGCTTGTGATGTCAATGCCTGACAGAATGAAGGCTGTGATCAAAGCAAAAGGCTGTTATACTAAATATTAAATTTATTTTGTGACAAGTATTTTTTCTTGTTAAAGCATTTGTTGAGTAATTCAAATAAAATTACTTTAATTAAATTGTTTATTTTCTGTCAATATGCCTCCTGCAAGATAAAATGGTTCTTGTCCTAATACTTTTGCACAGTACCGTATATATATATATATATATTAGTCATCTACATACAAGACTGTTTCGCTGTATCACAGCTCATCAGTGTGCCTAGACTTCTACAAAAAACGAATTATTCATCAATCACTTGCTACCCAGGTTTCAGCCATATAGGTCTCATCAAACCGACGATTTTCCCTTGATAGCCGGATGATTCGTTATGGTTGAAATCGCAGTAGTAAATGAATGTTGAATATATCGTTTCTTAAAAATATTTTTAATTGTGCATATTCAGTTTTTGGGATTGTTCATTGAGCACTTTTTTAAAAAACCGCTGGTCTAACAAGTAAATTTTTTTTCAGGTTTATATATATATATATATATATATATATATATATATTGTATACAAGAATGGACTCGCCTGATGTGTACATATAATCCTGCCTATACAGAGAACGGCAGTTGTAAAGATTTGCTTAGTGGGTCAGTAAGTTGGTGCAGATTTAGTTGGAGTTGTTTGGATATACACTCATTACCCGGACATACTATTTCATTGCCAGACTGTATATATTGATTTCTACTAATAGTATTCCTGAATTGACTAACCCGTGTTCCAGTTTGTATATCTTGTTCAATATAACTTACATTTTCTATGTCCATATCTGTTTTTGTTATTTATTATTTTTTGTGGCTTCTCACCCGGAATACGTGCAAATACGATAGTGAAAGGTATTAAACCATATCTTCCTCCCAGTTATGGATTAAAAAACAGGACAGTTTGGGTTATGCAGCTTTAGTTCACAAAACTGAATGCATGGACATCAGTAAAAAGAGCAACCCAAAATGCCAAATACAGGCGGGGGATACTAGAATCAACCAAGTACAAACATTTAAATATCTAGGAAGTGTTCTAACAGGAGATGGAAAGTGCGACACAGAGAACGGAAGGTGAATTAGCATGGTGAAGGACGCATTTCAGAAGCTGAGTAAAGTACTAAGACAGGAAAATTTCCCTATAAAAAAAGAAGAGAGTGCTAGACTGCGATGTAATGTCAGTTCTTCAATACGGACAATATCATCGAAGATGAGGAAAAAACTTGAAACAGCGGAAATGTGGTTCTACAGAAGGATGCTGTGGATATCATGGATGGAGCATGTGAGCAATGATGAGGTTTTGGAAAGGATGGCAACGAAAAGAAAACTAATAGTGAGCATCAGGAATAGAAAACTGAAGTTCCTGGGACATGCAATGAGAAAGGAGGGCTTGGAGAAACTGATACTGACAGGTCAGATAGAAGAAAAAAGAGACAGAGGAAGGCAGCGGATAAAATATTTGAAGGGCCGGATCAGGTGGATGACGGAACGGGGGTTGTCAGAAGTAACAGGATAAAACATATTAAGAGCCACCAGGGATAGGGAGACGTGGAGAGCCATGATCACCTACGTCCTGAAGGGACAGGGCACATAGAAGAAGAAGACCGCAGGAAATATCTTCTGCCCGGTCATTCATGTCTAAAAAGGGTTGTGATAACCCAAGCGGGTTTTTTGCTTCGTTTTATTGGGAAAATGGAAGAAAGGAAAACATAAAGAGCAGACCAAAGTGTTTAACGGCTGTTTTAATGAAATTAAAAAAAAAAAGTTGCCAATTTCAAATCTTTTTATTTATCCCCACTTCTTAATTAATGATCGGCATTCATATATTTAATTGTTATTGCAATCTACCATCCGCCCGTGTATTGAATATTGCTGCCATATCTGGTCGGGTGCCCCTGCTGCTCTCCTTGGGCTTCTTGACAAAATACAAAGGAGGATCTGTAACGTGGTTGATACTGACTTGGCAGACCGGCTGCAGCCGCTCTCTCACCGGCGTGATGTAGCTTCCCTGTGCCTCTTCTACAAGTACTTTCATGGCTTCTGCTCCGATGAGCTTAGATCACTGGTGCCGCCTAAGCACGAATTTACACGAGATACTAGATTAGCAACTAGGTCCCACCCTTTTACAGTTAAACAAATAAGATGTAACCGTAAATTCTACTCCAACAGCTTCTTTTCTCGCGCTTCCCGCCTGTGGAACTCCCTTCCACAAGTCTGCTTTCCCGACAGTTACAATCTCCAGGTGTTTAAATGTAGGGTCAATAGACACCTCCTATCACACTAACTCCCAACTATTCTCACAACACTCTCATCTACCCAACCCTCATTCTCGGTATCCTCACCCGCCTATCACCCACCCTCTGTTATTTCCTATATTTAATCAGCCTTTCTCCACTCTACGTAGCCCCCTGCACAGTAGTGGCAGTGACATGCCTTGCTCGGGGTGAAACGCTTATAAAAAAAAAAAAAAAAAAAATATTTTGTTTAATGTTGTTAAGCTCAAATATTTAAGGACGCGACAGTAGAGTTTCTACAGATATTTTTGTTATTGCTGTAGAACTGGCCATGAGCCTACTCAATTATTAACTGAAGAATTAAGACTCATTAGAATATTAAAGGGAAAAAAAACGTGAAATTTTCACGGATGAAAGTTACTATATATGAATAATATAAGAAAAATAATAATAATAATAATAATAATAATAATAATAATAATAATAAAGACCTGGAAAATTGAAATAGAAAAAATGTGGAAATTGAAAACAAGAGTAGTGCCAGTGATAGTAGGTGCACTTGGAATGATAAAAAATGGAACAAAACAACACATTGAAAGAATCCCTGGAAACCCCAGCTTAAGAGATATACAAAAAATTGTCTTGTTAAGTACAGCCCACACACTAAGGAAAAGTTTATCTATGTAATGCTGGGGATGATAGGGAAGATAGAAAAACATGAAATGGAGCCATAACAACACGCCACGAATTACCTTAGGTCTCCCCGCAGACTTGGTTGGTAGTGAGACCAAAGCAGAAATCGAAATATGATGAAAAATGACATAATAATAATAATAATAATAATAATAATAATAATAATAATAAGAAGAAGAAGAAGAAGAAGAAGAAGAAGAAAGAAAGAAAGAAAGAAAGAAAGAAAGAAAGAAAGAAAGAAAGTTGCTTGAATAAATAAATATCATGGAGTCAGTTTTAAAGGAATTAACGGTCTGAGGTAAACTTACAGCCTACAGTAGTGAGCGTTGAGGAATAAGGTAGACATGTCAAAGCTTCAACTTCGTATATAAGAACGAAAACGATATTGTTTATAGGCTGAGATGGACGGTAAAAATATAATTGAGAAAGAAGTCTTTTTGGTGTGAATTTATTTAATTTTTATCTATTGTACCCGATCATTTGACAGACATAGCATGACGTCATCACCTGAACAGCGTCGACGTTAGTGAACATAGCAGTTTCGTCTGTATTACCGTTTCAGCAGTTATGTTAATTCCGCCCGTCTTTTCTGACAGCTTCCTTCAAATAATAATTTAGATGGTTATAAATGTAAACCTGTTATGATCTTCTAAATCAATGTTGATTCTTGGTTCATATCTTCTTCATTTAAGTGAAGTTTCTTTTCAGGACGTAGTCGATCATGTCCTTCCACATCTTCCTATCCCTAATAGCTCTTAACACGCTTTCTTCTTTAACCCCCCCACCCTGAACCCCGCTCTGCCATCCATTTGCTCAAGCCTATCAAGTATGTTACGCGTTGCTTTCCGCTGTCTCACTTTCCCTCGATGAGTTATGAGTATCAGATTCTCCGAGCCTTCCTTCCTCATTATATGTCCTAGGAACTTCAGCAGTCTTTTCCTGATGTTAAGTATTAGTTTCTTTTTAGATTCCATCTTCTTCAAAACCTCTTCGTTGCTCACATGTACGGTTCATGGCAGTGAATGCTGGGCAAACATTCACTGCCATATTGAACAACTGACATCACATAGCAATCCAGTACTCTCTTCTTTATTTCTAGCGATATTTTCCTGTCTCTTAATACTCTACTCAGCTTCTGGTATGCATCCTTGGCTGTGCTAATTAGCCTTTGGATCTTAGTGTTGCATTATCCGTCTTCTGTTAGAACACTTCCTAGGTATTTAAAATTCTGTACCAGTTTGGTTTTAGTATCCCCGGCCTGTAGTTGGCATTTTAGACTCCTTTTTTTTTTTTTTTTTTTTATTGTTGACCAATATAGTGACATCATATATTGTCTGTCTCGAATTTTCAAAGTCTACTGTCTTTATATCCTGGCGAATTAGAACTCGATTTAAAAATTATCTGGCATTCCTGCTTTGATTTTAGAGGCTTTATTTTGGCCGCGTTTCTAACAAAGAAAAATGGAATTTTATATTATTTAAAATCGGTATCGCCCCATGCAAGGCAGTAAAGCCACTGAGACACAAAGGTGTCGAAGAATTAGAAATAGAAACATTAATAAGGAGAGGGAAGAGGAAAAAGTAATCAGCCTGAGAGTAGAAAGAGATTGAGACTGCATTTAATCTTTTGCAGATTAAACTTGATTGGAAAGCATGGAGTCGGAAGAGAGTTCCACAAACGAGAAGTGCAAGAAACAAGAAACTGTTAGCATAGAACTTACGACTACTTCGAGCCAGCTCAACTATAAACTGATAAAATTTCTGTGCCAGTCTAGAATTGTGTTCAAAATGAAAAAAAAAAAAAAATTCTGGGTACCATAGCAAAGAACTCAAATTACCATGTAAATATTTTTCGAAGAGACACAGAGAGGCAACCTTACGGCCGTAGGAAAGTGACTGAAACCGAGCCTCCAGATCATGACCAATAATATTGCTGATTCTTCTTTAGATTTTATCAAAGAGCTCAAGATAAATAGCAGGGGCACTGGGCCATATGTGGCAGAAGTATTTTCAGCGTGGACGAAAGGTAGACTTATATATATATATATATATATATATATCCGAGTGGGTCCAAAACGAAGAATTCTTTCAACGTCCAAAACATTAATTTAAAACAGTGCTCGATATATAATATACTTCCATTTCGCCTGAAGAGGCATTGGTGATCCAATGCTGAAACGAACGTGCCTTTGTAGCGATTATATATATAGAAATTATGTACACGCTCTAAAGAATAATTTATAATATATATATATATACATACGTACGTTCGGCCATAATTATTAGGCCACCCAAGTGTTTAAAAAAATGACGTATTTCATACTATCTTTTAGTATTTATTGCCAAGTAAATAATTGTAAATGAAAATAGGATGGTTCTTTTGTTAATATTGCACAATAACATGTGCATCAAATGAATATATAAATATTTAATAATTACCTATTTTCATCAATGAAAGAATGAAAAAAAAAATTAGGGTGATTCGAATTCATCTTTGTTTCCTTGTCTTGTAAAATTTTGCAAAGTAAAAGAACCATTCTATTTTCATTTGGCAATAAATACTAAAAATAGTATGAAATACATCATTTCTTTTAAAAAAAACTAAAAAACTTGGGTGGCCTAATAATTATGGCCGGTAGTGTATATATATAATAGATGTTATAAAAGTACTGATTCTGTGTCCGTCACACACTGCCGGCGTATGCTGATGTACTTGAGCGACTTTCATGTGATTGGTCAATTTCATTTTGTTCATTTTAGCCCAAAAAAGGCGATAAAGCCACTAATACACAAGGGTTACTGAGTGTTAGAATATATGAGAAAAATATACTATTAAAAAGAGAAGACTATAAAAGAACAACAATTAAGAAGACAGAAAATAACACTTGACATTGCATTTAAAGTTTTGATGATCAATCTTGACTGGAAAGCAATAAGTCTTAAGAGAGCTTAATAAGCAAGAAATGCGATAGAAGAAACTATTAGCATAGAACTTACGGCTACCTCTTGCCATTTCAAACGTAAAATGATGAGACCTTGTTGCTAATTTTTTTAATCTTTTCACTCTAAGCCAGGCGGTACCACCACTGATGCGTAGGGGGCTAAATACGAGAGTTAAAGTTTAGGCAGGAGGAGAGTGAAGAGAAAGGCAAACCAGTTACAGGGGGTGACAGAGAAAGGGCAAGAGAAGGATGGGAACACAAGTGTGAAGACAGTTGCGATGGTAGAGAGAAAAGAAAAGAACAAGATATACGGGGTGATGTAGAAAGAACTGGAGTCAAGTGGGTAAGAGATGGGAATTGACATTGCATTTAAATTCCTGGAGATTGTAGCCATCAGGAAAGCAAGTAAACGGAAGGGAGTTCCAGAGGCAGGAAGTGCGAGAAAAGAAGCTGATGGAGTGAAATTGCCGGATGCATTTGGTTGATCAAACTGTAAATGGGTGGGACCTTGCTGCCAGTCTGGTTGCACGAGTAAATTCTGGTGGCGGGGGCACCAGTGACTTAAGCTCGTAGGAATAGACACGTTCGACTACCATCCGGTTCATACACGTGCCCTGTCTTTTGAACAGGAGTAGAATGTATTCGTTGTTTTTCGTTTGGATTGGGCTTCCGGTTATTTTTAAAGTTTTCTTCAACTATATGTTTCTAACATGTTCACCTAAAGGCTAAAATTATATTTATATAAAATTATATATATAAAATTATAATATATGAAATTATATAATAATATATATATATACATATATATATATATATAATATATATAATATATATATATATATAATATATATAATATATATATATATATATATATATATATATATATATATATATATATATATATATATATATATATATATATATATATATATATATATATATATTTTATATATATATATATATATATAATAATTATATAATATATATATATATATATATATATATATATATATATATATATATATATATATATATATATATATATATATATATATATATATATATATATATATATATATATATATATATAAAACCATGTGTTATATATATATATATATATAACACATGGTTTTATTATCATGGAGCATCTTATTAAAAAACAAATTCTACTGCTAACTTTTACATTGACTAAATAGATATACAGGGTGACGTAGAAAAGAACCGGAGTCAAGTGTTGAAGAGATGGGAATTGACATTGCATTTAAATTCCTGGAGATTGTAGCCGTCAGAAAAGCAAGTATACAGAAGGGAGTTCCACAGGCGGAAAGTGCGAGAAAAGAAGCTGATGGAGTAGAATTGTTGACTGCATTTGGTTGATCAAACTGTAAATGAGTAGGAACTTATTGCCAGTCTGGTTACACGAATAAATCTGCTACTGCTCTTAAATTCGTGATGACTAAGTACCAGAAAATAAGACTGACATTGCATTTGAAATTTTGGAGATCTACGTTGACTGGGAATCAAGAAGCAGGAAGAGTGTTCCACAAGAAAGAAGTGCGAGAGTAGCAACTGTTAGCATATAACTTACGTTTACATCTAACCAGCCTTTGAGATTTGAAAGAAAAATCAGTCGACCGGCGGTCGAGAGCAAGGGAAAATTTACTCGCCCCAAAATCATTTTTACTCGACGGACTCCATTTTCTTCATAGCGTGAGTCGCTGACGGAAAAAAAAGTTGAAATTTTAATTAAAATTTCGAACGTGTTAGAAAGGATTTAAATTTTTTTTTAAAAACAATAACCACAAAATTTGATTTTTTCTCTCAATAATAGCTTAAATATTTTGTTTTTATTAAGTTTGAGCCCTTTTAACATCATGATATGATGTTATTTTTTTTTTTTTTTTTTGCAATTGAGTGGATGTTTTTTTTGTTTTTTTTTTCTTTCTTTTTAAATGTTCGTTTTTACTTTTCGTGAGAGGGGAGGAAATATAAGATAATATTTTTCCAAATGAGATTTTAAAAAATCTGTGAGCAATCTAGGCGACAGAGACATTTTGGGTCCAGTTAAGTCTTTAATCGTCCCAGTCGATCAGCCATGTGGAATCCCAAAGGCTGCATCTAACCAGGTCAACTGTAAAAATGTAATGTATAATCCAGCAAACGCACGCACACACGCACGCACATGAAATTTATTTGAGTTTAAAATAAAATTAAAATAATGCATTCCTCTCTCACACAATTTGGACAACTCCTACACTGGGATGAGCTACAAAAGAATTTTCAGAAATTATGCAGTAATTCAGAATTAGTTTTAAATCTTTTTCTCTAAATTTTGTAGAAAAGTCTGTCATTGAATTAAGATATACGTACGCCCTCGCATGCTTGCATATACACAGGACTTCAATGAAATTGAAATGAGCATTATTTACGTTCGGACGATTGTCCTCATATTTGTTGTTGTCATCACGAAGTTTTGGCCAATATCGATACAGGTAATCTACAAGAAATTCCGAACTGAACTCTTTATTTAATATAGTTAGTCTGTTAAATAAACTGCAAGAAAACCGAATGCATGTTCATCAGCAAAAAGAGCAGCCCAAAATGCCAAATACAGGTGGAGGATACTAAAATCAAGGTACAAAAATTTAAATACCTTGGAAGTGTTCTAACAGAAGACAGAAAGTGCGACACAGAGATCCGAAGGCGAATTGGCATGGTGAACGACGCGTTCCAGAAGCTGAGTAAAGTGTTAAGAGACAGGAAACTTTCACTAGAAACAAGGAAGAGAATACTAGATTGCTATGTGATGTCTATTCTTCAATATGGCAGTGAATGTTGGACAATATCATCAAAGATGAAGGAAAAACTTGAATCAGCTGAAATGTGGTTCTACAGAAGGATGCTGTGGATATCACGGACCGAGCATGTGAGCAATTATGAGGTGCTGGAAAGAATGAAAACAAAAAGGAAATTAATATTGAGCATCAGGAAAAGTCAACTGAATTTCCTGGGACATGCAATGAGGAGGGAGAATTTAGAGAACCTGATATTGACAGGCTAGATAGAAAGAAAAAGAGACAGTGGAAAGCAGCGGATAATATATTTGAAGGACCTAATCAGGTGGATGACGGAACGTGGGTTGCGTCGAGTAACAGGAGAAAACATATTAAGAGCCACCAGGAATAGGGACACGTGGAAAGCCATGATCATCTACGTCCTGAAATGACAGGGCACATAAAAGAAATAATCAGGCCGGCAGAAATAAGTATATAATACTGTTTGACAGAATGGGGGTTGCAAGATGTTACAGGAGAAAGCGTGCTAAGAGTCACTAGGGACAGAGAGAAGTGGAAGAACAAGGCACATAGAAGAATAAGTTCTCGTTCTAATGTCCATGTCTCGGGATATCTCGTCTAGTTCTTAGTTTTATTACTGCTCAGTTATAATTTTCCCGGTTTCCAGTGAGTCCAAGAACACACTGCTCGATCTAAGGTTTGAATTCATATTTACTAAGTCTCCGAATTCAAATGACCTTCAGTAACGTGAGGATTAAATTCTTTTTCTGTCTAACAACTTGTCCTGGCTATGACCGTTGTCCGCATCCGGGAGCAAGGCCTCTGATTGGGAGGTTGTGAGGAGCATGGGACCACCTCTTAATTGCTGTTGTTCCCAGGTCCACTCTGACCTGGAGTGGTAGCACCTGTTAGGGTCCCAGCTATGGGTAAATAACCCCCAAACCGAGGTTAAAATGCTATGAACGTATTTACCAACAAAACTATTTTTCAATTAAAAATATTACCAGCAAAATATTTTTGAATAAAAAATATTACCAACAAAACGTTTTTGAAGGAAAAATGTTACCAACAAAAATATGTGAAGGAAAAAAATATTACCAGCAATTCATCTGATTCTCAATGAAACCCAGTTTACAAAGAAAGTATATTCTGTTCATACAAATCTATAGTAAAATTTTCGTCGGTATTAAATGACCCACTGAGGTTGATATGCCGTAAAACAAACCAAATCAAACCAAATTATGGGTGCTTCCTCACGTTGTTGTTCTATTATTCGTGTATTAATTGTGTGTGTGAAATGATTTGCTTGAACATTATTTTTGATCGAAACTCGTATTTAAGTAGATATTCGGTTTATAATCAAACAGTATTATATACTTATTTCTGCCGGCCTGATTATTTACGATAAATTTTTGTAACGAAAATATGTTTTTCGTTACAAAAATTTATTGACCTGACGTGGTAGCACCTGTTAGGGTCCCAGCTATGGGCAAATAGTTAACATTTTTGTAGAAAAAATATTACCAGGAATAAAGATTTGAAGGAAAAAATATTGCCAGTGGTAGCACCTGTTAGGGTCCCAGCTATGGGCAAATAGTTAAGATTTTTGTAGAAAAAATATTACCAGGAATAAAGATTTGAAGGAAAAAATATTGCCAGTGAAACATTTAAAAAAAAGCAAAAATACATACGAGCAATACATCTGACTCTCAATAAAACCAACTTCAGAAAAATACGTTAATGAAACCTGTTTTACAAACTTATTTCTAACAAAGAAAATATATTCTATTCATACAGCTCTATTTTAAAAAATATTGTCGATATTAAATAACCTATTGAGGTTGATATACCGTAAAAAAAAAACAAAAAAAAAACAAACCAAACTCTTTAGCAACAGCTCGAGCATAACAGGAGATGAAGAAATATATGCCAGCCCTTAAAATACTTGTGCCTTACATTCTCTTTCTGAAGCGTGTGAGAGACTGACAGATTGTTCTCACCCTTGCCGCAGATGTGAGGTCACGTACGTCTGTATTCGGTCAACACTATATGATTTCATTGATGCCTGGGGGAAGCTCAAACCGAACAGATTCTTGCACAAAACCACACGTTTATTCCAATTCGACAAGTATTTATGTTATAGGGAAACACACCTATTCCTCAGATAATGGACTCTCCCTCCTCTATTAATAAGAGTTAACAGGAAGTTAACAAAAGAAGTACTTGGGAAGTTCATAGGAGTTCTTTAGACTTCTATTGGAGTTCAGTAGAACTACTAGTAAGTTGATATTAGTCGGCAGTTAGCCGAATACTAAGGAGTTAGCTTTCAGCGGAAGATTACCAAGTTCCTAACATTTTGGGTACGTTAAGTCGATTAGCAACCGACATAGCACGATTATAATCTTCAGTGCGAAAACTACTCCACAACAATTTAACATTCAAATTTCTCCCTTTTTCACTTGGATTCGACTCAAAATATCAATTCGTTACAATTACAACTATAAAACAGGTTAAAGTTCTTTTTTTCTGTAATAATTAATCCTGTATTCACTTGCCTTTAGTGATCGGTCTCCCGTTCATAATACCAGTACATTTGCTAGTTGTGTTTGTTCATTTATGAGTCGGCTTAGAAAAGAGAGCAAAACGTGCAGGTCGGTAGCTGGGGGAGATAAATGCAAGCGAATACGGCTCAGTCGGTTGATAGCCTATCGATCTGGATGAGTCTTGCTTTCAAGGGAAGAAAAAATCGATAATTCACCGAGAAAGGAAGCCGACAGAAGCCATCAAACAAAAACCACATACCACTGTCATTACCTGCCTCCATCAACACCCCTTTTCTATGTTCGATGTTAATTCTTTTTCGTCCTCCCACTCTCGAGTCTCGCTCTCTGTTTCTCTCTGAGCATCTCCGTAATTATTTATCTTTTTACCTACTTCTATCTCATTTTGTTTCTATCTATCTATCTATCTATCTATCTATCTATCTATCTATCTATCTATCTATCGGATAAAATATAGTTTTAACGTATGCTATATTCATGGGTTAAAGTTCTTAATATTATCGACAGGTCAGCTTATGTACATGGCACGACGACTGCTTTTAGCATCAAACAGAGTGTTGGATCTGGATGCTGACTTTAATCTTTAATATATATATATATATATATATATAGTCATCCGCAGATAGATCTGTTTCGCTGTATCACAGCTCATCAGTACGGTTAGACTCCGAGTGCAACATAACCCAGGCTCGAAACCCGACCGAATTGGCATCAGTCGGCGACTCTACCCCTGGCCCACGGGGCGCTCAGTGGAAGAAGGCAGTCTTTTTAGCACATATCATATTACGCGCCCAATAGCAAGAGTACTCCAATTCATTTTACTGAACGAGCGATGCGTACACGCTATCTCTCTCTCTCTCTCTCTCTCTCTCTATATATATATATATATATATATATATATATAAAAGACAATGAGAAAACTATATTAGTTGCCAACGCGTTTCGTCCAATGTGTACTTTTTCAAGGCAAAAAATGTAATGAATTTATTAAAACCAAATTAAATAATAATAAATAATTAATAATAGATTTTAATAAATTCATTTCGTTTTTTGCCATTGGATGAAACGCGTTGGCAACTAAAACAGTTTTCCCATCGTCTTTTATATTTATAAATTTTGTCTTTACTACAGGTTAATGCTGAGAGATTTTTCATATATATATATATATATATATATTTCAACAATATTTTTAAATGGAATAACCATTTCGACGGGGTAATTTAAATCATCAGCGAGATCAATCATTATGGGAAAATAAATTCATTTGCTTGTGTGTGTGTGTGTGTGTGTGTGTGTGTGTGTGTGTGTGTGTGTGAAAAACAGAAGTAAAGGTAGAAAACAAAAAAAGAAAAAAATAACGGACGGGTCATGTTCCGATAGCAATGATCAAACCGTTTTTTCTTCTTTCTTCTTTTTCTTTTCCCCTAACCTTAATTCTTTTTTTTCTTCTCATACACAAATAAAAAGTTATTTTCTCATAATGTTTTGATCTTGCTGATGAGATAGGTATCAAATTCACCCGTCGAAATGGCCACCCGATATAAGAAAATTTGAATTTTTTTATACGTAACAAATATTGGCTTTGTAAATAAATAAATATAATTTGTTATAAATAAAATGTAAATATTAAGACTCAGGCTGAGATTTAATATTTAATATTAAGAGGATCCTTTGAGATTTGCTTCTAAGCCATTTTTGTCAGATTTATCACACACACACACACACACACACACACACACACACACACACACACATATATATATATATATATATATATATATATGTGTTCCGGCAAAATTTTTTATGCCAAATGGAAGGAATATTGTGTAGCCTAATGAAATGAGTTAATTAAGCTCATTGAAATAAATTATAATTTGTAACCAATTTAAATGATATGTTGAGTTTTCCTTTATATATATCTGTCTGCTGATGACATATATATATATATATATATATATATATATATATATATATATATATATATATCGTTCATACAGCAATGAATTAGAATACTCTCAGCTATTGGGCGTGTATAATGATAATATACACGCTAAAAAGGCTGCCACTTTCTACCAAGCGCTCATAGCTCGGAGGTAGAATCGCCGAATTATGCCAATTCAGTCGGGTTTCAATCCTGGGTTAAAAGCAATCGGAATCTAACTGTACTGATGAGCTCTGATACCGCGAAACAGATCTGTCTGCGGATGATTCTATATATATATATATATATATATATATATATATATATATATATATAAAGTAAGACAGTGATTTCTGGTAAGCAATAATAAAACAGTACTCGATGGCGTGGAAGAACAAATATATATTATTATTATTTTTATTTGTAGAATTTTATATATATATATATATATATATATATATATATATATATATATATATATATATATATATATTATGCTCGTCTGCTTTTTCCACTGACTCATTTTTCATTTTACATGCAGGCAGATCAAAACACCACTTATTAATTTTAGAAGCTTTATGTTTAAATTTATTTCAGCCTG
The DNA here is from genome assembly GCA_037127315.1 of Ascarosepion bandense. Lineage (NCBI taxonomy): Eukaryota > Metazoa > Mollusca > Cephalopoda > Sepiida > Sepiidae > Ascarosepion > Ascarosepion bandense. The sequence goes on from JBBBDQ010001417.1 coordinate 6,078,702, forward strand.
AACTGAGCAAGCAGAAAGAGACATTTTAAGATCCTTGCATTTATTCGAAAATATATGAGCTTTATTTTTTTCTTTTCAAGCTCCACTAATTCATTTTTCTTTATTTACGCATTTTAATCATACTTTTTTTTTCTTAATTTTACATATTAACAATAGTTTTAATATATATATATATATATATATATATATATATATATATATATATATATATATATATATATATATATCCTTCTGTCCTATTTTTTACTTTTTTCCTATTTTATACGTTCTTCTTTTCTGTTCTACATTTTCTTTTCTTCTTTCTTTCTTACACATATCGATCTGTTCATCTATTTCAGAGCATTGATATTTACCTGACAAAGTCCGTTCATATTTATTCGTTGCACCTTTCTTCTCCAGCCTCTATTTTATACGCAGTCTTCGTCTACCAACACGAAAATACAATCGATAAAACATCATGTGCGTTGTGGTGCATTGGAAATCGGCTCAGAACGAGAAATCGGGGAGCCGAGTTCGAATTCCGGCTGAATTCATTGCATTCACTTACGCGCAAATACCCTTGGGAAAGGTATTAATCTGCCTATTCCTTCCAGTTATGGGTTAAATAACAGGACAGATTGAGTTCCATAGCCTTGGTCGGCAACCAGTCTACCGCAGAAAACAATGGCAACCTACTGCGGGATAATCTTCTGCCCAGTCAGTCATGTCTCGAAAGAGACATGATCGCCCAAAGCGTGTATCACGTATGGCACTCAACTCATTTTATCCCTTTCTCTCTCTCTATCTCTCTCTCTCTTTCTATATATATATTAATCTTTTCACCCCGAGCAAGGCATTCCACTGCCACTATTGCGCAGGGGGTTACATGGGGGGAAGTGATGAGAAAGGATGGTTAGATATAGGAAATGTCAGAAGGCGGGTGATAGACGGGTAAGGATACCAAGAATGAAGGTTGGGTAGATGGTGAGAGTGTTGGGAGAATAGATGCAAGTTAGTGTGATAGGAGGTGTCTATTGACCTTACATTTAAACTCCTGGAGATTGTAGTTGTCGGGAAAGCAGGCATGTGGAAGGGAATTCCACAGGCGAGAAAAAAAGCTGTTGGAGTAAAAATTACGGTTCCATCTTATCTGTTTAACTGTAAAAAGGTGGGACCTAGTTGCTAATCTAGTATCTCGTGTAAATTCGTACCTATGCGGCACCAATGATCTCAGTTCATGGAAGCAGAAGCCGTGAAAGTGTTTATAGAAGAGGCACAGGGAAGCCACATCACGCCGGTGAGAGAGTGGTTGCAACCGGT
>JBBBDQ010001417.1:6085000-6087500 GCA_037127315.1 Ascarosepion bandense
CGCTCACGTAACGTGGATATTTTATGAACAGCGAGCCATGTGTGTGTTGTGGAGTAGTTTTCGCACTGAAAGTTATAATCGTGCTATGTCGGTTGCTAATCGACTTAACGCACCCAAAATGTTAGGAACTTGGTAAACTTCTACTGAACGCTGGCCCTTTAGTATTCAGCTAACTGTCGACTAATATCAACTGCCTAGTAGTTCTACTGATCTCCAATAGAACTCTAAAGAACTTCTTTAGAACTTCTAAGAACTCCTATGAACTTCCCAAGAACTTCTCGAGTTAAGTTCCTGTTAACTTTTATTAATATAGGAGTGAGAGTCTATTATCTGAGGAATAGGTGTTTCACCATAACATTGTGAAAATGAAAATTTAAATAAGTAGACTGTGCTAGGGATAAAAGTTACCTATTATGTTTAATCAACTTTAACTTTTAACACTGTTGTACAAAGATTTCATCCTAACACTGATCTGTGTGTTTTAATTTCATAGATGTGTTGTTATATCCTGCTATGGAAACATAAAACAATTTTAAATGATATTAACAATAAGGATAATGCAACTGAGTGGCCTTGAAAGAGAATGCAGTAGAAAGAGACGTAATATTAATAATGTAGTGTGTTAACAGTTAAATAGCTTTGTTAATGTCTTCATAATTTCGTCAGCAGTGTAGTCGAGGGGAAACAATAATCAAATTATATTTGTTTCGCATTAAATGTTCAAGAGAAATAAAAGGTAGAATACATTTAAAGAGTTATTAATAATGATTCTTTGATCTTTATTTAATGGCGAATCAATATTTCTGTTGACGGTTTGACTGTATCTGGAAAAGCAATTCAGAGAAATGCTTGGCCGGGATTTAGCTGTCGTCGCAGATTATTAACACGTTGGTTCCCAAGATTCGTTTCCCTTGTTGCCCCAGGGTCCCAACACTATATCATAATTTATTTTGGTAAAACCGTCTTTGGTTTAACAATGTTTCATACATGAGGAAAAGATATCATAGGTAGTATTTATTACCCACGACGCACCGGTGTGTCTATCGGTACCAGAATCAACTTTACGACCCAGAGACCTACACGACCCACACGAATGTATGGTACAACTCTCTGTAGATAAAAATTTAAAAAAAAAGTGACCCCCCACCAAAAAAAAATTAGTAAAATTCAGAAATGAAAACAAAATGAAAAACAAGAAAATAAAATATACAATGGAACCTGTCGTATGCGACCACCCCTACTGCCATCAAAAACGGGTCGTATACAGCAGGTGGTCGCTCACTGAAAGCTCATAGTCATGACCTTTTTACGCTAGGAACGTATATTCCACTCATCAGAATGTACATATTGGAATTTTACCATGTAATCTGGTAATAAATAAATAAGAACATAAGAAAATGGCCTAACTTTAATGAAATTTATTCAGCATAAATTCATTTAAAAATTTTAAAAAACGTATTTACAACGGTCAACGAGTGACCAAAATATTTATTCACAAAAATATTTATTAAGTGGACTTTCAAAAAGTATACAGTTTCAGTTTTTTCTTAGAAGTGAGTGATAGCAAAAGAGAATATGCGATAATACATGAAAAAAAAAACATACAAAAAACTGACAGCGATCGTGGGTGGGGGTAGAGAAACAGAGAGATAGACACAGATATACCCAGATAGAAATAGAGTAGATAGATACACAAAAAAATAAAGGAACGAAAGAGATAGACATTTGAAAAAGGAACATACTTGTAATTTTCCCAATCCCTGAATGTATCCAAGTCAGTACAGAGACTGCGATAAATCCCTTGAACATGTCAAATGCAATACATGTTGTACAAAACAGCCGATGTTTGACTCTGAGGTGAACTCAGGCAATGTGCACTTCAATAAGAAATAAAAGGTTGATGCAACACTACAATAACAAAACAATGAGGAAGTGTTCCTGGCTTAGATCAAATCAAAATTAAATAGATTACTCTTTTAGATTCTCCTAATTTAAAAGTCCGCAGTGTACGACCAAAATGAATTTTTTTTAAGCGGTCGCTTGATCAGTGATTTTCATACGTTGATGTTGGTCGCTGGGCGCGTTCTGGAGGTGGTCGCCTCACTAAAGGTCAATAAACATTAGCAAATCGTCCCTGCATAGATAAACGGTCATTAACAACAAGTGGTCGCTGACGAAGAGGGTCGCATACGGCAGATTCCACTGTATTTACATTTTTTTTTTTTTTGTCATGTGGTTTTGGTGTACCATGATCTCATAAACAATCGTTCATAGCATCCCACTTCCAATAATCGTCATAGAAAAGAAATTGGAAAACGGCCCACCGGAGTATCGTGTGGGCCTTACAGACATATCGCTCCGGTGGGTCGTGTGGGATACAACGAGTTCGATCTAAAATAATTTTTTTTTATTCTCAGAGGAAAAAGAGTATTTGACGAAAGTTAAAGAACTGATCGGTGGAAACGCCCAAACAAAAAAAAAAACGTTATTCAAGTAAATG
>JBBBDQ010001417.1:6090000-6135000 GCA_037127315.1 Ascarosepion bandense
TGGTGTTTAATTAGTATATATATATTCCATATATATATATATATATATATATATATATATATATATCGGCACGTCGAGTACTATTTTAACACCAGCATAAATTTAATAATTTTTTGTAATCAACACAAAAAGTCTATCTAGTTTTTTCCTAGTTTAATTGAACAACATGAATTTGAAATCCAACATAATGTTTTACTGTCATACATGAGTTATATGTTGTCAGTCAGTAGTAGTGTTGAGTGAGATATTTTAATAAAAAAAAATTATTGACAGCTACAAAGAAGGAGAAAGTGTAAAGTGCCATGATCGTCAACGTCCTGAAGTGACACGGCACATAGAAAAAGAAGAAATGTGCATAATGGAGTGAATTAAATTTTAAAAAAAATATTACATTCACATCTATTAAAACGGACTGAATTCAAATTTTTCAACAACTTTGGCTTTTTACGATTTTAACGATAATTGTGTTCACTTATCTTCTATTTTTCAAAACATGTCCTTGTAGTGCGACTTTTACACGAAACATGTGCGTATAGTAGATAATTCTGAAGCTTAATATAGTATGGTATATGGCCTACATTTATAAAGGTTAGCTGAGGCAAGTAGAGGTGTAGAGCACTGGATGGCAGAGAGATCAAACTCCCTACATATATAAGTATTGTGTATGAAAACAGGTCATCTTTTGATTTAGGCGAAATAAGAAAAAGAAAATTTATTAAGAGCTACAAAGGACAAGAAATTGTGGAGAGCCCTGATCGCCAACGCCCTGAAGAGACACGGCACATGCAAATAGAAGACATACGTTTAATGGGGTGTATTAAAATATTTAAAAAATTGTAGGAATTATAATTAATAAAACGATTTGGATTAAGAATTGTCAATAAGTTGGGATTTATTGATAATTTTGATTCATTTATGTCCGATTGTTCAAAATATCTGTCCATGTAATTCGACTTTTAGACGAAAGAAGCACGCGTATTAGATATTTCTGAAGCATAATATAGTATGGTACAGAGTCAACATTTATTAAGCCTAGCTTTGACGAGCACATGTCTAAAGCATTTGATAGTATATTGAACTCTCTACATGAGTAAGGATTGCGTATGAAAACACGTCATCTTTTGGGCAAGTTCGATGAATGAAAATAACAAAAAACATGGCGCGTGTTGCATTCAGTATTTAAGATATAATCGAATAAAATCTGATAGTATTTAGCAGTGAGAAAATGAAATTTATTTTAGTAAACCAAGGTGTACAGTGAGAAAGATGAATGTTTAACAAAAAAGTCATGTTACTCATTATTAAAGCAACTAGGATTATTGAAATGTCAAACAATTTTTCAACAGTTCGAATTTATAGAAAAATGGAAAGTAATTTCAAAGCCTCAAAAAACTGTATCAATGTAAATAAACTGTAAAGGAGCCATTATCTTTATATCAAAGGTTGAGTGTCAATTGATTTCAACGAAATATGGCGATTGGGGGTGGGTGAAGTTTTTTCCAAACAATAGCGTAAAATATTACACGGATGAGTGGAAAGAAATGCCTATCATTCAGGAGGAATATAAACACAGTTTGGGATGGTTTGGAGAAAGAAGAGGGAACAAAAAGAAAGAGAAAAATAAACAGAAAAAGAAAGAAAAAAAGGATGCAAAAGGAAAAGAGCAAATAGAGAAGAAAGACGAAAACGTATAAGAAGAACATTAAAGGCTATAAGAAAGAGAAGAAAGATATAAGAAAGAGGAGGAAGATGTTAGAGAGAGGAGAAGGATATAAGTCTGTAAAAAGAGATATAGGAAAGGAGAAACATATACGAATAAAAAGGAAAGCATAAGAAAATGAAGACGGATAGAAGAAAAAGAAGAAAGGTAAAAGAAAGAAGAGAAAAACATAAGAAAGAAGAGAAAGATGAAGGAAGAAGAGAAAGATGAAGGAAGAAGAGAAAGATGAAGGAAGAAGAGAAAGATATAAAGAATAGAGGAGAAAGACTTGAAAACGGTGTAAGAAACAGTATAAGGGTATAAGAAAGAGAAGAAATATATAAAAAGAGGAGAAAGACACAAAGAAAGAGAGAGAGATAGAAAAAAGAGGAGAGAGACATAAGAAAGAGGAGAAAGACATAGGAAAGAGGAGAGACACAAGAAAGAGGAGAGAGATGTAATAAAGGGGAGACTGACACAAGAAAGAGGAGAGAGATGTAATAAAGGGGAGACTGACACAAGAAAGAGGAGAGAGATGTAATAAAGGGGAGACTGACACAAGAAAGAGGAGAGAGATGTAATAAAGAGGAGACTGACACAAGAAAGAGGAGAGAGATGTAATAAAGGGGAGACTGACACAAGAAAGAGGAGAGAGATGTAATAAAGGGGAGACTGACACAAGAAAGAGGAGAGAGATGTAATAAAGGGGAGACTGACACAAGAAAGAGGAGAGAGATGTAATAAAGGGGAGACTGACACAAGAAAGAGGAGAGAGATGTAATAAAGGGGAGACTGACACAAGAAAGAGGAGAGAGATGTAATAAAGGGGAGACTGACACAAGAAAGAGGAGAGAGATGTAATAAAGGGGAGACTGACACAAGAAAGAGGAGAGAGATGTAATAAAGGGGAGACTGACACAAGAAAGAGGAGAGAGATGTAATAAAGGGGAGACTGACACAAGAAAGAGGAGAGAGATGTAATAAAGGGGAGACTGACACAAGAAAGAGGAGAGAGATGTAATAAAGGGGAGACTGACACAAGAAAGAGGAGAGAGATGTAATAAAGGGGAGACTGACACAAGAAAGAGGAGAGAGATGTAATAAAGGGGAGACTGACACAAGAAAGAGGAGAGAGATGTAATAAAGGGGAGACTGACACAAGAAAGACATAAAAGGCTGTAAGAAAGAGGTGAAGAATTTAAGAATGTTAAGAGCAGAAGAATATACAAAATAGGAGGAAGCTATAAAAATGAGAAGAGTGATAAAAGAAAGGAGAGAAAAACATAAGAGAAATATAGAAGAAAGAGGAGGAAGACACAAAAAAGAGGAGAAACAGGTCAGAATAACGTGACAGAATATAAAAAAAGAAAGAAAACTATAAGAAAAGGGAGAAAAAGATAAAAAAAAGACGTGAAAGGAGATAAAAAAAGGAAGAAAGACATAAAAAAAGGAGAAAGATTTAAGAACGAGAAGAGAGATACAAGAAAGAGGCGAAAAACGTAAGAAAGAAGAGAAAGACATAAGAAAAAGAAGAAAGAAAGTAACGAAGTATATGAGAGAGAGAAAAAAGGTAAAGGAAAGAGGAGACGGATATATGAAAGAAAAGAAACATGTAAGGAAGTAAAGAAAGTTCTGAGAAAGAGGAGAAAGATATAAAAAGGAGGTAAAAGACAAATGAAAGAGGAGAAAAACATAAGAAAGAGGAGAACGACACAAGAAAGAGGAGAGACATAGGAAGGATAAGAGACATAAAAAAGAGGAGAAAGACATAAGAAAGAGGCGAAAAACGTTAGAGAAGGAGAAAGATATAAGAAAGAAGAGAAAGACATTAGAAAAAGAAGAAAGAAAGTAACAAAATATATGAGAAACGAGAAGATAAAATAAAGAGGAGAAAGATGTAAGGAAGTAAAGAAAGTTCTGAGAAAGAGGAGAAAGATATAAAAAAGAGGTAAAAGACAAATGAAAGAGGATAAAAATATAAAAAAAAAGAGGAGAAAGACATAAGAAAGAGGAGAGACAGGTAAGTATGACGTGACAGAATATAAAAAAGAAAAGAAAGATATAGGAAAGACATGAAAGGATATTGGAGTAGATAGACTAAACTATCGCCCGGTTCACACTCTACCCTCGTCTATTGAACAGGTTAAGAGGCTCATCCCTTGTTCCCTGTTTAGGATGTGGTTTCCGGCTTTCTCTTTTCCAATCTTTTCACTATTACGTAGCCCCCTGCACATCAGTGGCGTTAACGCCTTGCTCGGGGGGATACGATTAAAAAAAAATAAGAGGAAAAAGATATAATAAAGAGAAAGGAGAGGAGAATATTTGAAAGCAAAAAAGAAGATACGAAAGAGGAGAAAGACATAAAGGAGAAAGACATAAAAACAACTGAAGAAAATCTAGAAAGTGGATATAAGAGAGAAAAGAGGGACAAGAGAAAGTTGAGAAGAATATAAGAAAGTAGAAAGGATATTAGAAAGAAGAGAAAGATATAAGAAAGAAAAAATATAATAAAGAGGGGAAAGACCTAAGAAAGAAGGGAAGGCCATAAGAAAGAGGGGAAGGACATAAGAAAGAGGGGAAAGACATAAGAAAGAGGGAAAAGACATAAGAAAGAGAGAAAGGACATGAGAAAGAGGGGAAGGACATAAGAAAGAGGGAAAAGACATAAGAAAGAGGGGAAAGACATAAGAAAGAGGGAAAATACATAAGAAAGAGAGAAAGGACATGAGAAAGAGGGGAAGGACATAAGAAAGAGGGAAAAGACATAAGAAAGAGGGGAAGGACATGAGAAAGAGAGGAAAGGCATAAGAAAGAGGGGAAGGACATAATAAAGAGGGGAAGGACATGAGAAAGAGGGGAAGGACATGAGAAAGAGGGGAAGGATATGAGAAAGAGGGGAAATATATAAGAAAGAGGAAAAAGACATAAGAAAGAGGGGAAGGACATGAGAAAGAGAGGAAAGACATAAGAAAGAAGGGAAGTATATAAGAAAGAGGGGAATACATAAGAAAGAGGGGAAGGACATAAGAAAGAGGAAAAAGACATAAGAAAGAGGGGAAGGACATGAAAAAGAGAGGAAAGACATAAGAAAGAGGGGAAGGACATAAGAAGAGCAGAAGGACATAAGAAAGAGGGGAATATATAAGAAAGAGGGGAAATATATAAGAAAGAGGGGAATACATAAGAAAGAGGGGAAGGACATAAGAAAGAGAGGAAAGACATAAGAAAGAGGGGAAGGACATAAGAAGAGCAGAAGGACATAAGAAAGAGGGGAATATATAAGAAAGAGGGGAAGGACATACGAAAGAGGGGAAGGACATGAGAAAGAGAGGAAAGACATAAGAAAGAGGGGAAGGACATAAGAAAGAGGGGAATATATAAGAAAGAGGGGGAATATATAAGAAAGAGGGAAAAGACATAAGAAAGAGGGGAAGGACATAAGAAAGAGGGGAAGGACATGAGAAAGAGAGGAAAGACATAAGAAAGAGGGGAAGGACATAAGAAGAGCAGAAGGACATAAGAAAGAGGGGAATATATAAGAAAGAGGGGAATACATAAGAAAGAGTGGAAGGACATAAGAAAGAGGGGAAGGACATGAGAAAGAGGGGAAAGACATAAGAAAGAGAGGAAAGATATAACTGAAGTGCTATGTAGAATTAGCAAAACGAAAAACCAAATTAACGAAAAAGGAAAAATAAAGGAACCACAATTGGAGAAACAAAAAAGAAAACGACAAAACAAAAAACAAAACAAACAAAGAATTAGGCTGGAAAAGAAAGTGTGAGAGAGAGAGAGAGAGAGAGAGAGAGAGAGTGAGAGAGAGAGAGAGAGAAAGAGAGAAATACAGAGAGAGGGTAGCATTATTAAGAAAAAAAAATGAAATTCGTATAATTATTCTACAGTGTAGAGATGTAGCGTAGAACAAAAGCAAGGAATTCCTGATAGAACCAGGAATTTCCATACGCGCACGCGTTCACACACGCACACAAACACACACGCACACGCACATACACACACATATATGTGGTTGACACACACACACACACACACATATATATATATATATATATTATCGTGGGCGGCAGCTGATAATGTCGGAAGCAGGTCACCTCCATCGGCAGAGGGCGCTGCCAGTTTTGAACAAGAGTAGAAATGGGAAGAGAGGCGGAGAAAGACTGGTAAATAGGAAACAAAACGTGTGGAGTGGGTCGGACGGAGATTAGAACGGGGGGAGAAGACGAGTGAGGAGTATGGGGAAGGAGGTGAAGTGGGAGGAGCAAGATTGCGAGGGTGGCAAAGGAGAGGAGAGACATATAATTTTGCCGAGTTGCCGGACTCAATTATTGCCAGTAATTGGCCGCCATCAATAAATTAGTGAATCGCTTTCGACTGAATGCGTTCCAGAATAAGTCCTTATTGATTGCTTAATAAAGAGCAAGGCGGAGGCCGTGGTCGGGGTGGAGAAGCAACATGAATGGAAGACGAGAAGGGGTGGTGTCGCTGGGAAGAGTAAAGAGGATGGAAATGAACAGAATCGCTTGTTTTCAAGCTACATTGACACGTATATGGGTCAAATAATGGAGAACGTCATTTCCTGTACCGTTTGATAGTATTTTCTGTTGCGTTATTAAACAGATGCAGAACGAGTTTAGAATAAGAGAATAGAGCCTCCGAGGTTGTTGTAAATGGCGTACAACCGTCAATTAGGTTTACTTTAAACACTTTTAAGATGGTTCTGCACTAATGAATTAGCTTGTGCATTACACACAACTAGCAGGCGATAAGTTTTTAAGAGTGAAGACGATAGTCAGTAACTTTACTTTTCTAGTAATTGCACAAATAGTAAATTAACGTTAATTAAAAAATAGAATTTTTTCTAAAGAACGGAACATGTCACACGAAAACTTTTTCATACATTTTCTTCAAAAAATTTTATATAATTTTTTATATGTCATTATTTCACACACACACACACACACACATATATATATATATATTAGGTGGAATACATTTAATAATTTATGAAAGAGCTTAGTTATTAATGTTTATTTTCTTAAATTAATTTGAGCTGAAAAATTTGAACGCGTGTTACACATTATAGGGTGAAGGACATTATATATATATATATATATATATATATATATATATATATGAGGGGGTATGTGTGTGTGAATAAAACAGTCAAAAGAAATAACCCTGAAGAGTAAAGATATTACACTAAGAAACTAAAAAGTCGGCATGAATGTAATAACACACACACACACACACACACACACACACACACACACATATATATATATATATATATATATATATATATATATATATATATATATCAGCATGCAGTGTGGGTATAGAAGAATCCAAAGGAGTATCCTGTACATACAGTGGTAAGATAACTCTCTAAGAGAGCTTTGAACATATGTGCATATAAATACATATAGAGCAAATATAAGAAAAATTAAGACAGACACGTTATTTCATGGTAAATCGGAAGTATAGGCCTATTTCAGGCGAACCATCATCAGGTTCCATCTTTATTTTACAAAGGATTTTACACGAATGGGATTCACAAAGACCTAAAAAAAACGAATAAAAATAACGAATAAAAATAAGAGTCGCTCCCTTAAAAGAGAAAATTTAAGAAAACCATATATATATATATATATATATATATATATATATATATATATATATATATATATATTTGTTTAAACCTTATTTTTAATGGATACTCATATTTTAATAAATGCACTTTTTTATTTATTAAACAGTACATTTTATTTATTTTCACCTACTGGCCAGAATATTTGATAATTTACAAATAAAATGTCTTCAATGAAACTTGTAAAAAATAACGAGATTACATCCTAAATACGTAATTGTATATATATATATATGTGTGTGTGTGTGTGTGTGTGTGTGTGTGTGTGTGTGTGTGTGTGTGTGTGCGTGCGTGTGTGCGTGTGTAATTGAATAAAGGTTACATTTAATGTTTTGAAGTTCGACTGAGTGAATTTTTTTTTAAAATCATATCACCCCAAGCAAGGCGATAACGTCACTGATGCGCAGGGGGCTACGTAAGAGTAAAAAGATTGGAAAAGAGAAATCCGGAAACCACATTCTAAACAAGGAACGAGGGATGAGCCTCTTCACCTGTTCAATGGACGTGGGTGGGGTGTGAACCGGGCAATAGTTTAGTCTATCTACTCCAATTGATAAAAAAAAAAAGAAAACAGTGAAAAGATTGGAAAAGAGAAACCCGGAGACCACATCCTAAACAAGGAACAAGGGATGAGCCTCTTCACCTGTTCAATAGATGTGGGTGGAGTGTGAACCGGGCGATAGTTTGAGGAATTCAAAGTTATTTTTTCAAAATCACCGTTGCTGTTTTCTAATCTGGCCCAGAGGTGCAATTAGTTTGGGGTCGGAGGGCCAATTAGTGCGGTGCTGCTTTTAAGCTTTTTTTTTTTTTTTGCGCAATGAGAAACACATCCGTCAAGTACATTTACAATATATATTTATAATATATTTATTTCATTTTATATCTACAAACGTTATCTCTCTGATAGCGAGAAATCTTGCCCCATAAATATAGCACATTTTCTACAATATATTTTATATGTATATTTAGGAAGTAAAGATTGAATGTCAACATATACATACATATATGCCTAAAGATACATATATAACACACATACATAAACCCTTATATATATATATATATATATTATTTACATTGCTCGTAATATTGGCCTCATCTTTAGTGTCATATTAACCAATATGCAATAAACATGAGGTAAACAGTCCGAAAAATGTAAATAATGCAAATACCTCATACAGAACCATATATTTAAATGCAACGTAATGTGTTATGACCAGATTTAAACATGATTTTAAGTGTGGGTTGTTTTAATTCAATGTAGATGGCCTCCAATATCTGAAGTTTCTTTTTACTGTGTGTATGAGTGAGGATTATTGTATTGTTGATTAAAATCTGTCTGATATTACCGACATGGCTATGGTTTTCTAATAAATGTTGTTTAATTGTACTCTGATCAGAAAGGTGACAGTTAAGTCAACGGGCGAGCGTATGGTTCTGTTAACATTTCGAGCTCTCGCGCGGTGTGACGTCATAGAACCGCATTACAAATTTACGTACTGCGTTTTTAGTAACTGTTATCGTTGCTTAGCAAAGTTTTATGTCAACACAAGATAAAATCGCCTTCGATGTTGAATGTTTTTATGCTAACGTCCTTGTAACCTCTCTGAAGATGGCTCATGTGAGCTGAAAGCTTAGAACCAACTTAATAAAAAATTATCCAAATGTTCGGGAATTTTTTTAATTTTACCTGAAATTAAAGCCAAAATACGATGTTTACAACGGCTCATGATTAAACATAATAGACATTCATTGTCTCTTATATTTAACAGTATATGTTTAGAAAATTATCTGCTGCCTCGATACACTATATATATATATATATATATATATATATATATATATATATATATCAGCATGCAGTGTGGGTATAGAAGAATCGAAAGGAGTATCCTGTACATACAGTGGTAGAATAACTCTCTAAGAGAGCTCTAAATATATATGTATATAAATATATATTGACCAAATATAAGAAAAACTAAGGCAGACAGGTTATTTCATGGTAAATAGTACATGTGGCACAAGGTCGAAAGTGTGAAGTATTCAGTGAAGACCGAGCTCATTAATCAGTCATAACTGATCTAGCGAGATATATGCTTGTTAAGCTTTGTAAATGTCAAAGTGCCTAAATTGCTTTACTTTCTACTTTTAATAACCCCTTTTTTTTAAAAAAAAGAATCAATCATTTTTTAAAAACTAAAAGTATAGCCCGGCGTTCCTCGGGTGTAATGAAAGCTTTAAAACTAATCCATGGTCCTCTTTAGACCTTGGCACGAAAGACTAAAAAGCAATAGTTGTTTCCAGTTAAAGCGAAACCGTAGACTGAAAGAAAAATGAATGGACGTAAGTCAAATTTTGATTTCCTGGTATCGATATCAAATACGTTTTTTTCGTTGTAAACTGAATTTTGAAGGCTAAATATGTCCTCTGAATAAATGGTATCATGACTGAGACTAAGAACTACAATTACACCTATTTAGAGCCAAACTAAAAAAACTAAAAAAAGGGCTGAAAAAAAAAATACAAACATACAGGCAGATAAACACACACACACACACACACACACACACACACACACACATCTTACTTTATATATATATATATATATATATAATCGATTTTCTGCACTATTGTAAGAACTGCAATCTTGAAACTTCTGAATATCGTTTCTTATGTCTTTGTCTATGAGTGTATCAAATTTGATTAAAATCGGACCACTCTTTCTATAACCCGATTTTTTCGATTATCGATTTTCGATATTTATCAGGGGTACCTCGACACAAAACCTAGCTAAGAACACTCGCAGACGCTTATAGTACAACTGTGTAAATTTTCAAGAACATCGGTTCAGCCGTTTCGGAGTCTATAGGTAACGGACACACACAAACACACACAAAGTTCCATTTATTATATAAGTTTAGATTTAAGAGCTTTGTCAGGTTTCTGTTCGTCTTTCATGTTCGTTGATTAGAACTCAATTTCAGTTCGAATTTTAAAAAATATTAATTGGTCTCAACGTTTATTGAAAAGAGAGCCGGATGGCAGAATTTAGTTTCAATCGGCCATGTTTTAACTAAACTTTTTTGATTCAAGTTCTGATTCAAATTAAAATTTTTCAAGCATTGTCAGGTCTCGTGATTATTTCAAAACGTTGATTAGAAATCGATTGACCTTCGATTTGTCTTAGCATTTATCAATTGCGGCGTTCATCTGTGGATTAATGTCTGGCCCTTGGTGCTAATTAATATTCTTCGATTTAAGTTTGCGTGCATTAAAACAACATTCGATTGTAAAGTAAACATTTCCATATTGATTTATATCCTCGAAGAACCTTGCATTTTTGTCATCTATAGAATCATTTCGGGGTGCCGAGTTCAAATCCAGTTGAATTCCTTGCATTCACTTAAGCAGAAATACCCTTGGGAAAGGTATTAATCCTTCTCTTCCCTCCAGTTATGGGTTAAATAACAAGACAGATTGGGTTCTATAGCCTTGGCTGGCAACCAGTCTCCCGCAGAAAGGCAACCTACTGCGGGATAATTTCCTGCCCAGTCAGTCATGTCTCTTTCGAGGTATGATCACTCCAAGCGTGTATCACGTATGGCACTTTACTGTCTGACTGAATATAATAGTTAAAATCATGATTAAGGCTTCTACTGGTCATAAATTGGGGGATAGGTTTTCTATTGTTATGAATTAATAAACTGATCCCCCACTAATTATTACATAATAATATAATACGTCCCTTCTCCCCTCTAGCCATGAGTCAAATAACAGGACAGACTGGGCTCTATAGCCTTTTTTGCAACCAGTCTACCTCAGAAAGCAATGGCAACCTACTACGGGATAATCTTCTGCCCCGTCAGTCATGTCTCTAAAGAGACATGATCGTCCAAAGCGGATTTTGCATTAAAAATGACCATTTACCTTACGAATGTAGTTTCATGCGATTCATTTATCTGAAGCTGAGAAGACAGAATGCATGGATGTTAGCAAAAGAGGCAACTTATGTTACAAGGTACATTATGGGGATGTCAGAGTACTTCGAGGTGGTGTAATGGTTAGGAAGCTTGTCTCGCTAGAACCATTACAATTTAGTAGTGTGTTTCATCCTTACTGGATATCCCATACTTTCGTCTTTGTGCCACATCTAAGCTGATTTTCTATCACCATATTGAGGACGTCAACGTCAAGCAGGCATTGAAATTTAACGATATATGTAGTGTAGTAATGTAGGATACAGAAACCCGAACGTGAATCGCAATAGTAAAGGATCTTCACTAAAGAAAAGGATTTGACCATAGTCGGGATTTTCGTGTCGATGCGAAAGATCCTTAGTCGCATAATATGTACTTCACTAGGGCTACATACAATTTCGAATTCGGAGTTTTCTTTCTCCATGACCGGATAGCCCCCTTCCCCCCTGGATACAGAACCTAATATTGTCTACGTATTACCCAGAGGGGAGAAGAGTTAGAGTCATACGTTTCCTAAGTGTATAAGAAAGCAAGTGAATT
Organism: Ascarosepion bandense; assembly: GCA_037127315.1. NCBI lineage: Eukaryota > Metazoa > Mollusca > Cephalopoda > Sepiida > Sepiidae > Ascarosepion > Ascarosepion bandense. The sequence continues at coordinate 6,101,879 of JBBBDQ010001417.1, forward strand.
TAATAAACTCGTGTAGAATGTGATCTCGTCTCTCCAATTCTTCAAACCAACCTGCAATGTGCTAGAATATATGAAAATGTCTTTAGAATCAGATAAAACTGTTCTGAATTGGTATGCTATATCAAATTATCTACACTACCGGTCATAATTATTAGGCGATTCCAATTTTAAAAAAACATGATGTATTTCATACTATTTTTTAGAATTTATTGCCAAGTGGATAATTCTAAAAACAAAAATAGAATGGCTCTTTTGTTAATACTGCACAATAACATATGCATCAAGTAAACAGTTATGATGTCTATTTTTTTTTTGCTCTCTTCCCCATGTTAGTCTCTTCTTCTTATTGGCTGGCCAAAGCAAAGGCTTCCTGGCTGCCTTGTAAAATATTGCAAAGTAATAATAACCCCACTTTATATTATCTTTATCTATATCTATATAAGTTGCCCCTCCCACCCTAATCCAGGGTGGGAGGGGTAACCTATATTGGTATCTATCTAATGATGGAACGAGGGTTGCATGGTGTAACAGGAGAAGGCATGCTCAGAGCCACCAAGTATAGGGAAAGCCATGATCGTCTACGTCCTGAAGGGACAGGGCACATAGAAGAAGAAGAACAAGTGTGCATTTTTTTATGACATCGAAAGAACAATGTTTCATCAGTTAGTTAATAATGATGGTAATGTGGAAGGTGATCTTGTTTATGATATCGTTTATATCGTTTTTTAAAGTTGAAGAGTTTTTAATGACAGGTGCAGTCATTAGGTTTTTAAATCCATATGCATATTTGTATCGAAAGCACCATGGCCCTTAATGAAAAAATGTGCCTTCCATCTCATCCTTCGTATGAAGTCCTCAGTCTTTAGGACCAACTTTTGAAAGTACTTTGTTTGGGATAGGAATATTTTTCATCTAAATGTCGAAATTCACTTTATCCATGTTCGAATTGATATTAATGCCAAAAGTACTCAACTTAATATAGGAGCAGATTATCCAAGTGAATAAAGAACGAAGGAAATATTAACAACGTTGTTAATATTTTCTTCGTTTTTTTTCTTCACTTGGATATATATATATATATATATATATATATATATATATATGTGTGTGTGTGTGTGTGTGTGTGTGTGTGTGTGCGTGTGTTCAAACATTTAAATTTCAAAATGTCGGTTTGTTTATAACCATTTCGTTAATCTTACGGAAATTAACCAAGATTAACGAAATGGTTATAAACAAACCGACAATTTGAAATTTATTTGTTTGCACATTATTTTTTATCAATACTAGTATTTAAGTGGATATTCTGTTTATAATCAAGCAGTATTATATATTTATTTCTACTGGCCTGATTATTTACTATAAAATTTTGTCATGAAAATGTGTGTAATTCGGCAGGATTCGAACCTTCGACCCCTATCTCAACCATGAATGACCAACAGTCCAAAATAAGTCAAATCAAGCCTCTATAACACTTCTTTCGATTCTTCGTAATAAACCTATCTGCTCTGAAATATATCGTAATGTAAACATGTTACGGAAATTAACGAAGATTAACAAAATGGTTATAAACAAACCGACAATTTGAAATTTGTTTGTTTGAAATTTATTTGTTTGAACATTATTTTTGATCGATACTTGTATTTAAGTAGATATTCTGTTTATAATCAAACAGTATATATATATTTATTTCTACCGGCCTGATTATTTACGATAAGTTTTTTTGTTACGAAAATATGTGTTCTTCGGCTGGATTCGAACCTGCGACATACATGTATTTATATATTTTTTTTTACTATAGAACATATATAAACTACTAACTACTACAAAATTGTACATTTTGTTTCGACACTGAAAGAACGATGTCTCATCAGGTAGAGGATAATGGTTAACTACGTGATGAGACATTGTTCTTTCAATATCGAAACAAAATGTACAATTTTGTCGTAGTTTGTAGTTTGTACATGTTCTGAAGTATTGTAATAAATATGCCTTGCTTTATTTTTATATTCTGTTTTTAATTAATGTTTTGATCGTTGCAATTATTTTCTTCATTCCATTTTCATTTGTATATATATATATATATATATATATATATATATATGCAGCAAATTTTATTTTAAACATGTCAGATTAAATAAATTCCAAACAATATGTTTGTTTATTTTTAATAAAAAAGGTTCTTTCTCACGAATAATCTTTCGTGTATTACTATCAAAAGGTGTCAAAAATGAGCTGTAACGTTGACAGATGTTATTTTCATTTATTTCTCAAGGTACCCAAGTACTTTTAACCTTTTTTCATGCTTTAACACGTGCATGACCATGACATTACGACATATAAAAAATTTCCATTTTGGATAATTTTCCCGTTCTAATGAACGCTAGCAATTTGTCAACCATTATTTTTGAAGCAGGAATAATGTACAGTAATTTTTAGCAACACAGTTTTCGGGTTACATTTGTTACCATAACTCACACCCCTGAAGATGACCTTAGAAAGAGGTTGAAAGTACTTGGGTACCTTAGAAAAAGAATGAAAATTACACCTGTCAACGTTACAGTACATTTCTGATATCTTTTGATTGTAGTACGCGATTTTATTAAAAATAATGCAATTTATTTAATAAGATATATATACATTTAATAATAATAATAATAATAATAATAACAATAATAATAGATCTATGTAATGCTAGGGATGATAGGGAAGATAGAAAAACATGAAATGGAGCCATAACAACACGCCACTACCTGCCTTAGGTCTCCCCGCAGACTTGGTTGGTAGTGAGACCAAAGCAGAAATCGAAATATGATAAAAAATGACATAATAATAGTAATAATATATATATATATATATATATTAAAAAAGGATTAATTCAAAGATGTTAAATGGCCATTTCGATATGAAGATCCCCACGGGGGACAACACATCACCTCAGCAACAGAAAAATCCTTTCAGAAACTGGAGAAAAATTAGTCTACTTTTCCTTTTTAAATAGATTGCAAAGAAATTAAAAAATAAAATAAAATAAAATAAAAATAAAAATAAAGGGAAAGAAAAAGAAAAAGAAAAAGAAAACGAAAAAGAAAAAGAAAAAGATAGAATAAAATCAAATAAATAAGAAAAGAAAAAATTGACATAATTAGGATCGGGTTTTTTGGAATTTACCTTCCTGCTTTTTTCCCTTGGATTGAAGTATCTGAATTAAAATATATATATATATATATATACCTTAGAACAAGCTACTACAAAATGTACATTTTATTTCGGCATTGAAAGGAGTTTCTCATCAGGAAGTAAACACTATTTTTGAGGAGAGATGGAAAATTCGCCTTCTTATATTGAGAAACTTTTGTGTGCGAGCTAAAGGGGGGGGGTAGGGAAAATTAGAAACCAGAAGTGGGGATAATATAAGGGAGATTGGGGAAATAAAAAATGGGGATAAGGGGAGGAAAAACGGTAGAGAAACAGAAAGAACTACAAGAAAGGTTGAAAGATTGAGCTCTCTTTTAAATTAATGTTTTGAACGTTGTTAATATTTTCTTCGTTCCTTATTCATTTGGATATATATTTAAATATATATTAATACATCAGTATATATATATATATATATATATATATATATATATATATATATATATATATATATATACTACCGGCCATAATTATTAGGCCACCCATTTTTTAAAAAGAAATGATGTATTTCATACTATTTTTTAGTATTTGTTGCCAAATGAAAATAGAATGGTTCTTTTGTTATTATTTTGCAAAATTTTACATGGCAAGGAAGCAAAGATGAACTCCTCAAAATCACCCTAAATTTTCTTCATTCTTTCATTGATGAAACTGCAATATAGGTAATTATTAACTATTTATAAATTCATTTGATTGCAATATTAAAAAAAGAACTATTCTATTTTCATTTACAATGATTCACTTGGCAAGAAGTACTAAAAATAGTATGAAATATATCATTTTTTAAAACACTGGGGTGGCCTAATAAATTATGGTAGATAGATAGATAGATAGATAGATAGATAGATAGATAGATAGATTTGAACAGGCCGAGATAGATAGATAGATAGATAGATAGATAGATAGATAGATTTTGAACAGGCCAGATAGATAGATAGATAGATAGATAGATAGATAGATAGATAGATAGATAGATAGATAGATAGATTTTGAACAGGCCGAGATAGATAGATAGATAGATAGATAGATAGATAGATAGATAGATAGATAGATAGATAGATAGATTTGAACAGGCCGAGATAGATAGATAGATAGATAATATAGATAGATAGATAGATAGATAGATAGATAGATAGATAGATTTGAACAGGCCGAGATAGATAGATAGATAGATAGATAGATAGATAGATAGATAGATAGATAGATAGATAGAAAGAAAGAACTAAAAAGATAGAGAGTGGGTTTATGGGAAAGAAAGAGAAATTAATATTAAATTCGCTTTAAGAACACAAATGTATGCACACTTACAGATACACGCATTGATACTCATTCATAGTTTCCCCAACACACGGGCAATCACACTGGCATTAAGTACCCCAACCCACACTAAAAACAAACCCGTACACTCTTATGCATACATTCGCGTGCGCGCTCTTGCACAGCTACACAATTAAATGAAAGCATGCATGCCACCGCGGGTAGACGGACACACACGAGCGCGCCCACGCAGGGATGCACATAACCGCGTTCACTCCCATGCACTCACATACAAAAGGTTGACAAGTGAACAGCACCCTACCACCTTCTACCAGCACCACCCGCGCACGCTTTCGCATTGAGAAAGAGGACGATTACTTGTTGTTGTTGCAGATTCGCCTGCCGCCGTTCACTTTGATTACTAGTTGTTTTGTTTTGTCTTGCTTATCGATCTCTTACAAGACAAACACACAATTCTGTTTTAACCATTGGTGATTGGAGTAGAAATCGGTGAATCTCAACAGATTTTCTTTCTCTTTCCTGCTCAGTTTATATGTTTTTCTCTCTTTCTTTTTTTTTATCTCTCTTCCTCTCTAACTCTCGTTCACTATCCATTTCTCTCTCCCTCTCTGATTCTCTCATTCTGTATACATTTCTCCCCCTCTCTCTATCTCTTCATCTCATTCTCTCTATATGTCTCTCATTCTGTCTCTCTTTCTCTCTAACTCTCGTTCACTATCCATTTCTCTCTCCCTCTCTGATTCTCTCATTCTGTATACATTTCCCTCTCTCTCTCTCTTCATCTCATTCTCTCTATATGTCTCTCATTCTGTCTCTCTTCCTCTCTAACTCTCGTTCACTATCCATTTCTCTCTCCCTCTCTGATTCTCTCATTCTGTATACATTTCTCCCTCTCTCTCTCTCTCTTCATCTCATTCTCTCTATATATCTCTCGTTCTCTCTCTCTTTCTCTCCAACTCTCGTTCACTATCCATTTCTCTCTTTTTGTCTCTCTCATTCTTTGGATTTCTCTCTCTCTCTCTCTCTCTCTCTCTCTCTCTCTCTATCTCTCGTTCTCTCTCTCTCTATCTATCTCTCTAACTCTCGTTCACTATCCATTTCTCTCTTTTCTCTGTCTCTCTCATTCTGTATGCATTTTCTCTCTCTTTCTCTCATTCTCTCTATCTATCTTTCGTTCTCTCTCTCTCTTTCTCTCTAACTCTCGTTCACTATCCATTTGTCTCTTTTTGTTTCTCTCATACTATATGGGTTTCTCTCTCTCTCTCTCTCTTTCACTCATTCTCTCTATGCATATCTCGTTCTCTCTCTTTCTCTCTAACTCTCGTTCACTATCCATTTCTCTCTCTCTTTTTTAATTCTATATGTATTTCTCTCTCTTTTTCTCTCATTCCCTCTATATATCTCTCATTCTCTCTCTCTCCTTTTCTCTCTAACTCTCGTTCACTATCCATTTCTCTCTCTCTCTCGAAAAGGGTATAAGAGAAAGAAAGATTAAAGGGAGAAAGAAATAAAGTAAGACAGAATAAAAGAGTAGATAAAGAATGAGAGGAGTAACAATTAGAAAGAAAGAGAGAGAGAGAGAGAGAGAGAGAGAAAGAGAGAGAGAGTGTGTGTGTGTGTGTGTGTGTGTGTGTGTGTGAAGAGAAAAATAAAATAAAAAAACATACGTGATACACGCTTGGGTGATCTTGAAAGAGATATGACTGATTGGGCAGAATATTTTCTCTCAGCAGATTGTCATTACTTTCTGCGGTAGACTGGTTGCCAACCAAGGCTATAGAACCCAATATGTCCTTTTATTTAACCGATAACTAGAGAGACAAGAGACAGATTAACACCTTTCCCAACGGTTTTTGCGCGTAAATGAATTCAACTGGAATTCGAACTCGGCTCTCCGATTTCTCGTTCCGAGCCGATATCCACTGTACTTTCCTAAGGGTATTTGCGCGTAAGTGAATTCATCGAATTCAACTGGAATTCGAACTCGTCTCTCCGATTTCTCGTTCCGAGCCGATATCCACTGTACTTTTCCCAAGGTTATTTGCGCGTAAGTGAATTCATCGAATTCAACTGGAATTCGAACTCGGCTCTCTACACCACAAAATGTAAAAACTTAATTTGAACCTCCGCATGTTCATAGGAATATTTCCCCTAAATGCCTTATCTTTTTTTAAACGAAAATTTATTGGAGTTTTAAAGTTTACGAAACGCACTTTATATCATATCTTTCTTAACATAACAAATCTTTTATTTTTATAAATCTTTGTTGAGGAGATTAATGTTTTTTCAAGTTCCCACAGGAACAAACAAAAATGAAAACTTTTCCTTTAATCTGGTAATTTTAAAAGGTTATTTCTAAAAATAAGCTAAGCTGTCTAAGTGCTTATAATTAACATATAGTTTGAATGTTTTTTGTGATCCAAGTAGCCAATCGAAATTTCTTAAATTTCCTTTGATAAGAGAATTAAATTTCCAAAACTAGCTCTCCAACTAGACAGATAGTGCGAGCTTAACAAACTGAGATGGCTAAAGATAGATAGATAGATAGATAGATAGATAGATAGATAGATAGATAGATAGATATTACCAAACTGAGATAGACAGACAGATAGATAGTTAGTAACGACAGATAAATAAATATTAACAAATCGAGATACATAGAGTTATAGATAAACAGATACTAAGAGGTTGAGATACGTAGATGTACTATTATATACATTTAATGATATTATAGAACGGCATATATATATGTCCATAAAGTTTGTGTGAACTTTTAAAAAATTATAACTTTATTTGTATTTGCGTTAGAAATAATTTGTAAAAAGTATTAGAAAGTAGTAAATTTATATTTTTTAAAGTTTTCTTGAAATTTTACTTAAGTTTCCACATGTCCTCCTTCATTAGCAATACAAATGGTAATACTAGTTCACGGAAAATATTTGCCAACTGATGTCTAAAATCACATTAGTATCACTAACTATAATTAAAACGCGATCAGTCAGTTAAGTGCCATACGTGATACACGCTTGGGCGATCATGTCTCGAAAGAGACATGACTGACTGGGCAGAAGATTATCCAGCAGTAGGTTGCCATTGCTTTCTGCGGTAAACTGGTTGCCGACCAAGGCTATAGAACCCAATCTGTCCTGCTATTTAACCCATAACTGGAAGGAAGAGACGGATCAATACCTTTCCCAAGGGTATTTGCGTGTAAGTGAATACAACGGATTCAACTGGAATTCGAACTAGCTACATTAAACTTTATAACATTTTTTACAGATTATTTCTATGACAAATACAAATAAAGGTAAAAAAATTTTTAAAAATTTAAAAAATTAAAAAGTGCACACGGACTTTATGGACAACCTGTCTTAATATATATATATATATATATATATATATATATATATATATATTATTATTATTATTATTATTGGCTCTCCCGTCGATTTCGACGTATGAGCGTCTAACTCAGACTACCACACAAAGAATTGTTTAAAGGGGTGAAGGCTTGTGTAGCACCATCCACACATTTTGGAACTGCTGATAACAAACAGTCGGTGCAGAAGTCTGCCACAGATCGCATGAACAACAGACCTCAGTTATTTAACCCATAACTGGAGGGAAGGGACGGATTAATACCTTTCCCAAGGGTACCCAGTACGTAACTGAATGCAAACTGTTCGACTGGAATTGGAACTCGGCTCACCGATTTCCCCCTCCGAGCCGACATCCACTGCACCACTACGCACATCCGTCAATAACGCTTACAACACCTGGTATATATATATATATATATATATATATATATATATATATATATATATATATATAATTTATAACATAAATATGTTATAATATCACTACAAAAGTAGCTATTTTGTGTCTTACGAAGAAGTGTCGAAACAAAATAGCTACTTTTGTAGTGATATTATAAAATATTCATGTTATAATTTCTGAATAAATATTTTTAGCTCTACTTTGTATAGAGCACTTTTTTAAGAATATTGTTTCTTTGGATACGGAATATTATTCCATCCATAAATTACTTATATATATATATATATATATATATATATATATATATATATATATATAGCATTAATGATCATTATAATACAACAGTTTTTTCCATGATGACAAAGAATTTGCAACCAACTCGTGTAGGTGGAAACGCACTGTTCAATGGGAAAAGACAAAAATTCTGTATCAGTGAAAACTACTATGGAACACAAAAGAATCAAATAAAAACGCAATTGACAGTTTCAGTCTGGGCGGATCATTCAGGCGCGATGTATTCCGCCCTTGCGGCTTCTTTTGTAACAAGCTCTGTACGAAAGAAAGCAGAAATACTTAAACAAGTCAGTCAGTCAGTTAAGTGCCACACGGGAAACACGCTTAGGCGATCATGTCTCGAAAGAGATATGACTGACTGGGCAGAAGATTATCCCGCAGTAGGTTGCCATTGCTTTCTGCGGTAGACTGGTTGCCGACCAAGGCTATAGAACCCAATCTGTCCTGCTATTTGACTAATAGCTAGAGGTGGGGAAAGAAATGTATTATATTATTATGTAGTAATTAGTGGAGGATCGGTTTCCTATTGTTATGAAGTAATAAACTGATCCCCCACTTTATGACCAGTAGAAGCCTTTATCATTATTCCAACTATTATATTCAGTCAGTCAGTCAGTTAAGTGCCATACGTGATACACGCTTGGACAATCATGTCTCGAAAGAGACATGACTGACTGGGCAGAAGATTATCTCGCAGTAGGTTGCCATTGCTTTCTGCGGTAGACTGGTTGCCGACCAAGGCTATAGAACCCAATCTGTCCTGCTATTTGACTCATAGCTAGAGGGGAAAGAAATGTATTATATTATTATGTAGTAATTAGTGGAGGATCGGTTTTCTATTGTTATGAAGTAATAAACTGATCCCCCACTTTATGACCAGTAGAAGCCTTATTCATTATTCCAACTATTATATTCAGTCAGTCAGTTAAGTGCCATACGTGATACACGCTTGTGCGATCATGTCTCGAAAGAGATATGACTGACTGGGCAGAAGATTATCTCGCAGTAGGTTGCCATTGCTTTCTGCAGTAGACTGGTTGCCGACCAATGTTATTTGCCGACCAATGTTATTTAACCAATAACTGGAAGGAATAGACAGATTAATACCTTTCCCAAGGGTATTTGCGCGTAAGTGAATACAATAAATTCAGCTGGAATTCGAACTCGGCTACCCGATTTCTCGTTCCGAGCCGATATCCACTGGACCACAACGATAACTGAAAAGTACTTCTTCCATACCTCCATTTAGAAAGGACTTCTGACTTTTCGCCGTTCATCACATGTTTGGTTCATGAAATTCTCAATATCCTTCTGTAGAACCGCATATCTGTTTCTTGAAGTCTCTGTTCATCTTCCATTTAGGAAGAATGATATTACTTAAGAGTAGACTAGTCTTCTCTTTGTTTCTAATGATAATGTCTTGATTCTTAATACTTTACTTACCTTTATTTATAAGTAAATATCTAATGAATATTTACAATGAATACAACTGATATACAAGAAACTAAACTTATCAGTATTCTTATCCTTTTCTCATCCACTTCCTGATGCCCCCTATGATCTGTCATTCTTTCTCATAACTTTCCACCTTTGTAAACCCCTGCAAAACAGTGGCAGTAAAATGCCTTGTTTGGGGCGATATGATTATAAAAAAAAAAATACGTACATTACGCCAAGCCAATAATAATGTAATATTCTAGAAATCTAATTTAATCTACTCTAATCTAAACTTATTTATAAATGGAACTTTGTCTGTGTAAGTGTATGCGTGTGTGTGTGTGTGTGTGTGTGTGTATGTGTGTGTGTGTGTGTGCGCTCGTTGCCTATAGATTCCGAAACGGCTGAACCGATTTTCAGTTGTACTATAAGCGTCTGCCTCGATAAATATCGAAAATCATTAATCGAAAAAATCGGGTTATAGAAGGAGTGGTCCGATTTTAATCAAATTCGATACACTCATAGACAAAGACATAAGAAACAATATTCAGAAGTTTCAAGGTTGCAGTGCTTACAATAGTGCAGAAAATCGATAATATATATATATATATAAAAGGCAAGATGTTTGTGTGTGTGTCTGTTTATCTGTCTGTATGTCTTTTATATAAATCCACAATTTTTATCCGATTCTCACCAAACTTCACACAAATATGCTTTAGGCTGAGTCTGAGCTCCAGGACCATGGATTAGCTTTAAAGCTTTCATTACACCCGAGCAACGCCGGGCTATACTGCTAGTATATGACAGGAGGAAAACTGTATTAGTTGCCAACGTTTTTATTCCAATTTTGGCAAGTAATACAGTTTTCCCATTGCCATTTACATTTATAAATATTGTCTTTTCTACAGGTTTCAATTTGCAGTTCTTACAATAGTGCTGAAAATCGATAATATATATATATATATATATATAAGGCAAGATATTTGTGTGTGTGTGTGTGTGTGTGTGTGTGTGTGTGTGTGTGTCTGTTTATCTGCCTGTATGTCTGTATTTTTTTCAGCCCTTTTATTTTAGTTTTTGCTTCGGGTTTGGCTCTAAGTAGGTATAATTGTAGTTCTTAGTCTCAGCCATGATACCATTTACTCAGAGGACTTATTTAGCCTTCAAAATTCAGTTTACGACAAAAAAAGCTTATTTGATATCGATACCAGGAAATCAAAATTTGACTTACATCCATTCATTTTTCTTTCAGTCTACGGTTTTGCTTTAACTGGAAACAACTATTGCTTTTTAATCTTTCCAGCCAACGTCCAAATAGTCTGAGCTCCAGGACCATGGATTAGTTTTAAAGCTTTCATTACACCCGAGCAACGCCGGGCTATACTGCTAGTGTAGTGATATAGTAATACTGTATTCTAGTAAAATAATGCATCATAAGAATCAACTATTCCGTCCGTTTTAATTGCGTTGAAGGACGGAAAAGAACAGCAATGCATTTTATCTGTCCTTGAAGACATACAGTTGCGTTCAAAATATATTTTAGTCGAAGACTTAAAATTATGTTAAAAATATTTTAAATTTCGGCATCAAATAACATAGAGGTGTTGATATGCCATCAAACAAAATCGACCAACCGGAATAACTCTTACATTAATCCATATAATATCCTACAATTTCTTAGGGAAATCAAACTGGATTGCAAAATATAATTCCAACAATACTCCATCATAAAACACGCATATCACTGTCTCTAGTAATTATGCTTGTGAAAGCGGAATAATGTATATAATATTTTTATTACTTAAAATCTCACAAGAAAATTAAATTTCAGTCATAAATGATCGGTAAAGAAATTGATATTTCGTTAACAGAATTCTATCTTAAATTTGACAATAGAGTGGATTAAAAAAAAAAAGCTTGGCTACTCGTATTGAAAAATATATTCAAGACAATTGCCAAATAACTTAAATATCTTCATAGTCATCATGATAAAGAGTAATGAATTAGAACACTCTCACTACTATCGTATGAATACATGGTATATCACACGCTAAAAGTTTGCCTCCTTCCACCGTGCTTCCATTGCGAGATTCACCGACTGACGCCAGTTCGTTCGGGTTTCAATTCTGGGTAAAAAAGCAATCGGATGTCTAACGTACTGATGAGCTGTCTAACGTACTGATGAGCTGTCTGCGGATGACTATATATATATATATATATATATATATATATAACAATAACAATATATATAGCAATATATATATATATATATAACAATAACAAAAATAATGATAACAATAATAATAATAATAATATTAATAATTGTTATAATATATTTAAACCTGTCTCGAAAAACCCACCGAATATAAACGCTGAGAGGAAAATGGGGGAAATAAAAAAGAAACAAACTAAGTACTTGAACATACGTCAAAATACTCGTTGAAAAGAAAAAAAAAACCCGAGACAAGAACCCTAACACTAAAGCACTCAGTACAATAGTAGAGCAACAAATAAGAATAAATCTAACCTAGACCCAACAGACCTACCTAGGTTTTACCTCACGAATCGACTCGCCCTGACGATCCGTTAGGTGAAACCTAGGTAGGTCTGTTGGCTCTAGGTTAGATTTATTCTTAATATCACCCACATCTATTGAACAGGTGAAGAGGCTCATCCCTTGTTTCCTGTTTAGGATGTGGTTTCCGGCTTTCTCTTTTCCATTCTTTTTACCCTTACGTAGCCCCCTGCGCATCAGTGGCGTTATCGCCTTGCTCGGGGTGATATGATTAAAAATATATATATATATATATATATATATATATATATATTAACTATAGTAATATATATAGTAATATTATTAACTATAGTAATTACAATACTAATATTAACAGAACTAACTCTGCCAAAACTAGTACTAATTAAGCTATAATTTAAATCGTTTTGAACAACCCACCGAGAACGAACTCGGAGTAAAAAGAAGGGGACGTTAAAAAAGAAACAAACGAAGTACATGAACAGAAAATCAAGCACTCGTAAGAAAAAAAGAAACCCTAAGACGAAAACCCTAACACTAAAGCGCTCAATACGAAAGTAGAGCAACAAAGACAGAAAATCTAAGCACGAGCCAGTAAACCTACCTAGGTTTCACCCTACGGTTCTTCAGGAGCCAGTTTACCCTGAAGAACCGTAGGGTGAAACCTAGGTAGGTTTATTGGCTCGTGCTTAGATTTTCTGTCCACACACACACACACACACACACACACACACACACACACACACACATACATATATATATATATATATATGTATATATATATATATATAAAGTCGATGATGATGATGATATTTGTTCCATCAAATGAAAAGAATGAGAATAGAAAAAACTGGCTGATTGATGACATTATGCTGACGTTGACAGTCGCGAAGACGCACATTAACGTCCACATATTGGACACTGACGTTGTTTTCGGTGTAAAGTTAGAAGTTGGAGGACAACAGTCCGAACATTGTAAATAGTTTAAATAGCCACAATCCACGCGTCTAAATCATTGATTCCAACATATATCACCTGAGAAAGACCGGAGCGTACAACGACCAAAACGTCGTGGTTATGGCAATAAAGATGAGGCTATAATCTGAACAATGTAAATAATTTAAATAGCCATAATTCACAGATCCAAATCATTGATTCCAACGTATATCACGAGAAGACAACAGCAACAATAGAAAGACAGTTGTGTAAATGTTAAATGTTATTTTCTTTCTCTCTGTCAAACTCATGTTGTCCCAAAATGTTGTGAGTTCAATACCTGGCCAGAGAAAAGCGAACAAAAACTTGGAGAGTTGAATTTCTAAAAGGAAGTAACTGAGACTAAGTTATTCAGAAAAGGCATCGCATGTGGGCAACTAGAACAATCTACTCTAGTAGACGAAATAAAGGGTTCGGTTTGAAAATCCACCGTTTGATATTTACCTCGTTTCCACACTGAGAAGTGTTGTGACACAAGGTCGAGTATATTGTGGGGAATCCAAGCCCCAACGCTTGGATTAGGGCCAAAAATTTTCCAGCCACTGCAATATTTGCCCTGCTTCGAGCACTTCTCTATCTATTTTTCTCGGTTGTAGTTCTGTCTTTGGACAGAGACACGACTAAGCAGCTCTCTGATCGAAGACAGAGAAGCAATTGAAACATGCTGGTCCCCATCAGCCAAAAAATGGCAGGTAAGTACTGTAGTTAATCGCCTGCTGGAGCGAATTGTGACACAAGATTGGTTTTTAATGTGGGGAACCTGAGTGCGTACGCTCGGGCCGCTAGTCAAATATTACCCAGCCTCCGCATACGCGGTAAGTGGGAACTAAGCTGGTCTTAGCATGTCTAAGTTTGTCTTAGCTGGTCTTACTCCCCCGCCAAAAGTAGCAGATGAGTATTGTATATATCAACTTGTTTTAACATATCTAAGCATATTTTTTCCCTTTATTTTTTTATTTTTTATTTTATTTATTTTTTTATTTTTTTATTTTTTTGTCGTACAAACCTTCCAGGTGACAGGTAAGTAATTATTAAACAGGTAAATAATTATTAACCCTACTACCCAAATGGAGCGAGATGTGACACAAGGTCGGTTTTTCAAGTGGGGAACCCGAACGCGGACGCTCAGGTCACTCACCGAAGGTTATCCAGTCTCCTACTGATGCGGTAACTGAGTACAAAGCTTATTTAAAGCATGTAAAGACTGGTGGCAGCATGTCTAAGCTTGTCATATTTTGGTCTCACCCGACCACAAAAATGGTAGGAAACTATATACTAACGTATGTCACTTTAAGAAGACAGTAGCTTATGGTAATAAAAAGATTTTGAATGCATTCATATATTAAAATAATTTGAATATAGCAATAAATATGAATACAACAGTCCGAATAGCGTAAATCGTATTATTTATCATTAAAATTTGATTTATCAATTTACATTTTTATTCCTACTCAGATTTTATGAATGATAGTTTATGACTGGGTTTTTATTCCAGTTGTAATCATCGCTTTTTAAACATTGCTGATGAGTGAAGGCATTTATAACAAAAAGAGGCGTCATGGGGGAAAAAAAGCGTTCCTTTGATACTACGTATTTTTTGTGGGCACGAAGATCCATATTTGCCATATATTCTTTTTTATGAAAAAAGTTAAAAAATAAGTAGATAAATAAACAGTTTTACCGTACTGGTCCTCCATAACCTTTTTGAAACCATCCGGAAAAGGAATTAAGATTCTAGTTAAATGATGTCTTACCTGCAAGAAGAAGATGAAAATAATTAAATCAGGTGTATCGATTTACAAGCACGAAAATAAATATCTTAATTTACAAAGATTTACAGAAGAAATATTTTTTTTTATCTTCTTATTTTTAAGAGACTTCATTATCAGGAGGTAACTCGAAGAATGAGTAAAGAAATTTGGTTACGAAAAAGGCAAATAAACAGTTAGAAAATAAATTTCATCTCCATCAAAAAAAAAAATTGTTTTTAAAAATAAAATAAAAGATTTGAAAGGCATGAGCTCAAAATTATTAAGCTATCAAATTAAACATTCAAACATTCTGGACAAACTAAAATGGATAGCGCATGTAACTCGAACACCTAATTAATATGTTGACTTTCCGCACTACTTCAAACAAAATGTTAGAAAGGAAACCCCCATCAATACAAGAAAGAACGATAACCTTTCCGGGACGTGAGAAACATTTTCCTGTAAGAATTGTTTTAAGAGAAATATTTTATAAATTTTAACCGAATCGACATATTCTTTTTAATCATTTCACTCCAAGCAAGGCATTCCACTGCCACTATTGCGCAAGGGGTTACATAGGGGAAGGTGATGAGAAAGAGTGGTCAAATATAGGAAATGTCAGAAGGACGGTGATAGACGGGTAGGGATACAGAGGATGAGGGTTGGGTAGGTGGGAAGAGTGTTTGAGAGAATGGAAGCGTGTTAGTGTGTTAGGAGGTATCTATTGACCTTGGATACCTGAAAAAAGCCTGGAGCACAACCGCGGAAACGTTGTGATAATATGAGGACATTAAATAATGTCAATAATGATTACCTATCATTTTAGAAATTCAGGCAAATGTTTTTTGTTTTACTTTTTACAGTAATGTTCACCCTGTACAATGCCTAGGGTACACTCGAGGTAGAGGATTGCATTAAAGGGTAGTTTATATGGATATAAAGGGAAGATAATAGTGCATTTTAGACTTGGACATTGTAGTGATCGGGGAAACAACCTCTTGGGAGTCTGTTTCACAGGGCAGTGGTTCGCGAGAAGAAGCTGTTCGAGTAGAACTTCTCAGCGATAGAATACGAAGGGAATGTGGATGGGTTGCTACTGTGACGAGTCCTACCTTTGAAGGTGTTGTGGGGTAGTTTTCGCACTGAAAGTTATAATCGTGCTATGGCGGTTGCTAATCGACTTAACGTACCCAAAATGTTAGGGACTTGGTAATCGTCCACTGAAAAGATGACTCCTTAGTAATTGGCTAACTGCCGACTAGTATCAACTGCCTAGTAGTTCTACTGAACTCCAATAGAACTCTAAAGAAATCTCTAGAACTTTTAAAAACTCCTATGAACTTCCTATGAACTTCTCAAGTTAACTTCCTGTTAAATCTTATTAATATAGGAGGTAAAGTCCATTATGTGAGGAATAGGTGTGTTTTACCATAACAGAAGGTTGGACCTGGCCGAACTAAGTAATGTAGTTCGTCCGAGTACTTTCCATTGAAGCAGTGATAGAGAGAGAGAGGTGGGGGGGGGGTTGGAGGATGAAAAATGATTCTTTTCCAACAAAGCCTTGAAGAAGCTTCTAAATGCTATCAAGACTGGAAAGTGAGGTCTGAGCAACTCTCTCCGAAATATAGGAACAGTATTTTCGGCTAGAGAGAGTATACCATGAGGAGTCTGTTACTTACGGTAGAGGGAGCCGATCATTTTACCTGCATCTTATATCGTGTATAGGCGTTCCACTTGAGGTTTGGGTGCGAGTTTGAGGCCCAATATCCTCTCAAGGAGGCATCTGTTTATCGTGACTAATAGTAGTTCGGAGTCTGATAGGCGGTGATGGGTTATTTTCTATGCAACGCTTAGATGTGGCACAAGTCGAAAGGTAGGGTACATCCAGTGAGAATCGAACTCACTTGTAACTGGTTCTAGCGAGACAAGCTTGCTACATTACACCACGCTGAGGTGCCCCTGATCGGCGGCGATAGAATGTAACCAGTTTAGTTTTTGAGGCATTTAATGTAACTAACCAGTCTTTTTCCATTGGAAAGTTAGATCGGAAAAATGGTCAGCTGACAATCTTTGAAAATTTTCTCGAAGCGCTATTTATATTTACTTTTTGTTATTATTTTCTCACGGCAAAGCATAAGGCCTCAGCTCATGGCTCTAACCATCTTGACATGCGAAAGCAATCAAGCGAGACACTTTTTTTTTAACTCAGCAAGCAGCGTTTGGGTTACACTGTATTACATTTAATCATAGTCCGTTGCGTATACAGTGTAACCCTGATATAAGAGAGTTGTAGGGACCGGATAATCGGGTTCTCTTATATCCGGGTTTGGTCTGTTTTATATACATTACCACAGGCTCTAAATTTGGACCAGAGAAAATTTCTCTTATATTCAGATTTCTCTTATATTCGGGTTACATTGTATATCATGCAGTAAAACAAGCAGTCATTTTTTACGTAAAAAAAACAACAAAAATCGAATCAAACAGAACGAGAGATTTGACGCTTTTCTATTCAATAAAGTTAATCAGATTACCTAACAAGAAGTTCCATCGGTAGCCGAAAGACGCCAGGAGTGGCAAAGGGAGATAAATATGTTTAAGAATCATTATTCCTCAAGTGTGCAAGGGGTTCTGTGGTAGCGCAAGGGATTTATTTTTTGGCATGTTAAGAACATAAGCGGCTTCTTATTCGAGTTGCTTAAAAACGAACGTGTAATGATGAACTGTTATTCCGAAAAAAAAAAATCAACGCTCTCTACTGACAGGCACAGAAAAGAAACTGGTGAATTTCTAAAACTAGAACAACAGCCTGGTAAATTAAAGGTTTGATTCATGAATTTAATGATGTAGTAATTACGAGTTCAATCTCTGGGCCAAGCAGCGTGTATTTGGCATCCGTTACACCCAATGGTGTGTAGGGCAACAACTTTTTATTACTGTTTCCGTAACAGACTGTTTTTTTATAGGGCAGGGTTGTTAGCCCTGCGCCCAAACCCCAAAACCCCAAACCTGGAGGATCGGTGGACCATTCTAGGTCTTTGCGTTTACAGCACCTGGTATTCCCAAATGGTCACCCATCTAAGTACTGACCAGGCTCGATGTTGCTTAACTTCCGTGATCGGACGAGAACCGGTGTATTCAACAAGACATAGCCGTAGACAAATAACTTTTCCTTACACCTAATGGTGTGTAGGGCAGCGTTTTAACTGTTTCCGTAACAAACTGTTTTTTATGGAGTAGGGTTGTTAGCCATGCGCCAAACACCCAAACCTGGAGGAAGGTGATTTTCTAAGCGTAGCTTAGACGTAACACACGGCCGAAAGTAAAGGGCACCCAGTGAGGATCGAACTCACTACTCAGTTATAATGATTCTAGAGTGATGAACGTTCTAATCATTACACCACGCCGAGGTACCCATTTGGTAACAGGGCGAGCAATAACTGAACAATCGTAAAAATAACAAAATGAAATATCCCAAGACATGGCCAGTAGAACGAGAACAATCTATTCTCGTTAGATTGAATAAAAGGTTCGGTTCGAAATGATACTTCAGTTGATCTTCCCTTTTCTGTAAAGACTAATTGAAGGTACCTAACCTGAAGTGGAACGAATATATCGGATATATAGCTGCGTCTACTGCTAGGAAGTTTTGGGTCACTGTGTCGGGCCAGGGACGTTTTTCTCGTCAGAAACCATCTTACACATTTATAAATCTACCATTCGTCCGTGTATTGAATGCTATTGCCATATCTGGTTGGTTGTTCTATCTTCATTTAGAATTACCCACTAGGCAATAAATACTAAAAATAGTACGAAATACATAATTTCTTTTTAAAAACTGGGGTTGCCTAATAATTATGGCCGATAGTGTAGGTCCGGATTATCTAATCAATTTGAGAATTTAAATTTTTATTGTTGAAACACCGGTTCTCGTAGGGTCATTGAAGATAAGTTGAACCTAGTCAGTACTCAGATGGGCGAACAGGTAGGGAATACCACGTGCTGTAAGTCATACGACAGGCCTAGAAAGCCGGTGATGGGTATAGTCTAGCTATTTCTACGAACAAAAGCGCTAGGTATGTGGAGGTGCTTCTAGACAGACATGTTGTTAGACAGACACTCTCAAGCGTGCTAGACACGTGTTTTTTACTCCCAGAAACCTGTTGCCAACGTGCCTCTAAGCACGTTGGCAACAGGTTTCTGGACGCTCATGGGAATTACTTTGAAGACGAACGGTATGAATATTTACCTCGTCTTGCCACTAAGACGTGGATGTGACATAAGGTCGAGGTTTAATGTGGGGAGCCCGAACGCGTGCGAACGAGAAAGGGTAAAACATTGTCCAGTCTCCGCAACCGTCGGTCATGCTGGCCTCGGTGGCGACCACCGATTCACCCCTTTAGTGCAATGGGGTGGTACAGCCTCAGGATAATTTTTCCCGGACCGGGCACTCCTCAGTGTAATTTTTCTCAGATACATGTCTGTCTTCGGACAGAGATACAATGGAACCGCACTCTATCCAAAGATAGAGACGCAACTAACAGGTGATGATCCCCACTAGCCAAAAAATTGTAGGTAAGTCAACGATATGTCAAATTTCCTGAATACTCCTTTTTTTTTTTCTAGTAAATAAAAAAGGCAAATACTTTTTGGAGTTACCATGTATTTTGAACTGTAAAAATAATTCTTTTTTTTTTTTTTGCATATAAATAATGCTTACGGGTATATAGCATCAAAATACCGAAGTTAAGCAAACATCCAGCCTGGTCAGTACCTAGATGGGTAACTAGGTGGTCTGAGCTTGAATATACGGGTAAGTATTTACCATGTTCCCCCACTGGAGCAAGATGTGAAACAAGGTCTTTTTTAAGGTGGGGACCCGACCACGTACGGACGGGCAGAGGGACAAAAATTCCCCAGTCCCCTCAACCGCCGGTTGAGCTGGCCCCGGTGACGAGAACCTGGTCCACTCCTCTATTGCAATGGGGTGGCGCGGCCGAGGGACACTGTTCCCTGGGACCGGGCATCTTTCAGTGTAATTTTTCTCAGTTGCTACCCTGCCCTCGCGAACAGAGCCACAACTGTGCCGCAGCCTGTCTTCGAGGACAGAGACGCAACTGAGAGATGATTTGGTTCCTTACCCGACACAAAAACGTTCCAGGTAAGTATAAGCTTGAATGTGCAAGTGGTGTAATGGATAATGGCTTGGAATTGGAAATTGGAGTTAAGTACTGTTGAGCCTGGTTAGTACCGAGATGGGTGACCGCTTAGGAATACCATGTGCTGTAATCTTGAATATGCGGGTGGTGTAATGGATAATGGCTCGGAATTGGAAATTGGAGTTAAGTAATGCTGAGCTTGGTCAGTACCTAAATGGGTGACTATTTTGGAATACCATGTGCTGTAAGCTTAAATATGCGGGTGGTGTAATGGATAATGGCTCGGAAATATTAACTGGAGAGCCGAGTTCCAATGCAAGTTGGTTTAGTTATATTAACCTACGTACAAATACCCTTGGAAAAGGTATGAATCCACCTTCTCTTCACAATTATGGGTTAAACAGTAAGACTTGTACCAATCATTATCTTTGAAAGATCTTACATTCTAAAAATATTTTCTGGCTTGAATTAACCTGCAAACGGCTGATAAGCTGAGGGAAAACGAAACAATATTGGATTTTTTTATTAGCTTCCGGTTACAAGATCAACTATTTAAACCATAGGTGGGAGAAATAAATGCATCCAAATTGTACCCAAAAGCATTTGTGCAGGAAAAGCTAATATTACGAACCCGACTGAAATTCGAACTTAGCTCTACAATTTCTCATTTCTGCTATACTCTGCACCACCTGCACACCCATTTACGCTTGATTGATCAGGTTTCTTTCGATTCTTGACAAACTAGGCCGAAGATTTTCCTGCAGTAGATTGCCTTTTCTGTATGCTGGTTGCCAACCTAAGCTATAGGAATTTAACCCATAGTTGGTGGGAGTAGAGATGGATTCATACCTTTTTCAAGGCTATTTGAGTGTAAATGATTGTAATGAGTTCGACTGAAATTCGAACTAGGTTCTACGATTTCTCATTCCAAGTCGCCATACATTACACCATCCGCACATTTACTCAGCAACTGGAGAAACGCACTGAGAATATAAATGCAAGTAATCTATTTGTGTTTAGTAGCCAAACAAGCTCAAAATGTTTCGAACACAATAAAAGAAACATCACATGACTGAATGAATGAACCAGACGACAGTATTTACAAAAGCCAGCTGCGCTTTGGACAGACATTTTCCCCCTTTGTTTTCAGGGTTCTTCTATATAAAAAAAGCAATGTACATGGGATTATGTGATCATTGCTGTAGTCTCTTTTAGAAATTCGTTTTTTATTATTCTCAACAGTTTTAGATAAAAAATATAAATGATTTCAATGGTTTTCCCTATAGAATTTTATTGTAAAAAGAATGGTATGCTGAAAATAATGTACTATTTTTTAATCCGTTGCATATAGTATGGAAAATGTATTCTTAATATAATAAAATAAGCATTTGTAGTCAAAGATTATCAGCCAGTAAGTACATATTCCTCCCGCAGACACACACACACACACATGCATGTTTATATATATATATATATATATATATATATATATATATATATATATAAACAGTTATTATGAATTCTTACGAAAAGGTACGAAACCGTATGTATAAAGATATATATATATAAATGTACTAATTATAAAAAAAAAGAGTATCCACTCAAACAGGACTATTCATTAAAAATAATGCTCAAATAAATAAATTTATACAAATATATATATATATATATATATATTGTGTGTATTTTGGCAGCATTTTTTCATTAATGCAGGTTTCATTGAATAATATAGACAATTGTTGTCTATTAATTTTGCGTAGGATCCGTTCATACCGTCTGATATACTTGATGGTGATATCGTTGAAAGACAACAAAAAATCACAGTAATTGTTGATTTTTTTATCGGGTCTAAGCTTTCAGCTCACATAAGAATAAATATTAACACAGTAAACATAGAACATTTAAGTTATTAACAATAAAGAGAATTTATTAAAGTAATTAATAAACATTTTCCCCAAAATAACCCTTTAAGCAAAATGTTTAATAGGAATACGCTAAAACTCAGTTATAGTTGCTCTAACAATTTAGAAAAAATAATTAAATTACATAATGCTGAAATTATACAACAATAACAATAGTAATTCTACTACTCATTTTGATTTGCCCCATAGAAATATTTTTTGTAATTGTAGAAGCCCTAACCATTGTCCCTTATCCAATAAGTGTTTAACTAAATCCCTGGTCTAAATGTGCTCTATCTTTTCAGTAGAAAGTCGTAGGTTCACTAAAGTTTATATTGGTAATACAATAAACTTTTTTAAAAAGCGTTTATACAATCATCTCTCATCTTTTACTAATAAGGATAAACAAAATATGACCGATATCTATATCTGTCTACAATTTACTTCCTACCTAAATTTGAAATTTCTGTCTCTTAGCCGTTTTCATTGGCTCTTTCCTCTCAGTTCTTTCTCTCTTATTTTCCTCTTTGCTTTTTTGTTTCCTCTGTGTCTTTCTCTTTCCTCCTTCTTTTCCATTTCTTGATTTCTCTTTTGTTTTCTCATCTTTTCTGTCCTCTTTCTTTTTTCAACTCATTTTTATTATCCTCTTACCTCATACAAAGAGATTTCCAAAAATAAAAGGATTTTTTTAAAAAGTTTAT
This sequence comes from Ascarosepion bandense, assembly GCA_037127315.1. Classification (NCBI taxonomy): domain Eukaryota; kingdom Metazoa; phylum Mollusca; class Cephalopoda; order Sepiida; family Sepiidae; genus Ascarosepion; species Ascarosepion bandense. The sequence goes on from JBBBDQ010001417.1 coordinate 6,124,904, forward strand.
TACAATTATTATTAACTACCTGATGAGACATTGTTCTTTCAATGTCGAAACAAAATGTACAATTTTGTAGTAGCTTGTAGTTTGTACATTTTGTAAAGTATAATATATAAATATATATATATATATATATATATATATATATATCTGTATAATTCTGATATATATATATGTATAGATATTAGAATTTTATATATATATATATATATATATATATATATAAGAATTATACATTATGCATTACTTCTCAGGAATGAATTGAGTTCTTTCGGTGACTGGCGTGTGTATACCCCGCTTATATACAACACACTAAAATTTCTCTTCTCTGATTCCATACGCCTATAGCTTAGGGGTTAGCGACTTCGACTGACACCGAATCGTATGTGGATGATTATATATATATATATATATATGAATATAAAGAAAGTGGAAGAATTGGGCGTACAAATGAAAGAACTGAGAGATTCTTTATCAAATCTAGAGTCGAATCAGCAATATTATTGGTTCCGACCTGGCGTCTCAGCTATATTCACTTTCTCACCGCCGTAATGTAGCTTCCCTATGTCTTTTTCCCTAAATATTTTCATGATAATTGTTCAAATGATCTCTTCGTATTGTTATCTAGACTTTATTCATTTAAGCACCGTACGAAATTGGCAGCAAAATCTCGCAATTTTACAGTCGAATTGGCGAAATGTAATCATAACGGTTCATATCTTCGCACATCTCACTCGGGAAACACCGTTCAGTCTCTCTGATTTTCAGCCAATTTTGATCTGCAAAAATTTAAATGCAATAACAATGTCTACTTGATTACACTATTAACGTTCCTTAATAATGTTTTCCTTTTTATTTATTTATTTTTTTATAATCATATCGCCCCAAGCAAGGCATTTTACTGCTACTGTGGGTTACATAGGAGGAAACTTATGAGAAAAAGTAACAGGTTATAGTGGGTATCAGAAAGCGGGTAAGAGAAGGATGAAAATACTGATGAGGGTGGAGTGGATGGAGAAAGAAGCATGAGAAAGAGGATGCAGGTTAGTGAGATAGAAGATGACTATTGATTTTACATTTAAATTTTTGGAGATTGTAGCTTACGGGGAAGCAAGTAAATGGAAGTGAATTCCACAGGCGGGAAGTGCGAGAAAAGAACCTGATGGAGTAGAATTTGCGTTTATATTTTATTGGTTTCACAGTAAAAGGGTGGGACCTAGTTCCTAATCTTGTGGCTCGAGTAAATTCATATATAGGGGGCACCAGTGAGCTAAGGTCTTCGGAGCAGTAGCTGTGAAAGCCATGAAAGCATTTTCTTTTTCTTTATTCTTTCGCACTGAGTACACGGAAGATCCAAAAATGCCAATTACAGGTGGGGGATACTAAAATCAAGCAAGTAAAAAACTTTAAGTACTTGGGAAGTGTACTAAAGGAAAACGGTAAGTACGACACCGAGATCCGAAGGCGAATTGGAATGGCCAAAGACGCAATTCAGAAGCTGAGCAGAGTATTAAGAGACAGGAAAATTTCACTAGAAACAAAGAAGAGAGTACTGGATTGCTATGGGATATTTCTTCTTCAATATGGCAGTGAATGCTGGACAATATTATCAAAGATGAAGAAAAAACTTGAAGCAAATGAAATGTGGTTCTACAGAAGGATACTGCGGATATCATGGATTGAGCATGTGAACAATGATGAGATTTTAGAATGGATGGAAACAAAAAGAAAAATAATACTGAGCATCAAGAAGAGACAGCTGAAGTTTTTGGAACAAGTGACGAGGAAGGAATGTTTGGAGGATCTAATACTCACAAGGTCAGATAGAGAAAAGAGAGACAGAGGGGAAAGCAGCGGATAACATATTTGAAGGGCCTGAGCAAGTGGATTGCGGAGCGGAGTTTGGGTAGGGTAACAGAAGAAGAGCCACTAGGGATAGGGATACGCGGAAGGCCATGATCGCCTACGTCTTGAAGGGTCATGGCACATAGATGAAGAACCCCTTGTGTTTTAGTGGCTCTGCTGGCTTGCACGAGTTGAGATGATGAAATAGAAAGTCACAATGCTGTGTTAGATCTTAAGTCCAAGATGTCTTTCTTTATATATATATATATATATATATAAGTCAGTTAAGTGCCGTACGTGATACAGACTTGGGCGATTATGTCGCGAAAGAGACATGTGTGACTAGCCGAAAACGGAGATTGGGAATAATAGTATATCAACAAATACAAGATTCGCACGTTTCGTGAATTAGATTCACTGTTAGGAAACTGCTCGTCAGTATAATCGCTCTACTCTAGATATTTACCATCTCCCCACAAAGGCGGATGCGACACAAGGTCAATTAAAATGCGGGTTCCGAAACCTTAAGTTCAGGAAAAATATACCGTAGACGCTACTTAAGGCCGGGTTAGGCTCTTGACTATTCAATGCAGACGAGACTCTACCCTTCGACAAGGCCTCGTTTGGGTCCTCTCCGCTCGGAAGCAGAGAGTTGAACAAGAAAGTGTATGGATCGGTATGATCGCTTTATTCTACTTTTTACTCTAATTGTGTTCACATATTTAAAAGGATAGGAACATTGCATTTTTTTTATTTAGGTGGGTATACAACAGCTATAAAACTTAATCTAGCCTGTTATTCAGCCTATAGCTGGACGAAGAAAAGATGGATTAATATCTTTCCCAAGAGTATTTGCGCGTAAGTGAATGTAAGGAATTTAACTGGAATTCGAACTCGGTTCTCTAATCTCTTGTTACGAGTTGATAGCCACTGCTCCACAACTCATATTCGTTTCATATTGTATGATAAAAAAAGTTTTCAAATACGTGTATGGGTTTATGACATGATAGATTGACGTGTGCAATAGAAAAATATTGCTGACTAGCAGTATAGCCCGGCGTTGCTCGGGTGTAATGAAAGCTTTAAAACTAATCCATGGTCCTGGAGCTCAGACTCTTTGGACGTTGGCACGAAAGACTAAAAAGCAATAGTTGTTTCCAGTTAAAGCGAAACCGCAGACCGAAAGAAAAATGAATGGATGTAAGTCAAATTTTGATTTCCTGGTATCAATATCAAATATGTTTTTCTTCGCCGTAAACTGAATGTTGAAGGCTAAATAAGTCCTCTGAGCAAATGGTATCATGCCTGAGACTAAGAACTACAATTATACCTACTTAAAGCCAAACCCGAAGCAAGAACTAAATTAAAAGGGCTGAAAAAATACAGACATACAGGCAGATAAACAGACACACACAAACATATTGCCATATATATATATATATATATATATATTATCGATTTTCAGCACGATTGTAAGAACTGCAAACTTGAAACTTCTGAATATCGTTTCTTATATCTTTGTCTATGAGTGTATCAAATTTGATTAAAATCGGACCACTCCTTCTAAAACCCGTTTTTTGTTCGATTATCGAATTCCGATATTTACCGGGGGTACCTCGACATAAAACCTAGCTAAGAACACTCGCAGACGCTTCTAGTACAACTGTGTAAATTTTCAAGAAAATTGGTTCAGCCGTTTCGGAGTCTATAGGTAATGGACACACACACACACACACACACACACACACACACACACACACACAGACACACACACACAGAGACAAAGTTCCATTTATGAATAAGTTTAGACAAGATTAATGAATATTTTAATCGCGGATACTTTAAGTTGAAACACCGTTTATCATACAATCCCCGAAGTTAGGCAACATCGATCAAAATACCTAAAGAACTTGTGTGAATTGATGGCATAACAGGGTTTAGGAGAGATAACAAAAAAAAAAGAGATAAAATTTGTTAAGCGCTATAAAAGACCTGAAATCATGGAGAGCCATGATTTTAGATGGGTGACCGCTTGGATGTGCGTTGTGGTACAGTGGATATCGGCTCGGAAATACCCTTACGCGCAAATACCCTTGGGAAATGTATTAATCCGTCTATTCCTTCCAGTTATTGGTTAAATAGCAGGACAGATTGGGTTCTATAGCCTTGGTCGGCAACCAGTCTACCGCAGAAAGCAATGGCAACCTACTGTGGGATAATCTTCTGCCCAGTCAGTCATGTCTCTTTCGAGACATGATCACCCAAGCGTGTATCACGTATGGCACTTAACTGACTGATTGAATATAATAGTTGGAATAATGATTAAGGCTTCTACTGGTCATAAAGTGGGGGGGGGTCAGTTTATTACTTCATAACAATAGGAAACCGATCCCCCACTAATTACTACATAATAATATAATACATTTCATTCCCCTCTAGCTATGAGTCAAATAGCAGGACAGATTGGGTTCTATAGCCTTGGTCGGCAACCAGTCTACCGCAGAAAGCAATGGCAACCTACTGTGGGATAATCTTCTGCCCAGTCAGTCATGTCTCTTTCGAGACATGATCACCCAAGCGTGTATCACGTATGGCACTTAACTGACTGCCTCAATGACTGACTGAACGCTTGGGAATACCAGTTGCTGTAAATTTCAGGTCAGATCAGACTATGTCTGCTAGTGATACCACGTAACCCAGTACTACATATCACGAATCAGGTTGTCGGCAACTAAACCGGCGTCCCCGCTGGATACAAGCTCGGTAAGAAGGGTGGTGTAAGCACCCTGCAGAACGAAAAACAAGACCTGTCAAAGGAAGGAAGAGACTACGGCCACCTACGCAAGCAATCCACTATGGTTTAAATAGTCTTCGCTAACCAGCATTACCAAGTGTGGTGAGTATGGCACATCCTTTAAAATTATGGACACGAAAACAGTGGAAGTCATCCAGGGAGGGATTTCTCAAGAAAGAATGAAAAAACTATAATCCAGATCTTAAAATGTCTAATCATAAAATATTTCGTGATATATGTCGTAAAAGATATTTTGTTTTGGGTCCATAAAGAGTTAGGGTGATACTCCAAAAATAGAAGATCTAAAAATAATAATTTTTAAAGTTTGGTTTTCTTCTTTTAAATGCTTGAAAAATATTCATTGCTTTGTACTGATTGTTCAAGAGTTTTATCGTTGGTGCCAATTACTCTGTGTTTTGTTTTGTTTTTTTTTACTTTTTTTTTTGTTTCTAGTTATAATCAGAGGATTTCTGGAAAGTTTAAAAATTATTTCAGTGTTCCAATAAAAAGCAAAAATAAAGAACCAAAGTACAAGAAAGAATCAAGTTAAATGTTAATGAAAAATTTTAATAATTTACGTTTGTATGAAAATACTTTATTAATTACTTTTTACAAATTTATTACAAAATAAAGGGCAGTTTAACTCGATGGATTAAACATTATTTACTAAAGAAATTAATTTACTAAAATAGAAACAAATTACACGAAAACAAATTAAATTGAAAAGCCATTGAAAATAATTAGTTAAAATAATTAGATTAGAAATTAATTGAAACTGCAGCGAATAAAATAATTCAAGTGAAAATTAATTTTCATTTGAATTGCTTTCATTATAATTTAAATATTTTTAAGACTTTATTTTTTTTAATTAACATTTTAGCTCGCCTTTTATTTGTTGATTTTTTATCACTATTTCCAGTTTAACATTTAGTATAACTTTTTTCAGAAATACAATGGAGCAGAAAAAAAACCCCCCAAAAACAAAAAAAAAGGAATAATAAAACTAATGACAAAATTTGAAAAAGTATCCTTTATTCATAGTAGATTTTAGTAGTATTGCATTTTTAAGGTAGAAACCATATGCATAATATTTTTTGGGAAAAAATGAATATGCAATGCATTTTAAATATCATTTGCAATGAATTTTATAGTAATATCATTTGCAATGCATTTTCATAGTAAAAATCATTTGCCATGGATTTTCATATTAAAAATCATTTGCAATGAATTTTCATAGTTAAATCACTTTCAATGCATTTTCATAGTAAAAATCATTTGCAATATATTTATATACTAAATATCATTTGCAATGCATTTTTATAGTAAAAATCATTTTCAATGCATTTTCATAGCAAAAATCATTTTCAATGCATTTTCATAGCAAAAATCATTTTTAACACATTTTCATAGCAAAAAATCATTTGCAATACATTTTGACAGTAAAAATCATTTTCAATGCATTTTCGGAGTAAAAAACATTTGCAATTGCATTTTTATAGTAAAAATAATTTGTAATGCATTTTTATAATAACAATCATTTGCAATGCAATTTTATTGCAAAAATTACTTGCAATACATTTTCATAGTACAAATCATTTGCAATGCCTTTTTATAGTAAAAATCATTTGCAATAAATTTTGACAGTAAAAATCATTTGCAATGCATTTTCATAGTGAAAAATCATGGCAATGCATTTTCACAGTAAAATCATTTGCACCGCATTTTATAGTATAAAATCAATTGCTATCCATTTTCTTAATAAAATTCATTTAAAATGCAATTTTATAGCAAAATCAGTTGCAATATATTTTTATAATAAAAATGATTTGTAACGAGGATTTTAAAATATTTTTCAATACATTTTTATAATAAAATTCATTTACAATGTATTTTATCATTAAAAGTATCATTTGCTATGCATTTTTATGGTAAACATAATTTGCGATTAATTTAAAAAAGAAATAATTTTCAAAGCTGTTTTACAAATTATCTGCAGTTTATTTCTATGCAAACATTATTTACTACGCATTATAACAAAATAATTTGCAATGCAATTTTCATAATAAAAATTATGAGCAATTCATTTTTATAGTAAATTTGTAATGCGTTTTCATGTTAAAAATAATTTACAATAGATTTTTATAGTAAAAATCATTTGCAATTCATTTATGCTAAAAACCATTTCTAATGCATTTTATGGCAAAATCATTGTGCGTTGTGGTGCAGTGGATATTCGGTGGAAGGAGAAACCGGGGAATCGAGTTCAAATTTCAGTTTAATTTCTTCCATTCACTTATGCACAAATATTGTTGGGGAAGGTGTTAATCCGTCATTTTCCACCAGTTATGGATTAAATAATATGATAGATTTGGTTATATAGCCTTGGCTGGCAACCAGTCTACCTCAGAAAGTAATGACAAACTTTTGCAGAATAATTTTCTGCCCAGTCAGTCATGTCTTTTTCGAGACATCATCGTCCCAGCGAGGATCACGGATGATACTTTACTGACTGACTGACATTTGCAATGGATTTTTCTAGTAAAAATCATTTGCAATGCATTTTCATAGTAAAAATCATTTACAACGCATTTCCATAGTAAAAATCATTTGCAATGAATTTCACTTCATAAAAAATCATTTGCAAAGCATTTTTATAGTAATAAATCATTTGCAATGCATTTTTATAGCAAAAAATCATTTGCAATGCATTTTTATAGTAAAAATTATTTGCAACGCATTTTCATAGAAATAATCATTTGCAATGCATTTTCATAGTAAAAATAATTTGCAATGCATTTTCATAGTAAAATTATTTGCAATGCATTTTTATAGTAAAAACCATTTGCAATGCATTTTTATATTAAAAACCATCTGCAATGCATTTTCGTAGTAAAAACCATTTGCAATGCATTTTTATAGTTAAAACCATTTGCAATGCATTTTTATAGTAAAAACCATTTGCAATGCATTTTATTGTAAAAACCATTTGCAATGCATTTTCATAGTAAAAACCATTTGCAATGCATTTTATAGTTAAAACCATTTGCAATGCATTTTTATAGTAAAAAAAAACATTTGCAATGCATTTTCATTGTAAAAATCATTTACAATGCATTTTAAGAGGAATAATAATTTGCAATGCATTTCACTTAGTAATAAATCATTTGCAATGCATTTTTATAGTAAAAAACATTTTTAATCCATTTTCATAGTAAAAATCATTTCCAATGCATTGTCATAGTAAAACATCAATTTCAATGCATTTTCATAGTAAAAATCATTTGCAATGCATTTTTATAGTAAAAGATCATTTGCAATGCATTTTTATAGTAAACAATCATTTGCAATGCATTTTCATTATAAAAATCATTTGCAATGCATTTTTATAGTAAAGATAATTTCTAATTTATTAAACGTGATATTTGTAGAATTTTCTTTTGTTTTAAAAATGACAAATAAAACCGTTGTTTCTGTTTAATTTAAGTTTTAGATACAAGATTAATTTTCTCTCATAAATAATTGATATTAATTTTATAATTGAACTGACTTTGCATTTGAATTTATATTTTTTTAGGGCAGGGATGAACTCATCCAGAATAATTACAAATACTTCAGCTAGAAATCTCGAACCAAATCTTGTTTTTAATTTAAGGAAAACGAATATTTTTTTTTAATCGTTTCACCCCGAGCAAAGCTGTAATGCCACTGATATGCAGAGATCTACATAAGTGTAAAAAGATTAATTAGAAGAGAGTGAAGAGGAAGACGAACCAGTTAGAAAGGAGCAATAGAAAGATAAGAATGCAGGTGTGATGGTAGTTTCAAAGGTGGCGAAAGAATATATGGGGTGTGGAAAGAACTAGAGTCAAGTGGTTAATAGATGAGTATTGACATTGCATTTAAATTCCTGCAGGTTGTAGCCTTCAGGAAAGCAAGAATATGGGAGCGAGTTCCACGGGCGGGAAGTGCGAGAGAAGAAGCTGCAGGAGTAGAATTGTCGTCTGCATTTGGCTAATCTAACTGTGAATGGGTGGGACCCAGTTGCCAATCTGGTTGCACGAGTAAACACCCGTTGAGGAGGCATCAGTGACTTAAGTTCGTCCGAGCAGAAGCCATGAAAGTATTTATGGAACAGACAAAGGGAGGCCACATTTCGTCGGTGGGGAAGTGGCTGTAGTCGAGCCGCCAAGTCAGTACCTATCATATTACTGATTCTCTTTTGGAGCCTGTCGAGAACACTGAGGTGAACGGCAGGGGCGCCTGACCATATATGGCAGCAGTACTCCGTAAGATTTATAACCTCAGTTAGTAGCGCCAAATAATTTTTTCCTTAATATTAAGCAATGACAAGTAAGATGTTCATGATGAGCTGAGCTGTTTTTGGAAAACCTCCGTCTAATAACGATGAGGAGTCTCTAGTTTTCTTTATCATATTTTTAGGAATGACAAGAGGTGCGACGATAAAATAAAAACAGTCTGTATTATTTGTGGCAGAAACGTACGCCAAGATTCCAGACGTCACAGCGGAGACGTACTGATTATAGATTTTTTTAAGGACTCCTTGAGGTGGTGTAATGGCTAGCAAGTTTGTCTCACTGGGTGTCCCATACTTTCGGCCTTGTGCCACATCTAAGTCACGCTTAGAAAAATCAACTGGTTATAGATTTTATTTTAAAAGATCTGAAAACAAAATCTATTTTTGCATATGTTTGAGACTTACAAATTCATTTTTAATATTAGCCTTTTAAAATAATTTTAAAAAGAAACTCATTTTTTTTAAATTTTTATGTATTTTCTAAAAACAGAAAGAATGTTCGAGACAACACGGCGGGGGCTGAAAAACGAAGTATTCAGTAAGTTGATATGTTGTTATAATCAATAAAACACATTTTGTGCGAAGGTTTTGTTTTTTTATTATTGTATGCCTATTTACGCACATTTTTTTTTTCTAATTCTGAGATACAGAAAGAGCGAAGACAATAATCTTGTAACGAAAAAAGATATATCGCGCCGAAAGTAATGCAGTCTAGACGGTGACTCAATTGGATGACACTTTCCCGTTAAAATTGAAAAAAGAAAACCAATAATTCCTAAATATATAACATATATTTTCAAATTTAAAAGTTGAATTGCATTCTGATTAATTAAATTACACATACACTTACATTTTTCTTTCTTTCACCATCGATATCAACCCGTTAAATAACAGGTGTATTGTTTTCTACATTCAAATGTAAATAATTTTCACAACAATAAGTCAACATTGCCTGATGATGAGCTAAAAACATGGAAATTTCCGTGTCGCAATTTAAATTAAATTAATTTCAAATAAAAAATAAATCAAATCATATTTATTTATTTAGATAAAACTTAGTGGGAAAATAGCCATTTTCAACATGTCATTTTAAGACATGTTTTCTTCGTTTTTTTAATTGAAAAAAATTTTAAATCATTTTTCTTTAAA
>JBBBDQ010001417.1:6140000-6182500 GCA_037127315.1 Ascarosepion bandense
AAACACCGGTTCTCGTCGGATATCCAAAGTTAAGAAACGCCGAGTCTGGTCAGTATCAATAGGGCTGACCACTTGGAAATACCAGGTGTTGTAAGCATAGATGTGTGGGTGGTGTAATGGACGTTGACTAGAATTGGAAATCGGGGAAACCAAGTTGCAATTCCTGTCAGGTTCTTTATATTTTCTTACGCATGAGTACCCTTGAGAAGATTATAACTCTACCTTCTCTCCCCATCCTAGATATGGGTTAAATAGCAGGACTTGTATCAGTAAATAATTATTTTATCCTAAATATTCTGACAATAAAAGTTTTTCTGGCTTTCAATAATCTTCAAAAGGTTGATAAGCCGTAAAAATCAATTAATGATCCCTGTGTCACTGCCCATTTATACATCCTCGCAAGGTAGGTTATGCGCTGTTTTCCCTGTCACTTAATGTTCTGTGAATCTCAAATTTTCCAAGCCCTCTTTCCTCCTCTATCTTTCTGATATTGAGTATACGTGTCCTTTTTGTTTCCATTTGCTCTAAATATTTGCCGGTGCTCACATGTTCAGTACATGATATTCTCAGCATCCTTCTGTAGAATCTCATTTCTGTTACTTCAAGTTTTTTCTTCATCTGTGTGGAGATCATTCACATCTGCGTGATCCACCATTCATTGCTATATAGGAAAACCGATGTTAAATAACAGTTCAGTATTCTTATTCTTATTCTTCTTTTTCTTTTTTTTTTTTTTTTTTTTTTTGTTTCTAGTGAGGTTTTGGGTTTAAGATTAGTAAAGCAGCAAATAATCCCACCTTATTTAATTTAATTGTAACCCTATGTATGGATCGTTTTATGCATATATCTAGAATTATATCAGTCAGTTAAGTGCCATACGTGTTTCACGCTTGGGCGATCATGTCCCGAAAGAGACATGACTGACTAGGCAGAAGATTATCCCGCAGTAGGTTGCTATTGCTTTTTGTGGTAGACTGGTTGCCGACCAAGGCTATAGAACCCAATCTGTCCTGTTATTTAACCCATAACTGGACGGAATAGACGGATTAATACCTTCCCCAAGGGTATTTGCGCGTAAGTGAATGCAATGACTTCAACTGGAATTCGAACTCGGCTCCCCGATTTCTCGTTCCGAGCCGATATCCAATGCACCACAACGCACATCTGAATTATATGAATGTTTTTAATTTCCAAATACGGTCAGCATGTTGTGATCGTGTTCATAGTTGATATTATTAAGTGTCGTATTTTTCTTTTTTTGTTAATAATACTTCCATTATTTCAGTCGTGTTTTACAAGTGGAGATGGAGTTTGGTAGGTCTTGATTAAAGGAATGGTAGCCTGATTTCACATGTAGCTAGGTTGAGATACCTATCCCGAATAAATTACAATAAGTTGATATTTTTGTATAATTTAGATTTCAAGTAGCAACTCCATATTCGAATACTGGTTGAATAAATGAAGTATAACCGGCTTTAACTTTTGGGGTTTAAAACTAGTAAAGCAGCAATTAATCCCACCTATTCTTTGATTAGTAGATATCGGCTCGGAACGAGAAGCCGGGGAGCCGAGTTCGAATTCCAGTTGAATCCGTTGTATTCACTTACGCGCAAATATCCGTTTCTTCCTTCCAGTTATGGGTTAAATAACAGGACGGATTGGGTTCTATAGCCTTGGTCGGCAACCAATCTACCGCAGAAAACAATGGCAACCTACTGCGGGATAATCTTCTGCCCAGTCAGTCATTTCTCTTTCGAGACATGAACGCCCAAGCGTGTATCACGTATGGCACTTAACTAACTGACTGACTGAATATAATAGTTGGAATAATGATTAAGGCTTCTACTGGTCATAAAGTGGGGGATCAGTTTATTACTTCATAACAATAGGAAACCGATCCCCCACTAATTACTACATCATAATATAATACATTTCTTTCCCCTCTAGCTATGAGTCAAATAGCAGGACAGATTGGGTTCTATAGCCTTGGTCGGCAACCAGTCTACCGCAGAAAACAATGGCAACCTACTGCGGGATAATCTTCTGCCCAGTCAGTCATGTCTCTTTCGAGACATGATCGCCCAAGCGTGTATTACGTATGGCACATAACTGATTCTTTGATTAATCTTCTTTAGAATTCCGAAATGAGAGATCTTGGCGATAAATCCCGTGGCACTAGAATGTCTAAGCCTCTTTGTTTTTTTACTTGATTAAGGTAAACATCATCTTGAGTGTAAGTGTATTTCAAGTTGTCTCTGGTCTTCTCTACAATATCGTTTCCTGAATTGAGAATGCCATAACGAGCTCTAAGCTGGAAAGGAATTGAAATCATCTTATAGTAACGAGCAGTATTTTCGTTATTGATGCAACAACATTGTTTATTGTCATCAGCAAATAATTTAGCAGTGCATTTGGCCAGATCTCAGATGCCGTTTACTTAAATCATGAAGAGGATTGGCTTTAAAATGAACTCTCGTGGGTCACCACTAATGACTTTCTTGCAACAAGATAAACCGTCATGTAGAACTATTATTTGCTTCTGTGAAACGAGCTATGATTTGAGCCAATTTAGAACTTTGCCACGAATACCCACTTGAATAAAATTCACCAAAAAATAGCATGGGACAGGCTAGCCTACCAGAGAGTAAAATACTACGCCTCCTTGGCCTTACACTCTCGACGGACCTCAAATGGAATGACTATATTGAATCCATTGCCAAATCTGCTGCTATGAAAGTGGGCTCCCTGTGCAGGGCCCGGAAATTTTTCCCACCTGAAACTATTCTGCACATATACAAATCTACCATCCGCCCGTGTATTGAATATTGCTGCCATATCTGGTCGGGTGCCCCTGCTGCTCTCCTTGGGCTTCTTGACAAAATACAAAGGAGGATCTGTAACGTGGTTGATACTGACTTGGCAGACCGGCTGCAGCCGCTCTCACACCGGCGTGATGTAGCTTCCCTGTGCCTCTTCTACAAGTACTTTCATGGCTTCTGCTCCGATGAGCTTAGATCACTGGTGCCGCCTAAGCACGAATTTACACGAGATACTAGATTAGCAACTAGGTCCCACCCTTTTACAGTTAAACAAATAAGATGTAACCGTAAATTCTACTCCAACAGCTTCTTTTCTCGCGCTTCCCGCCTGTGGAACTCCCTTCCACAAGTTTGCTTTCCCGACAGTTACAATCTCCAGGTGTTTAAATGTAGGGTCAATAGACACCTCCTATCACACTAACTCCCAACTATTCTCACAACACTCTCATCTACCCAACCCTCATTCTCGGTATCCTCACCCGCCTATCACCCACCCTCTGTTATTTCCTATATTTAATCAGCCTTTCTCCACTCTACGTAGCCCCCTGCACACTAGTGGCAGTGACATGCCTTGCTCGGGGTGAAACGCTTATAAAAAAAAAAATCACGAAACAAATATTTAGCCCACTAACTCTACAACTGTAACTCTCAACTACTGCCGTTCTTTGCACAGGCAGGATTATATGTACAGATCAGGTGAGTTCATTCTTATGTGTAAAATGGGTGATTCCCAACAGTATCCTCAGCATCCTTCTACAGAACCACAGTTTCATTGCTTCAAATTGTCCCTTCATCGTTTTTGATAGCAGACACAGAAAGAAAACTACAAAACCTCCTACAAAAGATAAAGAAAAATGAGAAAAAAAGACAAAACATAAACTGCAAGAAAATCGAATTCCTGGTCGTCAGCAGAAAGAGAAGCCCAAAAAGAGAAGCCCAAAAAGAGAAGCCCAAATTGTAAACTAAAGGCGGAGAATAATAAAATCAAGCAGGTACATAAATTGAAATACCTGGAAAGTGTTCTAATCGCGAATGAAGAGTGCGACACTGAGATCCAAAGATGCCTTCCAAAAACTAAGCAGAGTATAGAGAGACAGGGAAATTTTGAGAAAGAAAAGAATAGTGGATTATTAAGTGATATCTGTCCCTTCAATATGGAGAGCGAATGCTGGACAATCTCATCAACGATGGAGGGACAATTTGAAGCAATGAAACTGTGGTTCTGCAGAAGGATGCTGAGGATACTGTTGGGGGATCACCCCCTTTTACACATAAGAATGAACTCACCTGATCTGTACATATAATTCTGCCTGTGCAAAGAACGGCAGTAGTTGAGAGTTGCAGTTGTAGAGTTGTAAAGCAGTTACTTAGTTGGACAGTAAGTTGGTGCGGAGTTAGTTGGAGTTGTTTAGATATAGACTCATTACCCGGACATACTATTTCTCTTCAAGACTGTATATAATTAGTTCTACTAATAGTATTCCTGAATTGACTAACCCGTGTTCCAGTTTGTATATCTTGTTCAATATAACTGACATTTTTTATCTCCATATCTGTTTTTGTTATTTATTATTTTGTGTGGATTCTCTTCGGAATCCACAACAGATACCGTGGACAGAACATGTCCGGTTTTGAGGAGGATGGAGTCTCTGGGACACGTAATAAGGAAGGAAGGCTTGGAGAATCTAATACTTATATGAAGGATAGATGGAAAAAGAGACAGGCGAAAGCGAGTGAATGGGTTTAAGCAAAAGGATGACAGAGCAGGATTTTATAGAAATAACAAGAAAAAAGGTTTTAAGAACTACAAAACATAGAAAGATGCGGAGGGCTATGATCACCTACATTCTCAAGGACACGACACACAAAGAAAGAAGACTTGTGTTTATGAAGTATTTGTGATATTTGTATATTATGATTAGCTAACGTTCTTACTCATTTGTTAAAGACTGTAATGAGTCTATACATATTAATTATTGAAAAATACTTACCTAAAAAATGCTATTTTTGTGTTTGTTTATACTTTTTTTTCTGATTTTGGCTTTGACAAAATTGCAGTTTTCTTATGCATTAAATATGAAACAGCTAGGAAAACCGATAATTTCAATACTATTTTCAATGTATTTTTCTTCATCATATACATATATACACTACCGACCATAAGTTTGGAACCACTCTCAAGTTTATAAAATTTCATTTTTTATAAAATCAAATTAGCCGAGTTTGTATTTTTTGTTATTCTTAAGCAGATGTCAAGTAAAAAAAAAGTAATCTTTCAACTTTAAAGTAAACATTTACTCAGTTTGCTACTTGACTCTTCTTATTGTGATCAAGTTTTTTTCCGAATATTCATATTTATTCAGATATTATAATTACGGTATAATTTATTTTTGTAAACCACATTACTACGGTATAAATGGCAAGGAAGAAACAGATTAGCATTGATAAAAGTGATCAGGTTGAAATTCTTTCGAAAGAAGGATATTCTGAAGGTGTTACCGCTAAAAAATGATGCCTATAAAAAAATGGCGTGCATTGTTGCCTTCAACGACTTCGTGAAACTGAGTTAAATATTGACAGAAAGAGATCTGGTAGGCCCAGAGTAACATCTGTTGTAAAGGTTAGGCACTTGATCATATCTAGCAAGAGGAATAGAAGAAAAACCGCTTCGGAATTAACAAATGAAATGAATTCTACTTGGCAACATCCAGTATCTGTTACTACTGTTAAGAGACGACTTCATTCTACTGGGCTTAAAGGCTGTGTAGCAGTTAAGAAACCACAATTAAAAAAAGAGAATAAAGGATTAAATTGATTGTACAGTTCAAAATGAACTTCCTAAAAAATGAACAAATGTTGTTTAAATGCTTGCAGGATTCTTGGAAATCACTTTTACCAACTTATTTTTATAAGTAATTAGAAAGAATGCCAAGGATTTGCTCTGCAGTAATAAAGGCTCGTGGTGGTTTCTTTGATGAAAAGAAAATTAATTAAATTTAATTAAATTTGAAATTACTCTATGTTAATTTTGGTTTTAATGATTGTACAATTGTGAGCAACAATGAAATATGTCTATATTTATTCTTCTAAGACATAAAATTTGTTATTTCTTTCTCTTAGAGAATAAATCTACGTGGTCCCAAACTTATGGTTGGTAGTGTGTGTGTGTGTGTATATATATATATATATATATATATATATATATATATATATATATATTATAAATTATATTTTAGAACATGTACAAACTACAATCTACTACAAAATTGTACATTTTGTTTCATCAGGTTATTAATAATGTGGTATCATCATTATTAACTGCCTGATGAGACATTGTTTTTTCATTGTTGAAACAAAATGTACAATTTTGTTGTAGATTGTAGTTTGTACATGTTCTAAAGTATAATTTATAATAAATATTCTTTGCTCTATTTTTATATTGAGCACTGTTTTAAATTAATGAATTGAACGTTGCAAATATTTTCTTCGTTCCTTATTCATATATATATATATATATATATATAATCATTAAATCATCATATATATATATATATATATATATATATATATATATATATTTAATATATATCATATCAATTAAATATATTTATATATATAATCATAAAATACTTTTTTCTTTTTGTAATAATAAAATTTGTAATAAAAATATTATGGCTTCCTTTTTTTGTAACCATGTATAATAATTTTCTCTGATTTAATGTACAAAACAACTAGCAATTAAAAAAAATTACCAATGAATACCTCAAACTTTTGAACTATATTGTATGTATATATACATACAATATAGTTTACATATTTATTTAGAATTCAGCCGTTTACGCAACCTTGGTTTCAACCCTTCGGTATCTTTAGGAGTTTTGTATTAACTGATTTTGCAACGTAAAGCAGGAAATTTAAGACCGAATAGCTGAAAGCTCAAAATAAGGAAGAAGCTGGTAAGAATTGTAAACATTTTCATCCGGGTTCGTATGATTCTGAAATATATTTTCTGAGGTCTTTCCATCTAGAAATTATTTCAGACAACATTTTTAACAAAAGTGCGTACTAGTCTAATTTAATTCTGATCAATAATTGGTTAATAATTATATATATATATATATATATATATATATATATATATATATATATATATATTATAAAGGAATTTCGATTATTACTATGGATAATACATATTTCACCGCTTTGATGTTATTATCGTGGATCGTCAGACCCCAAAAATCTTTTTTTTTTGAGTGGTTGACTGACGAGCCGAGATAATATCATCAAAGCGGTGAAATATGTATTATCAATAGTAATAATCGAAAATCCTTTATAAATTATATTACTCTGTTAAATTAAATAAATGAATTTAACATAGAGTTCTCTTGAGTTCGTCTTTTTTGGAATTTACCTGGATTGCATACCAAGTGTCCTATGTTATATATATATATATATATATATATATATATATATATATATATATATAACATAGTGATGATCCATATAACATAGTGATGATCCACGTATACTGTCTTAATAATATGTATAGGAAAAACTGCTAAAAAGTTGTAAGTCTAAAAATGTATTTTTTTGACAGTATTTATTTATTTCTATTATTATATTTGATATTTCAGACCGTCCTCGGCCTTTCATCAGAAACAAATGATTTTAAAATTTAAATTAGAAACGTTTTCGCGATGAGCGTTCGTTCGAGAGATTGTTTACATCACGTGACGCAGAAAGCGACAGATTTTTTAAATATTTGTAAACGTAAACCTATCTTTAATAATACTTATAAATGTTGTTTTAAAGAAATTTTTTTTAAGTGTATCTAAAAAATGTTTAACTATTGAAATATTTATAAAGATACAAAACACCTAAGTCCCTATTTAACCCTAGCCTGTATGTATTTAATTTTAAAATCCAGTATTTTTCTTTTCTTTCTGCGTGAGTAAGTAGAACTAAAATCAGAATCTATTAGTAAACATTTGCAGTTTTCTAACTGCAAATGTTTACTAATAGAATCTGTCGCTTTCTGCGTCACGTGATGTAAACAATCTCTCGGACGAACGCTTCTCGCGAAAACGTTTCTAATTTAAATTTTAAAATCATTTGTTTCTGATGAAAGGCCGAAAACGGTCTGAAATATCAAATATAATAATAGAAATAAATACTGTCAAAAAAATACATTTTTAAACTTACAACTTTTTAGTAGTTTTTCCTATATATATATATATATATATATATATATATATATATATATATATATATATAGGAAAAACTACTATATATATATATATATATATATATATATATATATATATATATATATCATCAGGCGATGTACTGGTTTAACCCTATTCTGGCCAAAAACTAAGTATTAAACAATCAATATATATATGTAGTTACTTAGTTTTGGGTCATAATAAAATTAGACCAGTACACATTTGTATTAAAAAGTGTTCCATGAAATTATATTGTAGAACTTTTAAATATTCTTCATTTGTAAACGAGTTAATATTTAAAAGTTCTACAATATAATTGTATTTAACACTTTTTAATACAAAGGTGTACTGGTGTATTTTTATTATGACCAAAAACTAAGTAACTAAACAATCAATATTTCGTCATTTACAATTTTATCGGACTAAAATAAAATTACGTTGCTGTAACTGCACATGCTGACGAACGGGGAAGGGAGATACTAAATTTTTTAAATATGCGTTTTAATATGTATAGACTATCAAATTTCACTTAGTTCCTTTTTTATTTGTTTATATTTGTTTATATTTATATTTGTTTATATTTTTCTCATTTATTATTAAATGTTCAGTATTTTGATAATAGAAACCAGTTAATGTAAGTGAAATGTTATATGAACTTGTGTGCAAATTTACTGTAGATGAACTAGCGACTAAATATATAAACATACACACGCATGCGTGCACGCTTACACACACACACACACACACACACACACACATATATATATATATATATATATATATATATATATATATATAAACTTATTTATAAATGGAACTTTGTCTGTGTGACTGTGTATGTGTGTATCCGTTACCTATAGACTCCGAAATGGCTGAACCTATTTTCTTGAAATTTTACACAGTTGTACTAAAATCGTCTGCGAGTGTTCTTAGCTAGGGTTTGTGTCAAGGTACCCCCGATAAGTATCGAAAATCGATAATCGAAAAAATCGGGTTAAAGAAGGGGTGGTCCGATTTTAAGCAAATTTGATACACTCATAGACAAAGACATAAGAAACGATATTCAGAAGTTTCAAGGTTGCAGTTCTTACAATAGTGCAGAAAATCGATAATATATATATATAATTTTCATTACACCCGAGCAACGCCAGGCTATACTGCTAGTGTATATATATATATATATATATATATATATATATATATATATATATTTATTATAAATTATGTTTTAGAACATTTACATAATTTTTATATATATATATATATATATATATATATATATATATATATCCTCGTATATATATATATATATATATATATATATATATATACACGAAGGTCATTCAATAAATAAGGTGAATTTTTCTAATATAGATAGAAGCTTACTTTTTTATTATTTTTATTTTTCAACTTAGTCTCCTAGCAGTATCACACACTTTTCCCATCTGTACATAAGCTTCCGTATTCCCTCAACGCAAAAATGTCTCAGCCAATCGCTCACAGCACTTTTGACTTCATAGTCACTTTCAAACTTCTTTTAACAATTTAGCCCTCTTGTAAACACTTTTTTGGCTGAAACATGTGGCACCATACACAGTCGACATTCTCCTATGAATTTCAATTGGTTTGCATCCTTTAGCAACCAAAAATGTGATAACTGACCTCTATTCAATTTTGGAGCATGTCTTTTGGTCGGCTATCTTTGTTAATCTCCAAAACTTTCAAAGTTTTTTCAATCTGCAAAAAAATTAAGTCCCTTTGAAAAAGAAGTAAAGGAAAAAAAATTAAAAAAAAGGAAGCTTCTATCTGTATTAGAAGTCCTTATACCTAAAAATTCACCTTATTTATTGAATGACCCTCGTATGTATATATATATATATAATTAATATATATTTGGGGAGCAACCTTTCTTTCTAATATCGTTCGTTATATATGACAGACAAAGAAGATTTCATTAATTTAGTTTTTTTTTTCATTTGGTGGAAGTGAGAGAATACAAAAACTATCGAAGTAGTCTATTGACTCAAACACTTCAGGCAATTACTTTAGCCATCAAGGGGATTTTGTTTTGCTGTTGTTAATTTCTCTTTATGTTTTAACTCTTTGAAATGTAATTTTTTGTTTTGAGTACTAGTAGAAACATCTATACCAAGCCTTCGCGTGTTAAGCGAGGCTGAAATTTGAATGAGTGTTTCTATTTAAAAAAAAAACAAAGAACTTTCAGTATGCCACTCCCATTGTTAAACTAGGTGAGGTTGACAGTGTGAAAGAGATGTTTAATATACAGGACCTCTCTTATAGCGAGGTGTTTTGAACAATGAAGTTAAATTGGCATAGACAAGGATTCATCCAGAAGCTGGGTAGGGTATTGAGAGACAGGAACATTTCGGTGGAAACAAAAAAAAATAGTACTTTATTGCTGTGTTGTCTGTTCTTCGATATGGCAGTAAATGCTGGGCAGTCTCCTCAAAGATAAAGCAACTGAAATATGCTTCTACAGAAGGATGCTGAGAATACCATGGACCGAACATGTGATCAACAATGAGGTTTTAGAGAAGATGGAAATGAAAAGGAAACTAATACTTAACATCAGGAAAAGACAGCTTAAGTTTCTGGTACATGTAATGAGGAAGGGAGGCTTGAAGAATCTGATACTTACAGGTCAGATAGAGGGAAAGAAAGGAAATCAACGTATTACATACTTGATTGGCTTGAGAAAATGGATAGCAGAGTGGCTTTTGGAGGGAGTAACAGCCTTGCATTCATTTACGAGCAAATATCCTTGGGTAAGGTATTAATCCGTCTCTTCTCTAAAGTTATGGGCTAAATAAGAAGACAAATTGGGTTTTATAGCCTTGGCTGGCAACCAGTCTACCACAGAAAGCAATGGCAATCTACTGCGGAATAATCTTCTGCCCAGTCAGTCAAGTCTCGTAAGAGACATGATCGCCCAAAGCGTGTATCACGTATGGCGCTTAACTCACTGACTGAACAGAAGAAAGTGTGCTGAGAGCCACTAGGGATAGGAAGATGTGGCCATGATAGCCTACATCCTGAAGTGACACAGTACATAAAAGAAGAACTGTAATGTTTTTGACTATAATCTTTCTTGGGGGTTCTTGTTTATTGTGGGTAGGTCGATTTATTTTTATTGGACTTTGTTCTGATAAGTGACACGTGGGGCTTCTACTCAAAGAGTTGGCAGTGTATATTTTTGTGTGTGCATTCACTCTTTCAAATGAGAACTTTTCCTATTTAATACAGAAAACGCTACATATACACACATACGCATTTCTGTACAGTTCTGTTTTCTCATATCTAAATAGCTATCTGGCTGCTAGTATGCGCATGCGCGATTGTTTAAGTACGTTTTGCATAATAAGAACCCGAACAGTTCATTATCATGAGAATGCAACCATCTGTTTCTGCTTAAATTCAATCATTATTTTTTATGTGGTCGATCGACGTCAGCTAGCAGCAGTTTTTCTCTTGTCAAGGTAGAATACTCATTGCGTAAAGCAGCAGCAACAGCAATCGAAAGAATCACCACCACCCCGCCACCACTGTCTCCTCTCCGCTCCCTCCCCCGCTGAGATTGGAATTCCACTATTTGTACTTTTGTAGGTCAATCGACCCGCTTATGAAAAAAAAATGTGTGTGTCGGTGAGGGGGTGAGCACAAGAAACAAAGTAAAGAGAACGTGAAAGAAAGAAAGAAAGAAAGAAAGAAATGAAAAAGAAAAGAAGCAATACATTAAAAGAACAGTTAGAAAAAGCATGAAAGAAGGACAAAAAAAGAAATAAATATAAAAAGAAAATGAAAGAGACAATAAAAAAAGAAAGAAAGTAAATAAAAGTGATAGAAAGAAAGAAAGAAAGAAATGAAAAAGAAAAGAAGCAATACATTAAAAGAACAGTTAGAAAAAGCATGAAAGAAGGACAAAAAAAGAAATAAATATAAAAAGAAAATGAAAGAAACAATAAAAAAAGAAAGAAAGTAAATGAAAGTGATAGAAAGAAACAAACAAACAAACAAGAAAAAAAGGAAAGAATATGAGAAAAGAATGAACAGATTAAAAGAAAAGGAAAAAAAGCAAGAAGAAAGAAGGAAAAGACAAAAAAGAAAGAAATATAGAAAGAAATAAGAAAGTAAATGAAAGTGATACATAGAAAGAAAAAAGAAAGAAAAGTATGTCAGAAAGGAAATAAAAGAAAAGAATGAGAGAAAAGACGGAGGGAAAGGAAAAAGAATGAAAAGTATGTCAGAAAGGAAAAAAAAAGAAAAGAATGAGAGAAAAGACGGAGGGAAAGGAAAAAGAATGAAAAGTATGTCAGAAAGGAAAAAAAAAGAAAAGAATGAGAGTAAAGACGGAGGGAAAGAAAAAAGAAAGAAAAGTATGTCAGAAAGGAAATAAAAGAAAAGAATGAGAGAAAAGACGGAGGGAAAGGAAAAAGAATGAAAAAAGAAAAGAAATAGAAGGAAAGAACATGAGAATAAAATAAATAAATTAAAAGAGTAGAAAAAGAAGAAAAAAGAATAAGTATAGAAAGAAAAAGAAAGAAGAAAGTAAATGAAAGTGATCGAAAGAAAATAATAGAGAAAAAGAAAGAAAGAAAAAATAAACATAATCAAGAAAAGATTCTTCTTCTTCTTCTATGTGCCCTGTCCCTTCAGGACGTAGGCGATCATGGATCTCCACGTCTCCCTATCCCTTGTGGCTCTTAGTATGTTTGCTCCTGTTGCTCCTGGCAACCCCCGTTCCGTCATCCACCTGATCAGACCCTGCAAATATGTTATCCGCTGCCTTCCTCTGTCTCTCCTTCCTTCTATCTGTCCAGTCAGTATCAGGTTCTCCAGGCTCTACTTCCTCATTGCATGTCCCAGGAACTTCAGTTGTCTCTTCCTGATGCTCAGCATCAATTTCCTTTTTGTTGCCATTCTTTCTAACACTTCGTCGTTGCTTGTATGCTCAGTCCACGATATCCGTAGCATCCTTCTGTAGAACCACATTTCGGCCGCTTCCAGTTTTGTCCTCATTTTCGATGATATTGTCCAGCATTCACAGCCGTATTGAAGAACTGACATCACGTAGCAGTCTAGAACTCTTTTCTTTCTCAATAGAAACAAAGAAACAAAGAAAAGATTAAATAAAAGAATGGAATGTCTTAAGACATACAAAAGAATCTATGAGACCAAATGATGGCTTGAATCTGATTTTCTATTCCTCGTAATATTCTCGGTCCATTCGTCGATTTTTGCATTTAGGGATCATCTCGTCGCGAATGATTAAGCACCAAGTTCCGATACGTAACTACCGATTGCCATAGGCGCCTCAGCTTCGCGTTATGTTTACCAATCGGAACATATTCTGTGACTTCAATCCTCATTGGGTGTACCTACTAGTAACTCTAAACCTCTTCACCTCGCTTTTGACAGGTTTCTTCTTTTTTTTTTAAATTGTTTTCTCCTCTGAGACTTCTCTGCATATATCATTTTTTTTATTCTCTTCTTTTTCTTCTTCTTTCTCTTCAAATTTTTTCCTTTTTACATTTTCTTTCTCTTTTTTAACTCAATCTCCTTCTTTTTAAAAATCTTTCCCCTCTTCCTTTTTATCTTTCTTTATCTAATCTATGTCTTCTTTTTAACTCTCCTTCACTTCCTTCTCTTTATTTTCTCTTTCTGGATATACTCTTCCTTTTTATCTTTCTTTATCTAATCTATGTCTTCTTTTTAACTCTCCTTCACTTCCTTCTCTTTATTTTCTCTTTCTGGATATACTCTTCCTTTTTTTCTTTCTTTATCTAATCTATGTCCTCTTTTTAACTCTCCTTCACTTCCTTCTCTTTATTTTCTCTTTCTGGATATACTCTTCCTTTTTTCCTTCTTTATCTAATCTATGTCTTCTTTTTAACACTCCTTCCCTTCCTTCTCTTTATTTTCTCTTTCTGGATATACTCTTCCTTTTTTTCTTTCTTTATCTAATCTATGTCTTCTTTTTAACACTCCTTCACTTCCTTCACTTTATTTTCTCTTTCTGGATATACTCTTCCTTTTTTCCTTCTTTATCTAATCCATGTCTTCTTTTTAACACTCCTTCACTTCCTTCTCTTTATTTTCTCTTTCTGGATATACTCTTCCTTTTTTTCTTTCTTTATCTAATCTATGTCTTCTTTTTAACACTCCTTCACTCCCTTCTCTTTATTTTCTCTTTCTGGATATACTCTTCCTTTTTTTCTTTCTTTATCTAATCTATGTCTTCTTTTTAACACTCCTTCACTTCCTTCTCTTTATTTTCTCTTTCTGGATATACTCTTCCTTTTTTTCTTTCTTTATCTAATCTATGTCTTCTTTTTAACACTCCTTCACTTCCTTCTCTTTATTTTCTCTTTCTGGATATACTCTTCCTTTTTTTCTTTCTTTATCTAATCTATGTCTTCTTTTTAACACTCCTTCATTTCCTTCTCTTTATTTTCTCTTTCTGAATATACTCTTCCTTTTTTTCTTTCTTTATCTAATCTATGTCTTCTTTTTAACACTCCTTCACTTCCTTCTCTTTATTTTCTCTTTCTGGATATACTCTTCCTTTTTTCCTTCTTTATCTAATCCATGTCTTCTTTTTAACACTCCTTCACTTCCCACTCTCTACTTTCTGAATAAACTCTTTCTTTTTTTCGTCTCAATCTTATTTCTCTTTCCGATTCTTCTTCACTTTCTTTTCTTTCTTCTAATTCTCCTCTTTTTTCTTTCTGTTTCTCTTCTTCTTCTTCTTCTTCTCCCTCTTCCATTTTTTGCTAATCCCTGTCTTTACTCTCTTTCCGATCATTTTCTTTTTCTTTCTTTTCTTTTCCCAACTTCTTTCAATTCGGCTATTTCTTTTCCTTCTCACGGCTCTTATCTAATCTCTCCTCTTATCCTTCCTCTTGCTTTCCCAAAACCTCTATCATTTTCCAGGGTCCTGGGCATGACGTTTAACTGCATCCGGCAGCAAGGTTTCTGATTAGGAGGTTGTGAGGAGCATGGAACTACCTCTTAATTGCTGTTGTTCTCAGGACCACCCTGACCTCGGAGTGGTACCACCTGTTGTAGTCCAAGCTATGGGCAAATAGTTAACCCCCAAACTGGGGTCAAAATACCATGAAAGTTTAAAAATAGACTTTTATAGAAAAATATACATTTTTGAAGAAAAAATATTAACAACAATACATTTTTGAAGAAAAATTTTTTACCATAACACATTTGTGATGGAAAAAAATATTCTCAGCAAAACATTTTTGAATACAAAATTTGAAGACATCTTCACTTTTCTAAAATAAAATAAAATCATTAAAATCTGACTGAATCAACCTTCTCATTATAACTGAACATAAAACCCTACCTTTTTGGTATTAAATAACCCACAGAGGTTGATATGATTAAAGAAAACTCAAATTCTTCCATTTTCTCAAACTCCTCTTTCTTCCAACAATGTTCTTCTCTGCTTTTACCAGCCTTTCTCTTCCTCTTCCTCTTACTACTACTCTCAGTGATTCTCCTTTCTTTCTCTCCCCAACTTCTAATTCCTCTTTACAAACTTTCTCTTCCCACTACTCCTACACTTAATTCCTGTCTTCCATTCGTTATCCCCCCTTCATCGTTCCTATCTTTATCATCCTTCTCCTATTTGTCTTAATTTTTTCTCCACCTTTTTGCTCTTTCCTTCTTTTCTTCTATTTGTTCTTTCCCCCTTCCTCTTCCCCTCTCTATTTGTGATCCTTATCTTCTCCCCCACTAGTGATTTTAATTTGTCTCCTCCTCTTCCATTTTCTCTTCTTTTCGTTCTTTTCCCCTCCCTCCTCCCCCTCCTGTTTCTAATCCTTATCTTCTCCCCCACTAGTAATTTTAATTTATCTCCCCCTCTTCCTTTTTCTCTTCCTTTCGTTCTTTCCCCCTTCCTCTTCCCCTTCCTATTTTCGATCCTTATCTTCTCCCTACAGTGATTTTGATTTATCTCCTCCTCCTCCTCTCTCTCCTTTTCTCTTTCTTTCTCCTCCTTCCTCTTCCCCTCTCTATTTGTGATCCTTATCTTCTCCCCCACTAGTGATTTTAATTTGTCTCCTCCTCTTCCATTTTCTCTTCTTTTCGTTCTTTTCCCCTCCCTCCTCCCCCTCCTGTTTCTAATCCTTATCTTCTCCCCCACTAGTAATTTTAATTTATCTCCCCCTCTTCCTTTTTCTCTTCCTTTCGTTCTTTCCCCCTTCTTCTTCCCCTTCCTATTTTCGATCCTTATCTTCTCCCTACAGTGATTTTGATTTATCTCCTCCTCCTCTCTCTCTCCTTTTCTCTTTCTTTCTTTCCCCTTCCTCTTCCCCTCTCTATTTGTGATCCTTATCTTCTCCCCCACTAGTGATTTTAATTTGTCTCCTCCTCTTCCATTTTCTCTTCTTTTCGTTCTTTTCCCCTCCCTCCTCCCCCTCCTGTTTCTAATCCTTATCTTCTCCCCCACTAGTAATTTTAATTTATCTCCCCCTCTTCCTTTTTCTCTTCCTTTCGTTCTTTTCCCCTTCCTCTTCCCCTTCCTATTTTCGATCCTTATCTTCTCCCTACAGTGATTTTGATTTATCTCCTCCTCTTCTCTCTCCTTTTCTCTTTCTTTCTTTCCCCTTCCTCTTCCCCTCTCTATTTCCGATCCTTATCTTCTCCCCTCTAGTGATTTTAATTTATCTCTCTCGCTAATTCTTTTTTCTCATTCTCTTCCTTTCGTTCTCTTTCCTTTTCTCTTTTTAAACTGTATCTTCCTCTACCTACTTAACGTAATTTATCTCCCCTTCTTCCTCTCTCATTTTCTTTCTTTTCTTTTTGTTCATTTTCCTTTCCTCTTAACGATCCGTATCTTCCTCCTCCTACTGATTTTAATTTATCTCCTCTCTTCCTCTTTTTCTTCTTTTCCTTCTCACCCCCTTTCTCTTTCTAAACTTTGTCTTTTTCCACCTATTAAATCATAATTTATCTTCCCTCTTTCTTTCTCTTTCTCTTCATTTCGTTCTCTTCTCCTCCCTTTCTCCCATCTTTATCCTCTTCCTATTAACCTTAATTTATCTCTCGCTCTCTTCCCTTTTCTTTCTCTTTCTCTCCCCCCCTGCTATTTTCGATCATTAGCTTTCTCCTCCTATTTATCTTATCACTTTTTTCTTTCTTTCTTTCTTTCTTTCTTTCTTTCTTTCTTTCTTTCTTTTCTACTTCTTCTTTCTCGTTTTTCTTCCTCCCTCCACTACTCTTTCCTTCTCTTCATCTTTCTCTTTCTTCTTAGAATTCTATTCCCCTTGCGATCTCCCCCCTCCCTCCCTCTCTCTCTCTCTCTCTCCTACTATTACTATAATTTCTTTTCCTCTTTGTTCTACCCTTTCTGCTTACGTCGAATACTATTTTAATCTCAAAGCCATCTATTACTGATATAAAGCGTGGTCTTGCCCGCATCTCACATGTCTTTAGTGAACTAGAACAGAATATTTGTCTTTTTTTTATTTATTTATTTATTTATTTTTTTATGACAAGCACATCCCCAAAGCCAAACGCAAAGACAGCAAGCTTTTAGTTGCTTTTATCAACTCTCGTTTGCTTTCATTCAGCAGGCAAAGAAAAGAAAAATGAAAAAAAAAAAAAAAAAAGCAGACGATAGCGCTGAACGTAAATCTCGCGTGAATTACGTGGCAGCTTTTTCCGCTCAACCAATATCTGTAAGATGTAGCTGAAAACGCAACGAAGGAACTTCGCTATTTATTGAATTTGTTTGATTGTCGTGTACATCGCGTGGCCTGGAGCAGTCGTCCGACTTTTTAGTGTAGTGGTGGTGGAGGTGTTGGTGTTGTTGCTGGTGGTAGTCTAGAAGAAGAGGAAACAGAGAGCAGATTTTGATGTGGGACACTAGAAAGTGGATATTGTTTTGTTTCAGTTTTTCTATTGTCTTTAGCCCAAAAGTAGAACGTCATTTGGAAAGCAGTGATTTTTTTTTAATAACACGTAAATCTCTGTAGTCAACGCGAACTTGACTGGCATTTTTTTTATTTTAAGCTCCATTTTTCTAAGATGTTTGGGCTGATTCGAAAAATGCTCGTTTTACAATCAGAATTTTCAGAAACTTTCGATGAATGGGATTTTAACGGAGATGGAAGAAGCAATCAGCCAAAAGTTAAATCTGGTATGCGATATCTAAAATGCAGATAATCCACGAAAAGGCGCAATTGATTTTATGTGAAAGTCTCCTTCGCATGAAAAAAGCCCCTTTCAAAGTGAAAAGCTGTCACGTTATAAAGTTTTTAGCTTAATAGAGAATTAACATTTGTTTAGGATAAATGATTACAATTTCCAGATACTGTGTGGTGATGCATTGGTTATCGGTTCGAATTCCAATTGAATTCGTTGTCTTCGCGGCAATACCATTGTGAAAGGTATTCTTCTTCTTGTTGTATGTGCCCTGTCCTTTCAGGACGTAGGCGATCATGGCTTTCCACATCTCCCTGCCACTGGTGGCTCTTAGCACGCCTTCTCCTGTTAGAACACCCAAACCCCTCTCTGGCATCCAATAGCTCAAGCCCATAAATCTAGAATATAAATGTATAGAAACTAGCATGGCCACAAAATGAAGGATCTGTTCGTATATTGTTTGTAATATAGAATTGATTCCCCACTTTATACCCACATTATAATTTCTCATAAACAGTTGGCATATGTATTCTTCTTCTATGTGCCCTATTCTTTCAGGACGTAGGCGATCATGGCTTTCCACGTCTCCTTATCCCTGGTGGCTTTTAGCACGCCTTCTCCTGTTACACCATGCAACCCTCGTACCATCATCCACCTGATTAGGTCCTTCAAATATGTTATCCGCTGCTTTCCCCTGTCTCTTTTTCCCTCTATCTGGCCTGTTAGTATCAGGTTCTCCAAGCCCTCTTTCCTCATTGCATGTTCCAGGAACTTTAGTGGTTTCTTTCTGATGCTCAGTATTAATTTCCTTTTCTTTTCTATCCTTTCCAAGACCTCATCATTGCTCACATGCTCGATCGATGATCTTCGCAACATCCTTCTGTAGAACCACATTTCAGTTGCTTCAAGTTTTTCCTTCATCTTTGAAGCTATTGTCCAGCATTCACTGACATATTGAAGAACTGATATCGCGTAGCAATCCAGTACTCTCTTTGTTTCTAGCGAAATTGTCCTGTTTCTTAATACTTTATTCAACTTCTGGAATGCTTCCTTCGCCATGCCAATTCACCTTTGAATCTCTGTGTCGCACTTTCCGTTTTCTGTTATAACACTTCCCATCTATTTATTAATCCGTCTATTTCCTCCAGCTATGAGTCAAATAACAGCACAGAGTAGGTTCTAGAGCCTTGGGTAGCAACCAGTCTACCGCAGAAATTAATAGCAAATAACTGCGGGCGGGAAAATCTTCTACCCAGTCAGTTACGTCTCTTTCGAGACATGATCACCCAACCGTGTTTCACGTATGACACTTAACTGACTGACTTGAATAACAGATGGAGATTTTCTGAGTGTAGTTCAAATGCGGCACATGGCCCAAAGTATTGCGCACTCACTACACAGTCGTAATTGATATAGTAAGACCAACTTAACCAATACACCACGCGGAGACGCCTACAGTTGAATTATATATAAGTACGATATCTATCAATGAACACAATAGATTTATTTTTTCCTAATAAACGGTGTATTAACGAAACCAAAAATCGCAAGCTAAGTCTTTTGAACATCTCTCTCTCTCTCTCTCTCTCTCTCTCTCTCTCTCTCTCTCTCTCTCTTTCTCTCTCTCTCTCTCAGTTTAAGTGATGCATTTCATACTATTTTTAGTATTTATTGTCAAGTAAATAATTGTAAATGAAAATAGAATGGTTCTTTTGTTAATATTACTTTGCAAAACGTTACAAGGCAAATAGCGACAATGTACCCATCGCACCCTGTGTGTGTGTGTGTGTGTGTGTATATATATATATATATATATATATATATATATATATATATATATATATATATACACATTACCGGCCATAATTATTAGGTCACTCCGGTGTTTTAAAAAATGATGCATTTCATACTATTTTTAGTATTTATTGTCAAGTAAATAATTGTAAATGAAAATAGAATGGTTCTTTTGTTAATATTGCACAATAACATGTGCATCAAATGAATTTATAAATATTTAATAATTACCTATATTGCAGTTTCATTAATGAAAGAATGAAGAAAATTTAGGGTGATTCGGATAAGTTCATCTTTGTTTCGTTGCCATGTAAAATTTTGCAAAGTAATAATAACAAAAGGGTCATTCTATTTTCATTTGGCAATAAATATTAAAAATAGTATGAAATACATCATTTCTTTAAAAAAAACTGGGGTGGGCTAATAATTATAGCTTATAGTATATATATATATATATATATATATATATATATATATATATATATATATATCAAGTCGCCTGACGAAACCAGAAATGTCGGAAGCATTGTAGCATAATCAGCTTATTTTGTCCACCTCAATATCAAAATTTTGAATCTCCATTTACTTCAAATATATATTGAAAACTATTTAATACAAGTGTTTACTGGTCTAATTTGATTTAAATTTGATCTAAAACTGTTCAATATATATATATATATATGTGTATATGTGTGCGTGTGTTCTCATTACGATTAAGCGCTCTAGAGAGGAAAGTTTGAAAACAAAAAAACAGTTACCACTTCGGCGATATATGCATAATTCTTTAGCAATGAACTGGGTTCTCTCTGTGACTGGCGTGTGTATACGCCTCTTATATATAACACGCTAAAATTTCCTTTCCCTCATTCTCTGTGCCTATGACTGAGGGGTTAAGGACTCCGACTGACACCAAATCGGTCAATCTTTGATCCTGACCGGAGGCAGGTGGATGTCTAGCCATACTGATAAGCTGTGATACAGCGAAACAGGCTTGTATGTGGATGACGAGTATGGGAGTTGCAACTCCGACTGACACCAAATCGGTCGAGTTTCGATCCCGGCCAGAAGCAAGTGGATGTGTCGAGCCACACTGATGAGCTGTGATACAACGAAACAGGCTTGTATGTGGATAACTAATATATATATATATATATATATATATATATATATATATTTAGCTTGAAGATTTCGGTTATCATGAAACAGACTGTTGCCTCTTCGTGTTGATTTGAATGCTTATCTTTATAAGTGCCTACGATCTATCCCTAATATTAATTTAACCAGTATAATATACCATATCTCAAAACTATATTTTATCACACACACACACACACACACACACACACACACACACACACACACACACACACACAGGGTAAAGTAAATTCCACAGGGAATTAAATCCAATGAGAACTCAACGTCATGATTTAGAAGGGTATAATAATAATGAAAAGACTAGCACTTATATATAACACTGTAAACTGTAAACTCCTCACTCCTCTTTTTACTTCTCTTTTTCTTTTTTCTTCCTCTTTCTTTGATTCTTTTTGTTAGGATAATTTTAACCCTTTCATTGTTGTATGAATTTGGCTTGATGAGCGGTCTACATGACATCCGCGATATAAAACATTACCACTCGATTTATAAAAACATATAACTTATTTTCATTACATATATATATATATATATATATATATATATATTCATTACACACACATATATATATATATATATATATATATATATATATATATATTATATTCATTACATATATATATATTTTCATTACATATATATATATATTCATTACATACATATATATATATATTTTCATTATATATATATATATATTTATTAATTATATATATATATATATATATTCATACATTACATATATATATATATATTCATTACATATATATATTTATATATGTGTGTGTGTGTGTGTGTGTGTGTGTGTGTGTGTGTGTGTGTGTGTGTGTGTGTGTGTGTGTAAATATATATATCTCATCACAAGCAATGCTTATTGTCCCAATTTTAACGAAATCACATCTTCATTCAGTTTATTTTCGCAAAAGCTTTATATTTGCTCAGTTTCTATTCCGAAATGTAAACAAGCAAATTTCAAAGAATAAATGGAATTATTTTATTATTGTAATGGATACTTTGTGGTGCAGTGGATATCGGCTCGGAACAAGAAATCGGGGAGCCGAGTTCGAATTCCAGTTGAATTCATTGCATTCACTTACGCGCAAATACCCTTGGGAAAGGTATTAATCCGTTTCTTCCTTCCAGTTTTGGGTTAAATAACAGGACAGATTGGCTTCTATAGCCTTGGCTGGCAACCAGTCTACCACAGAAAGTAATGGCAGCCTACTGCGGGATAATCTTCTGCCCAGTCAGTCATGTCTCTTTCGAGTCATGATCGCATAAACGTGTATCAGGTATGGCACTTAACTGACTGAATATAATAGCTGGAATGCATGATTAAGGCTTTTACTGGTCATAAAATGGGGAGTCGGTTTTCTATTGTTATGAAGTAATAAACTGAACCCCCACTAATTACTACGTAATGATGTAATACATCGCTTCTCCCTCTAGCTATGAATCAAATAACATGACAGATTGGATTCTATAGCCTTAGCTGGCAACCAGTCTATCACAGAAAGTAACGTCAACCTACTGCGGGATAATGTGCTGCCCAGTTGGTTATGTCTCTTTCGAGACATGATCGCCTAAGTGTTCCACGTAGGGCACTTAACTGACTGACTGACTTAATATTTAAAGTTGAGGTTACATTTTCGATTGTAAAACAATGCCAGTCTGCTTGGCCATTTGAGAAATCTTACTAAAAAAAAAATGCGTTTCCGGGTAGGGAACAAATCCCCGACTCCTTTTGTAGGGTAATCCACCATTCGATTCGGCATGCTTTACAACTCGGCCACGAAGAACGTGGCACCAAACTAGGGTCAATTTTCCCCCACTTTTTTTTTTTAAAGGAAACCGCAGCCTCTTCCCTCAGTTTACTTTGTCGAAAGCTTTAAGTCTGCTCAGTTTCGCATCCAAAACACAAACACAGCGAAAAGTGATAGATTTATTTTTAATTCGATATTTTTATTGCTTCAAAGGTTATTAGAATAGATACGTTACACACACACACACACACACACACACACACACACACACACACACACACACACACACATGTATATATATATATATATATATATATATATATATAATCTAAACTTATTTGTAAATGGAACTTTGTCTGTTGGTGTGTGTGTGTGTGTGTGTGTGTATCCGTTACCTATAGACACCGAAACGGCTGAACCGATTTTCTTGAAAATTTACACAGTTGTACTATAAGCGTCTGCGAGTGTTCTTAACTAGGTTTTAGTTGAAGTACCACCGATAAATATAGGAAATCGAGAATTGAAAAAATCAGTTTATAGAAGGAGTGGCCCGATTTTAACCTAATTGATACACTCATAGACAAAAACATAAGAAACGATATTCAGAAGTTTCAAGTTTGCGGAAAATCGATAATATATTTATATAAAAGGCGAGATGTTTGTGTGTGTGTGTCTGTTTATCTGCCTGTATGTCTGTATTTTTTCAGCCCTTTTATTTTAGTTTTTGCCTCGGGCTTGGCTCTAAGTGGGTATAATTGTAGTTCTTAGGCTCAGCCATGATACCATTTACTCAGAGGACATATTTAGCCTTCAAATTTCAGTTTACGATGAAAAAAACTTTTTTGATATCGATACCCGGAAATCAAAATTTGACTTACATCCATTCATTTTTCTTTCAGTCTACGGTTTCGCTTTAACTGGAAACAACTATTGCTTTTTAGTCTTTCGTGCCAACGTCCAAATAGTCCAGGACCATGGATTAGTTTTAAAGCTTTCATTACACCCGAGCAACGCTGGTCTATACTGCTTGTATATATATATATATATATATATATATATATATATATATATATATATATATCAGTCGAGTTTCGATCCCAGCCAAAAGCAAGTGGATGTGTCTAACCACACTGATGAGTTGTGATACAGCGAAACAGGCTTGTATGTGGATGACTAATATATTATGCTCTCATTACGATTGAGCTTTCTAGAGAAGAAAACTTTAAAAACAGTTTCCACTTCTGTGATATATGCATTACTCTTCAGGAATGAATTGAGTTCTTTCGGTGACTGGCGTGTGTCTGCACTGCTTATATACAACACGTTAAAATTTCCTTTCTCTGATCCCTATGACTTAGGGTAGCGACTCCGACTGACACCAAATCGGTCGAATTTCGATCCCAGCCAGAAGCAAGTAGATGTGTCTAGCCACACGGATGAGCTATGATAAAGCGAAACAAGCTTGTCTGTGGATGACTAATATATATATATATATATATATATAAAATGTAAGGCGCTTATCAGGTAAGTTGCTTAAATGTTGAGAACTTTATGCATTATATGAAGATTGAAACATTAATTTAGACAAATGATACATTACTTCAATAAAGGTGTCATCGAGTGATGATTAATATCAGTAATTATTTTAACCAAATGATATATCACTGTTCAATAATATTCTCATAGATCGTGAATTAATGACTGTAATGATTTTAGACAAATTATACCGCACTGTTCAATAGCATTGTCCTAGATTAAAAGTTAATGGCAGTAATGATTTGAGGCAAAAGATACCTTACTGTTCAGTAGCCATGTCATAGATTGTGAATTAATGGCAGTAAGGATTTAATTCAAATGATATATCACTGTTCAATAGCATTGTCATAGATCGTGAATTAATGACAGTAATAATTTTACACAAATGATACGACACTGTTCAATAGCATTTTCATAGATTGACGGCAGTAAGGATTTAATCCAAATGATTTCAAAATCATCTTCATGGGTAAATTACAACGACAAATTTTTTGTAACTGCAATAAAATCTACATTCCACTATCTTAATAAACAAAAAAGTTTAAATTCTTGAAGCCCAAAATATAAAAAAAATCAACAACCAACACTGGACAAAATTTATTACGCATATAGCATCAATATAAAAAAAGTCCATATAACATTTAAATTCTATTTTACATTCCTACCGGCTTACAGCCATATCACGTTGAATACACCGGTTCTCGCTTGATCACCGAAGTTAAGCAACGTTGAGCCTCGTCAGTACTTAGATGGGTGACCTCTTGGGAATACCAGGTACTGTAAGCGTTTAGTGACGGATGTGCCTTGTGGTGCAGTGGATATCGGCTCGGAAAGAGAAATCGGTGAGCCGAGTTCGAATTCCAGTTGAATACTCTGCATTCACTTAAGCACTTAAGCACTGGTACCCTTGAAAAAGGTATCAATCCGTCCCTTCCCTCCAGTTATGGGTTAAATAACAAGGGTAAAACTTGGGGACCCTGCCCTTAAAAACAAATCCCAGTGAATCTTGATACTCAAAAAGAATTACTAGACACAAAACTTATATATAAAAAAGACAACAATAAATTGTTGAAAGAAAAAGGTATTACTAGCAATAAAATAGATAAAATTTAGTTGGCAATAAATGACCCACCGAGGTGTTGATATGCCATAAAAACTAACCAACATTTCTACAATTTCCGGTCAGGTTCCTTTATTAATTGGTTGACAACCAGTCTACCGCAGAAAGCAATAGCAGCCTACAGCAATATTATTGCTCAGTCAGTCCTGTCTCTTTCGAGACATGATCGCCCCAGAGTGTATCATGTATGGCAATTAACTGACTGAATCTTTAAACGATCCGCAGGTGGATAAACCAACCTTCGTTTAAGATCTCAGATTTAGCTCTTTTCTCCTCGTGTAAAATCGAAAACACGCAGATCGAAAACATGTGTCAAATGATTCCTCATCCGATAACTCATATTTATGCCATGTACACTGTTCGTTTAATCTTCTTACCAAATGTTAAATACTGCTTAAAACTTATATAAACTACTTTAAAACCGACGGTATTAATTTTTGTATTGACTGAATTGATCGTCATAGGTTATTTAAAACGCCAAAGGATTTTATTTCAAACAGCCGCTTCGTATTTCAGTCATTACGGTTTATTTTTTAAAACCGATTGGTGTTGCAGTTGGATGGACGGTATCAGTCAGTTAAGTGCCATACGTGATACACGTTTTGGGCGATCATGTCTCTAAAGAGACATGACTGACTGGGCAGAAGATTATCCCGCAGTTGGTTGCCATTGCTTTCTGCGGTAGACTGGTTGCCAACCAAAGATATAGAAACCAATCTGTCCTATTATTTAACCCATAACTGGAGGGAAAAGATATTAATACCTTTCCCAAGGCTATTTGCGCGTAAGTGAATACAATGGATTCAGCTGGAATTCGAACTCGGCTCCCCGGTTTCTCGTTCAGAGCCGATATCCACTGTACCACAACGCACATCCTATGGAGGGTATAACTTCTCTATTTTGTGCATTTAAAAAATATATCAACAGTTTTACTTTTGTATTGTTATAACCTTGTTGCCTGGCTTTGCTGGTCCGATTTCGTCTGTTTGCTAAACGTTTGTGCATCGTGGTGCAGTGGATGTCGGCTCGGTGAACAGAGTTCAAATTTCAGTAGAATTCGTTGCATTCACTTACACGCAAATACCCTTTGGAAATGTATTAATCCGCTACTTCTCCTTCCAACTATGGGTTAAATAGCAGAACAGATTGGGTTAACCAGTCTACTCCAAAAAGTAATAGCAACCTACTACAGGAAATTCTTCTGCCCAGTCAGTCATGTCTCTTTCGCGACATGATCGCTAAAACGTATATCAGTCAGTCAGTTAAATGCAATACGTGATACACGCTTGGGCGATCATGTCTCAAAAGAGACATGACTGACTGGGCAGAAGATTGCCCCGCAGTAGGTTGCCAATGCTTTCTGCGGTAGACTGGTTGCCAGTCAAGCGTATAGAACCGAATCTGTCCTGTTATTTAACCCATAGCTAAAGGGAAGAGATGGATTAATACCTTTCCTAAGGGTATTAGCGCGTAAGTAAATGCAAGGAATTCAACTGGAATTCGAACTCGGCTCCCCGATTTCTCGTTCCAAGCCGATATCCACTACACCACAACGCACAATGTATATCATGTATGGCATTTAACTGGCTGATCTGGATAAAAGGATTGAATAGCAGAACAGATTGAGTTCTATAGCCTTGATTGCCAACCAGTCTAACGCAGAAATTAATAGCAAACTATTACGGGAAAAGCTTCTGCCTAGGCAGTCATGTCTCTTTCGAGACATGATCGCCCAAAGCGTGTATCACGTATGGTACTTACCTGACTGACTGAATGTAATAGTTGGAATCATGATTAAGGCTTCCACTGGTCATAAAGTGAGGGATCGGTTTTCTATCGTTATGAAGTAATAAACTGACACCCCCACTAATTACTACTTAATATTATAATACATCTCTTCTCCTTCTAGCTATGAGTCAAATAACAGGGCAGATTGGGTTCTATATCCTTGGTTGGCAACCAGTCTACCGCGGAAAGCAATGGCAACCTAATGCGGGAAAATCTTCTGCCTAGTCAGTGATGTCTCTTTCGAGACATGATCGCCTAAGAGTGTATCACGTATGCCACTTAACTCGCTGATTAAACGTTTAAAAATTCATGTGGGCAACGTCGTTTTTCTTTCGCTCGAGCAGTCTACAATAGTAATTTTAATGTAAATGGCAATATATAGTCTTTTTCTCTATAAGAAAACATTACCAATTCATTGAGAAGCCAGTACTGCTTTCGGTTGAAATTTATAAAATCCTTTATTTAAAACAAGTTTTTAGAAATAGATCTTTCATGTCCAGTAGGTGTTATTGT
Organism: Ascarosepion bandense; assembly: GCA_037127315.1. Taxonomy (NCBI): domain Eukaryota; kingdom Metazoa; phylum Mollusca; class Cephalopoda; order Sepiida; family Sepiidae; genus Ascarosepion; species Ascarosepion bandense. Next base: position 6,167,890 of record JBBBDQ010001417.1, read on the forward strand.
TTTTTTCATTATTGATGGGGGTTTCCTTCCTAACCTTTTATTTGAAGTAGTGTGGAATATCAACATGTTCATTATATCATAATCATGTGCGGAATGGATATGTAATCTTAAAAAAAAACGTAGTAAAGTGTATAGCCCCTAGTGCAATACACAATGTGATCATTGAACTCACTACTGTAGTAATGATCGATACAGTAGTTACCATTGCGATCCCCCATCCCCACCCTAGGGGAATTTTTTTCTTCCAGCCAACCCTTCCCCGGATGAATTCAGGTCGGATGCAGCAGTTTACTAACCGGCAACAAAATAACATCTTTATGATTAAGTTTTCCATTTATGAATCAATTAACCCAGTTTTGCCAATTGTAAATTTTTTTAGTTGGTTCTTTAATAGGACAGAATGTGTGGGAAGGGAAATAAAGAGATGATGATGATGATGATGATGATGGAATAGAAAAGAAAAAAGGAGAGAAAGAAGTGATATTGGTAGCAGACAAAAGAAACCAGAGAGAGAAAGAGAGTGGGAATGACGATGGTTTTGATGATGATAAAAGCCAGAGAGAGAGAGAGTGAGAGAGAGAGAGAGTGAGAAAGAAAGAGAGAAAGAAGGAAATAAAGAATTTATAGTTCAAATAAAGGAAACCAGTGAGAGAGTGGGAGAGCTGCTAGAGAAATAACCAATTGAGAGAGAGAAGGAAGGACATAAAGAATTTATAGTCCTAGCAAAGGAAACCAGTGAAAGAGAGAGAGAGAGAGGGGGAGAAAGAGAGTGAGAGAGTGAGTGCTGCTAGAGAAATGACCAAATGAAAGAGAGAAGGAAAGAAATAAAAGAATTCATAGTGATAGCAAAGGAAGCCAGTGTGAGAGATAGAGAGAAAGAGAGAGACAAAGAAAGTGTGAGAGAGAGAACGCTGCTAGAGAAATAACTAAGAAAGAGAAAGAGCAAGAGAGAGAGAGAGAGAGAGAGAGATAATATTGATGAAAGCCAGAGAGATAAAAGATTGAGACACAGAAAGAAAAAGCGATTATGGTGAAGATGGGGAGAGTGGAGGCGAGAGAGAAAGTGAGAATTAGAGAAGCATAGCGTTAATATCGAAAGAACAGAGAGAGAGAGAGAGAGAGAGAGAGAGAGAGAGAGAGTTGATAATGTTAAAATCCCGTTAGATACAGAACCAGAGAGACAGACATAGATAGACAGACTTTGAGATGATTATGTTGATACAGAAAGAAGAGAGAAATATGATATGAATAGTGAAAATCCAAAGAGGGAACATGAAAGAGGAAAAAAAAAATGGCGGAAAATCAAGTATTCTCAGGATTATGTTACGTGTTAGAAATTGTAACAAAAGAAAACAAAATTCTCTTTTCCAATCTTTTCACACTTTCCTTTTCTGTATTTTTTTTTTCAATTGGAATAGATAGACTAAACTATCGCCAGGTTCACACTCCACCCACGTCTATTGAACAGGGGAAGAGGCTCATCCCTAGTTTCCTGTTTAGGATGCGGTTTCCGGGTTTCTCTTTTCCAATCTTTTTACTCTTACGTAGCCCCCTGCGCATCAGTGGCGTTATCGCCTTGCTTGGGGTGATATGATTTTTAAAAAAATACACACAGCTAAATCACAAATAAATATTTAATTTACTAAAAACACAAAATAAAATATATACAAATATACAATTGTGGCATTCAAAACAGAAAAGAGAGTTTACTGGTGAAGTGTTACGATGGTGAAGAAAGAAAGGTGAGGGTCAAGTGTTGTATTTGTTATTACTGGAATTCCTGAAATATGTGTACATATAGATTAATTTTTAGTTTGGTCTCTGAAAATATTCAAAAACTCTATTTACCAATTTAGTTCCAGAAGGTCCTCATTTTGGGTTTTGTTGGTCGGTAACTTTTCATAGAGATTCTTTCAGTTGGACATAATAATCCACGAATGAAAGCTGAAGTTGATAATGCCAGAAATTGCCTTTTTACAACTGACAACTCTTTGAAAAAAGACTATTTTTATGGCGACTAGCACCTAATTAGCATATTTCTAGAATCATCTAGATTTTTCTCGAATATACTAGAATGATCTAGAATCTTTCAAACGTTCTATTTCTAATTTCTCTATTTTAAAACTACTTCATGAATGAAAATTTTCTTGTATTAACAAGTAGGACAGTAGAATCCCTTACTATAAATTTTAAACTTTTTGTTGACTTTATTAATATTTTTATATATAAATGCATCCTCGTAACAATAGCCGTACTGGCCCCTGCTTATTAATTTAAAAAAAAAAAAAAAAAAATAGAAAACAAAATTCTAAACTTCAGCTCTTAATCCAGACCCAACACCTTTTAATTATTTCTGTCGAAACTTACAAGAAATGATTTAAATTCTAACAAATTGATATTTTTACAATCGCAGAACTGATTGGATAGAGATTGTAAAACTTCAATAGAATTTATAATTTATTCATTTTATAAAAATTCACTTGAGCAGCAAGAATTGAAAATAATATTTTTACTCGTCTCGCTAGCTGTATATTTTAAAAATAATTTAAAAGATGTGGCCGGGAAGAGAACATCTGGAGGTACCTCTTCTCAGTCATATTCTTTTGTAGAATCATTCTTTTCTAAATTTTCCAAAGAAATTCCGCTCTATATAGAAAAAAAATTCTGTGCCAACACTACGTTCAATCGCGGTTCTCTTGTGAACAGTCCAGTCCAGGTAACGTAGTAACAAAAACGGAGAGAAAAACCCAACCTTCTCGCACCAGCGAAAATCGCACTTTCGCTCTTCTTCTTCTTCTATGTGCCCTGTCCCTTCAGGACGTAGGCGATCATGGCTCTCCACGTCTCCCTATCCCTTGTGGCTCTTAGTATGTTTGAGCCTGTTGCTCCTGGCAACCCCCGTTCCGTCATCCACCTGATCAGGCCATGAAAATATGTTATCCGCTGCCTTCCTCTGTCTCTCCTTCCTTCTATCTGTCCAGTCAGTATCAGGTTCTCCAGGCTCTCCTTCCTCATTGCATGTCCCAGGAACTTCAGTTGTCTCTTCCTGATGCTCAGCTTCAATTTCCTTTTTGTGGCCATTCTTTCTAACACCTCGTCGTTGCTTGTATGCTCAGTCCACGATATCCGTAGCATCCTTCTGTAGAACCACATTTCGGCCGCTTCCAGTTTTGTCCTCATTTTCGATGATATTGTCCAGCATTCACAGCCGTATTGAAGAACTGACATCACGTAGCAGTCTAGAACTCTTTTCTTCGTTTCTATTGAGATTTTCCTGTGTGTTAGTATTTTGCTCATCTTCTGGAACGCGTCCTTTGCTATGCCAATTCGCCTTCGGATCTCCGTGTCGCACTTTCCATCTCCTGTTAGAACACTTCCTAGGTACTTAAATTCTTGGACTTGTTTGATTCTGTTATTCTCCACCTGTATTTGGCATTTTGGATTGTATCTTTTGCTGATGACCATGCACTCAGTTTTCTTAAAGTTTATTTGTAGTCCCTTCTTGTCACTCTCCACTGCTACTTTCTGTATGAGGTCTTGTAGTTTCCTTTCCGTGTCCGAAATCAGCACTGTATCGTCCGCATATCTTATGTTGTTCAGGTTGTGGCCTCCAATAACAAATCCTGGCGTGTCATCTAGGGTCCTCAAAATCTCTCTCAAAGCTTAAAAAATATGTTTCCCCAGTAAGCAAAAGCAACGGCCTTTATTCACTGAGCGATCTTTCTGATTGGCTACGCCAGACAGGGAGGAAAAAATTGGCATAGCTTCCTAGCAGCTCTTTTTTGGCTAACACGTTTTTGTAATTTTTCGTCAGCAGATTACACACAAAACACTAACGCTTTTTCGAGGAAGATTATTTTCTCTTTCGATACAACTTTGTCAAAATTCGAACCATGCAAAAATTTTCTACATCAAAGAAGCAAACAATAATGAGATGTTACTTGAGTGAATGCCAATTCTCTGTGACAAGAAAAGTTAATTTTAACAATTCCAAAACAAAATTGTTCTCTTTTAATCGACTTAGAGAACCCTTTTTGCTATCAATTAGCACGGCTGGTGCTAACCTCCAGGAGAGCGATCCAATGCGCCTTGTCGGACTAACGTTTTTCACTGACATGAAGTAGAAAGATTATATCGAATCACTTGCTAGATCATCTGTTAAGAAAGCTGGCTTCCTGTGTCGTGCCAGACAATTTTTCTCTCCAGAATCTATCTAAATTTATTTATAAATGGAACTTTGTCTGTGTGTGCGTGTCTGCGTCCGTTACCTATAGGCACCGAAACGGCTGGACCGATTTTCTTAAAAATTTACAGTTGTACTATAAGCGTCTGCGAGTGTTCTTAGCTAGGTTTTGTGTCGAGGTACCCCCGATAAATATCGAAAATCGATAATCGAAAAAATTGGGTTATAGAAGGAGTGGTCCGATTTTAATCAAATTTGATACACTCATAGACAAAGACATAAGAAACGATATTCAGAAGTTTCAAGGTTGCAGTTCTTACAATAGTGCAGAAAATCGATAATATATATATATATATAAGAGGCGAGATGTTTGTGTGTGTGTCTGTTTATCTACCGGTATGTCTGTATTTTTTTCAGTCCTTTTATTTTAGTTTTTGATTCGGGTTTGGCTCGAAGTGGGTATAATTGTAGTTCTTAGTCTCAGCCATGATATTATTTACTCAGAGGACTTATTTAGCCTTCAAAATTCAGTTTACGACGAAAAAACTTATTTGATATCGATACCAGGAAATCAAAATTTGACTTACACCCATTCATTTTCCTTTCAGTCTCTGGTTTCGCTTTAACTGGAAACAATTATTGCTTTTTAGTCTTTCGTGCTCTAGTCTGAGCTCCAGGACCATGGATTAGTTTTAAAGCTTTCATTACAGGCAGATAAACAGACACACACAAAAACATTTTGCCCTTTATTTATATATATTATCAATTTTCTGCACTATTGTAAGAACTGCAACGTTGAAACTTCTGAATATCGTTTCTTATGTCTTTGTCTATGCGTGTATCAAATTTGATTAAAATCGGACCACTCCTTCAATAACCCCATTTTTTCGATTATCGATTTTTGATACTTATCGGGGGTATCTCGACACAAAACTTAGCTAAGAACACTCGCAGTCGCTTATAGTACAACTGTGTAAATTTTCAAGAAAATCGATTCAGCCGTTTTAGAGTCTATAGGTAACGGACACACACACACACACACACACACACACACACACACAAAGTTCCATTTATAAATAAGTTTAGATAGATAAAAAAGAAAAGAATTGTTTCTATCTCTATTTAAATATTTTACTGTATATATTTTACATAAAATTCCTTCATTCAAGTAAACCAACATCTTGACTAATCCGACATCCTCTTTAGATATTCCTACCAGCTTATTGCAACTCCTTTTTACTCAAAAGCCAAGAGCGTAAAGGTAAACACGAAATAAGCAGGACCTTCTGAAAAGAATGATATATTTGGATTATGCTATTAATCCTCTTTTGAAGATTATCATCAGTTTAGACTTTGTCGGACGATTTATTTATAGTGTTAGTTGGCTTTTGGTAAAAGACCAGCCATTTTCTAAAACTTATAAGTAAAGATCTAACTCTGTCCATGTTGACAACGAAGGTAACAGCTTTGATTTTCTACCACTTAAGCAGGTAAGTGTAATGACGAGGAGTGGTCTTAATCCAGCTCTCTTATTTTGAGTCATCGAATATTTTTGTCTAGTGCTGGACAACGCTCAGGTAGTACTTTAGTATCACAAGATATCTTCATATCTACGTATCTAAAAATCATATCTATTGACAGGATAAAAAAAATATTCGGTTGTTATATTTTTAAAAATTGCACCGTATAAAACAAAAGTCATTCACTCGACTTTTATGTTTAAGTAGATAAATTTCATGATTTAAATGCTCTGAAGACATGCCCTGATAAATAATATAAATATCAAGTAATAAAAAACATAATTATCTAAAATTTGATCAAATAATTGAGTGTGTGTGTGTGGGGGGGGGGGTAACAGATGTAAAAAAAAAGTTTTAAAAAAGTTTAACAAATAATTTAATTCATTTATATATAAGTTCTGGAACCATCAACCATATAAGTGCCATACGTGATACACGCTTTGGGCGATCATGTCTCGAAAGAGACATGACTGACTGGGCAGAAGATTATTCCGCAGTAGGTTGACATTGCTTTCTGCGGTAGATTGGCTCCCAACCAAGGCTATAGAACCCAATCTGTCCAAATATTTAACCCATAATTATGGGTGAAAATAATTAGTCTTATTATATATATATGTATTAGTCTTATTATATATATGTATTATACATAGACAAGCATATACTCTCATTCTGATTGACTTTTTACAACTCTTGTGCGCGTTTTTTTCCATACTACACCCTCATGCAGACTGCACATATATCATTTATCAACCATCCACACGTGAAAGAAACTGTGGTCAATTAATCGTCAGCAGTATATGAGAAGATAATCAAGCCGTGAGAAACTGTGGAAAATGAGAATTCCTAAGAGTAGATAAAATCCTACTCGTATGTCATTTTTGAAAGAATTTCAAAATCAGTGTTTTTTTTTTCAACGCAAAAAGACGCTAAAAAACATACAAATTTGTTTCGCGTTGATGAAAAAAAAAAGATTTTTAACTAAAATTTCGAAGGTTCTAAAAGGGATTAAAAATAATTTTTATATAAAAAAAATGATTTGATCTTTTAAATATTAATCAAATTTTTATTAAGACAAAGGACGTGCGTTGTGGTGCAATGGATATCATCTCAGAACGACAAATCGGGGGAGCCAAGTTCGAATTTCAGTTGAATTCCTTGCATTCACTTACGCACCAGTACCCTTGGAGAAGGTATTAATCCGTCTCTTCCCTCTAATTATGGGTTAAATATTTGGACAGATTGGGTTCTATAGCCTTGGCTGGGAGCCAATCTACCGCAGAAAGCAATGTCAACCTACTGCGGAATAATCTTCTGCCCAGTCAGTCATGTCTCTTTCGAGACATGCTTGCCCAAAGTGTGTATCACGTATGGCACTTATATGGTTGATGAATAAGGTAATATATTTTATTTGATATAAAATCCTAATTTATAAACGATGCCAAACCTTTAACAATAAATATTATTAAGATATAAATTTTATTCTGAAATACTACTTTCAGTGGTGACAAGGCAGCGTAAAAATTTTCCATTGATCGTGCTAGTTAACGAGACATGATACGTAACAGGAACTAACGATCCAGTTCAACTTATAATTGAGCTTCTTCGCTTTTTTTTTTCTTTGACTCTCTTGTTACGCTTGGTATTATTTTATCTGAGCTTGCATACTTCAAATTACACCGATTATAATTACGAAACTCGATAACTGAACCACTAATGACAACAAAACCATTTTATATCACATTGACTAATCCGATCCGACTGATTTGCAGTTTGAACCGTTCAGCAATCTACTTGATCAGGCGTTCGCTTGAGACGAAATGTTTGCTTTTCCAACCATGAAAAATACTCATTTAAAACATCTTAAGTCTTAAATATACACTTTTGGTTTTATCGTCTTTGCTTATTCTTTTCGGTTGAGATTTTAAAGAAGTTATTGTTCCTTTTCATTTGAGATTTTTGCTCTGCTCATATTTTCTATTACCACTAATACCTTTCCCAAGGGTACCAGTGCTTAAATGAATGCAGGGTATTCAACTGGAATTCGAACTCGGCTCACTGATTTCTCTTTCCGAGCCGATATCTACTGCAACACAAGGCACATCCGTCACTAAACGCTTACATCACCTGATATTTTCAAGCGGTCACCCATCTAAGTACTGACCAGGCTCAGCGTTGCTTAACTTCGGTGATCGAACGAGAACCGGTGTATTCAACGTGGTAGGCTGTAAACCTTGATTATAAGAAAAATGAAACTAAACCAACATAACAACACCGGAAAAAAAACTACTAAAATAAAAACTAATAAATCTAAGACGTTTCAATTACTAAATCAATCGATATCACTTCTTCAGATTTTGAATTTAGTGAGGTTTTTTAATTTAATTTATTTTTTTAAATTTCTGTTTGAATTTTTTGTATAATAAATATTTAGATCAGTGGTTCTTGACCATATTTGAGTTATGTGCTCTTATAGTCACGACCCCTTGAGTCACCGACCCCTATAAGAACTAGCCCTTCATAGACAGAGAGACAAGCATATACTCTCATTCTGATTGGCTTTTCACAACTCTTGTGCGCGTTTTTCTCCATACTACACCCTCATGCAGACTGCGCATATATCACTTATCAACCATCCACACGTGAAAGAAACTGTGGTCAATTAATCGTCACCAGTATATGAGAAGATAATCAAGCCGTGAGAAACTGTGGAAAATGAGAATTATTATTTGCTCTTATGGAGTGGTAAGAGATGGTGGTCGTACAGAGAATGATGGCCCACGTTTTAAATAGTAGGCCCAATAGCCAGTCAAGAGACGCCTAGAGGTCGAGACTGTTAGTAGCGGCCTGATGCGTTTTCTTTTAAGGGTGCACTTTTCTTTATATCTTCAAATGGGACCCCGTTGATTAGGACAAGGACTGTATAGCGAATATAAATATTAATTTTTATCTGATCCTCACGAACCGCCTGAAACCCTGATTTACGTTAGTTATATTCGGAATAATGTCCTCATCTTCGTTGTTATTATCACAACGTTCCGGCTGTTGTGTTATCTGGCCTTCTTCAGGTGATTGTCTATCCAGGGAAATTCGAACTGAACACTTTAATCAGCGGGAAGAGAATTGTCCCATTACGTGGTCCATGTCTATAGATATTTTGTCCTGTTATTATTTAGTATCGTTTGCGTTTTCTCCTGAGTATGTACAACCTTGAACTCACAATTAATATGTCATCAAATTCATTGACCAACGCTTTAATCAACGAGGCAACAGATTAAGTCAGACGCCTAGCTGACGACCACTAGCCACCGTGGTCAGACGCGTAGCTGCCGGCTCCGTGGCACTCGGGCAAAGTCGTTCGTTGTAGATTAAGTGTCGATGAGATCGATTACCACACACTGGCGTGATCAGACGCTAGTCAGACGCCTAGCCGACGACGACTCGTGATCGGACGTTTGAAACGTTGGATACTTAAAAAGAGAAACGGAATTTTTTTCATAAAAAATGTGTTCTAACTATATAAAAGCGAAAAAAAAAACAAAAAAAAAACCAGAATATTACCGTATTTACTAGCTTACAAGACGCACTTTTTCCTAAAAATATCCTGAAAAATACGTGTGCGTCTTCCAAGACGAATGTATTAGTTACCACCATGACATGGATGGTAGTGAGAATCATTTATTGTATACGACTGACAGTAGTGATGACTCTGTAGATGATAGTTTAGAGTTTTTACATGAATCCAGCAGTGACGAGTTTGGGGGATTTTATATTTTGACATGCACCATTTTTTTAAATTTTAATTAATTTTTATGAAAATAAAACCACCATTAGACAATGAAAATTGTACGGTATATTCGCAAACCACCAATTAATATGTCATTGCCATACAAACAAAATCAGACGAGTGATTAATATAAACACAGCTCGTGGCGCCATTATTTGAGGAACGAATGGGGAATTTGTTGTTTTAGAAATTTATTTCTAAAAAAGTGAAGTGCATCTTCCAAGCCAGAAATAAGGGTGCCTCTTCTAAGCCGTAAATAAGGGTGCCTCTTCCAAGCCGTAAATAAGGGTGCCTCTTCCAAGTCGGAAATAAGGGTGCCTCTTCCAAGCTAGAAATAAAGGTGCATCTTCCAAGCTGGAAATAAGGGTGCCTCTTCCAAGCCGGAAATAAGGGTGCATCTTCCAAGCAGGAAATAAAGGTGCATCTTCCAAGCCAGAAATAAGGGTGCATCTTCCAAGCCTGAAAATTCGGTAATGGTTAAGATTAGGGAGACAGACGTGAGACTGTCAATCAAATAATACCTGGTTAACCGATTAGGTTCAATTCTACTTCATGACGATTCTGCTTAGCCACATGTTGCCAAGATGACACTCGCAAAATTTCACCAACTTCAGATACAAGATTTGGCCGCATCAACCATATTTCTCCTGATCTCGACGACTGACTTAACACTTTTTCAAGACGATTCTTTAAGCCAAAAAGTCATTCGGCTGCAAAGAAGATGCGGAAACTGCCTTCAACAATTTTGGCGCACAAATTTGTAGAGTTTTATCGAAAAGGCATCAAGAAATTTGTAACTTGACGGCAGAAATGGATAAATGTTCAGAGATTCTATTTTGACTGAATTAAAACATATTTTTGAATTCATTAATTCAAGGACAATAGATAATGGTAAAATTTTTATTTTCAGTACAACAAATTTTAATCTGATTTTAGAGTTTCATCGTAAAGGCCTAAAGAAACATTTAACTCGATGGCAGAAATGGAGAGATTAAACAGTATTTAAATAACTTAAAATTAAATACTGTTTAAAAACAGGCTTAAAAGTTTTCTCTCCAATAAGACATTGTTTCATTGTTTTCATACAAACAATATCTATCATCTATCTATCTATCTATCTATCTATCTATCTATCTATCTATCTATCTATCTATCTATCTAATTAGGTCTATTCATCTATCTATCTATCTATCTATCTATCTATCTATCTATCTATCTAATTAAGTCTATTCACTGTCTATCTATCTATCTATCTATCTATATATATATATATATATATATATATATATATATATATATATATTCAGTGTATCGAGGCAGCAAATAATTTTCTAAACCTATACTGTTAAATATAAGAGACAATGAATGACTATTATGCTTAATCATGAGCCGGAAGATATGATAAAAGTATAGCTTTAAGGTCGATTTCTGTTTTTTTTTTGTTTTTTTTTATGTTGCTAGGATGACACTGCAAAAACTCATCATCTTTGGGATGCGCCACGTTTTTTTATAACCACCATATTCTCCTGATATCCTGCCCACTGATTTACCACTTTTTCAAGTATCGTGACAATTCTTTAAGCCAAAAGACATTCGCTTGAAAAAAAAAAAAAAGATACAAAACCCGTATCCAAAGATTTATGGACGTCCAAATATTTATTTATCGTAATGGCGTCAGTTAACTTGATGACAGAAATACAGTAATGTTCAGGTTTACTATTTTGATTGTTTTAAATACTGTTTAAATACATTAACTTAGGAATGAAAGCTGATTTTTAAACATGATATTATTTTTTCAAATAACATAGTCAGTCAGTTAAGTGCCAAACGTGATGCACTCTTTAGACGATCATGTCTCGAAACAGACATGACTGACTGGGCAGAAGATGATAGCGCATTAGGTTGCCATTGCTTTCTGCGGTATACTGCTTGCCATCCATGGCTATAGAACCCAATCTGTCCTGTTATTCAACCCATAACTGGAAGGAATTGACGGATTAATACATTTCCCAAGGGTATTTGCGCGTAAGTGAATACAATGAATTCAACCGTAATTCGAACTCGGAATCAAAATCTGAGGACTTCTAGCTTCTGATGAAGGAACTCCTCCCTGATTAACCGTGTCTTCAAAAGTGTAGTTGTACTCATTCCGCTTGCGTTGGTGCGTCTAATTAACCCATAACTGGAGCTTTTGAATTCAAAGTTGTCCTTCTCTTAGACCGGTTTTTGGACCCTGTGTATCCGGCCATTTCCTACCAGTCAGACAGTTAAGTGCCATACGTGATACACGCTTGGGCGATCATATCTCGAAAGAGACATGACTGACTGGGCAGAATATTATCCCGCAGTAGGTTGCCATTGCTTTCTGCGGTGGACGGGTTGCCGGCCAATCTGTCCTGTTATTTAACCCATAACTGGAAGGAATAGTAGGATTAATACCTTTTCCAAGGGTATTTGCGCGTAAGTGAATGCAATGAATTCAGCTGGAATTTGAACTCGGCTCCCCGATTTCTCGTTTCGAGCCGATATCCAATGCACCACAACGCACATGTTGGGTGTAAAAAGATCGATTCTTACATTACCTAAGGTTATTTGCAAATAAGTGAATCTATGGAACTCGAACATCGTTTTTGCAATCTGAGCCACTACCCATTACCTAGTTTAAGTTTTTTTTTGTTTTTGTTTTAATCATTTCACCCCAAGCAAGGCATTCCACTGCCACTATTCCATAGGGGAAGGTGGTGAGAAAGAGTGATTAGATATAAGAAATGTCAGAAGGAGGGTGATAGATGGGTAAGGAAGTAGATGGGAACAGTGTTTGAGATAAAAAGGTGCGAGTTAGTGTGTTAGGAGGTGACTATTGATCTTACATTTGCAAGTGTAGTAACTATTATAAGGCAGAGGGGGCGTATTAGTCTCAGTGTAAAAGTTTTTGATGATATCAGTCAGTTAAAGGCCATACGTGATACACGCTTGGGCGATCATGTCTCGAAAGAAGATTATCCCGCAGTAAGCTGACATTACTTTCTGTGGTAGACTAGTTGTCAGCCAATGCTATAGAATTCAATCTGTCCTATTATTTAACCCATAACTGGAGAGAAGAGACGGATTAATACCTTTCCCAAGGGTATTTGTGCGTAAGTGAATGCAAGGAATTCAATTGGCGTTCGAACTCGGCACCCCGATTTTTTGTTCCGAGTCGATATCCACTGCACCACAACGCTCATTGAGAACAACAGTTACTTAAATGCCATACGTGATACACGCTTTGGGTGATCATGTCTCGAAAAAGACATGAGTGACTGGGCAGAAGATTATTCCGCAGTAGGTTGTCATTACTTTCTGCGGTAGATTGGTTGCCAGCCAAGACTATAAAACCGAATCTGTCCTGTTATTTAACCCATAACTGGAGGGAAGAGACGGATTAATACCTTTCCCGAGGGTATTTGTGCGAAAGTGAATGCAAGGAATTCAAGTGGAATTGAGAATATCAATGACCTTTCTAAGTGTTTTACCTTTGTTTTCGCTTCCCTTTCCTTTTTTTCTGGCTATTGTAGAAATCGCAGCTAAAAGGAATAAGCTTCAAGCCGCAGATTTAAATTGTTCGACTCTGATATCCGCATCGAATTTGTCTTCACAATATTTGTATAAAAGCCATTGATATGTCTTCTATTTATTTAACCTTTTTTTTATAATTTTTTAAAATTTATTTTTTTTTTTTTTTTTTATTTATTTATTTTTATTATTATTATTATTTTTCTCAGGATCGTGTTCATTTTTTTCCCCTTTTTCTTTCTTTATCCTTTTTCCTTTTCTTTTTCTTTTATCTACTTCTTTACTTTTTTCTTGCATTTCTTTTTCTTTGTTTTTTTTTTTTGTTTCCTTGCTGTGATATCCTATGCAAATGAGCTGAGTTGTATTTAAGCTCTAAGCCACTAACCGTTGACTCTCCATTACGTCACGCGTGTAAATAAACTTTTATCTCCTGGGTTTGTTAACACCTTTTTAGGATCCCCTCCAGTTGAATTTATTGCATTCACTTACGCACAATTACCCTTGGGAAAGGTATTAATCTGTCTCTTCCCTCCAGTTATGGGTTAAATAACAGGACAGATTGGATTCTATAGCCTTGGGTGGCAACCAGTCTCCCGCAAAAAGTAATGGCAACCTACTGCGTGATAACCATCTACCCAGTCAGTCATGTCTCTTTCGAGACATGACCGCCCATGCGTGTATTACGTATGGCACTTAACTGGCTGACCGTGAATTTGCGGTATTATGGCGTTTGTAAGATGATAGACAAATTCTTGTCGTAAATGGAGAAATTGTAAAGAGTGATTAGGTCGCGAATGTGATTAGCTAGGTATAAGATAGTTAATAAAAGACCATTCTCAACCCAAAAGAGGTTAACTCAATATAAAGCAATTAAGCAGACATACTCTTACGTATGCTTAAAAGAGGTCAACACAATAAAAAAAAACAATTAGCCACCTGCAAATCCTACACCACTTAAGAAATGATATTTATCAAGCAAAAATAATCCCTCACATACAAAGATATAAAATTTCACCATATAAATACGAAAAAAATTGGGAAACAGCAGCAGAAAACAAAAATCCCTGAAGTGTGAAGACATCGCAATAAGGCCTTCACGAAACTCTGAAGTTGGCATGACTGAAATACCTCTGCTCTGCAGATTGAAGGCAAGAGGAAAACAACGCATAACATACTTAGTGACAGAATTTATTCAAAGCTACAGAGGACAGGAAATGGTGGAGAGCCATGTTTACCAATTTTCTGAATGAACACAGAATATACAAGAAAAGAATAAGTTTGAGCAAATGAAGAGCGGTACAAGGTTTAGGAGAGATAACATAAAAACAACATTTTTTAAGAGCTATAAAAGACGGGAAGTTGTGGAGAGCTATGATCGTTAACGTTCTGAAAGGAAACGGCATATAGAAGAAGATGGATTTATTTTAGTCGTTTGGGAATTAGATAGTTGACAAGTGGAGAAATGATTCATTCTTCTACTATTACCAAGCTATATGTGCGGGCCTGCCTGGCTCTTCACATATACATGAACGTACATCAACACGCACACACGCCTACTTATGCATATGT
>JBBBDQ010001417.1:6185000-6195000 GCA_037127315.1 Ascarosepion bandense
TAAACAGTGCTCAATACAATAAATATTGTCGAGCATAATAGAATCATAAAATTATGAATTAAAAGCACATTGCGACACGGAAATTTCTATGTTTCGAGATTTCTATCTCGTCATCAGGCAATGTTGGATGTTGGTTGTGAAAATGATTTATGTAAATCATTTTCACAACCAACATCCAACATTGCCTGATGATGAGATTCTATCTCGAAACATAGAAATTTCTGTGTCGCAATGTATCTTTAATTCATAATTATATGATTATACTTAATATATATATATATATATATATATATATAATCTAAAAGAAAAATAGCATGTAGGTAAAATCCCCCCCCCCCCCGAAAAAATAGATCCTATTAATATTAATTTTATTAATATTAAAAGTGATCCAGGTGGAGAGCTCGATGTAAATAGTATTATGTATTTACAGAGCTAAATATGTTTATTATATCAAATAAAATCCGAATTCTACATTCGTTATATAGCGACTTCAGCGAGAAAAATCTCGCTTCCTCAACAACGATCAAAAACAAAATTGTATTACAAATATGGTACAAAAATCTGCATACCTGTAGGTTACTCTGAAACATTTCCATACACAGCAAGTTTACATTTTTTAAAAAATTAATCGTTCATTCAGCAATGAATTAGAACACTCTCAGCTATTGGGCGTGTATAATGATAATATACACGCTAAAACGTCTGCCTCCTTCTACCGAGCGTCCGTAGCTCAGAGGTAGAATCGCCGACTAACGCCAATTCGGTCTGGTTTTAATCCTGGGTAAAAAGCAATTGGCTGTCTAATCGTACTTATGAGCTGTGATACAGCGAAACAGACCTGTCTGCGGATGACTTTACATATATATATATATATATATATATATATATATATATATATATATATATATATAAGTTAAATGCTAAGAATTTATCACTTTAACTGCGACTTCGATGTTTCGTGATGTATTCGGTCATCGGGGCTTTTTTATATAAAAAAAACCAGCCCAATGTCTTCACTTTCATGTTTTCTTGCTTTTCTACTGCTGAACTAACTAGTGTCATTATCGCCATCTTTTGTCTTCCTGAACCCTGTTTTTTATTGTCTTTTCCTTATAAAGTCTTTTTTATTCTTTCACATCTTGTAACCACTTAATAATAGGTACATCAATATATATGTTGCCGCCATTTTAGACGTTTTATCGATATAAATCTTTTGACGGCAAGGGTCAACTCGTAGTAGAATAACTGTCTTTTATTATTCAAAACTACCAGAGCTAAAATAGTAACATTCCTCCATTACTGAGTAGATCTTAAGTGGATATATATAACTGTAAATTTATCTTTAAACACGTCTCTAAAAACCCACCGAGTATAAACGCGGAAGGGGAAAATGGTAACAAAAAAAGAAACGAACTAAACACTTGAACATTAGTCAAAGTACGAGTCGAAAGAAAAAAAAACCCCGAAACGAGGAACCTAACACGTAAAGTGCTCAATACAATAGCAGAGCAAACAAATAAGTATGAATCTAACCTGGAGCCAACGGACCTACCTAGGTTTCACCTAACGGATCGTCAGGACAAGTTGACGATTCATTAGGAGAAACTTAGGTAGGTCCGTTGGCTCTAGGTTAGCTAATTACATATATATATATATATATATATATATATATATATATGAATGATCCATCGCTAAAGATGCAGGAAAAATAGTATGTTTCTTGTTATTACCGGGCTCTTACTGATCTATCTTAAAAATAACCAGATCAGTCCAAAAATGGAGTATCGCTACCTAAACTGGGATGGAGCTATGAAGTTCTTACTTTACAGTTTTGATATAGTTCAAAAGTGTCAACGCGGGCTTGTGGGTGATTAACTATTTTTTATCCTACAACATCATTGCCACTAACGAAAATTTGGCATTATCGCTATCTTCTGTCTTCCTGAACCCTGTTCCTCTGTTGACCTCTCCTCACTATCGTCTTCTCTTTCACTTCCTGTATCATAGTGGCGTTATTGCTTTTTGGGGTGTGAAATAATTACAAAAAAAAAAATCATCGGACAGCTCAAGGCTATTCCATTTCAACAGTTATGGATTGTAAACAAGTAGCAAATAAGCAAAATAAAATAAAAATGAATGATAATGACAAGGCTTCATCTAAGAAAATCGGTCAATTTGAACCAATTACGTCTATTATTATTATAAACAAACAGAAAATATAAGAGGAAATAACAGCTTGTCCAAAATTGATAGTAATGACAATCTTTTATAAAAAGAAATTCAGACAAATGAAAACCGTTTTGTTTTTAAGTAATGCCATTTCCTTCAGAGTGAAGACAAATAACTAGCAAGCCTATAAAATGGCGAAAACCATAACAAAATTACTAACCTCTCTCCTTGGAACAAACAGTCGATCGCGTATTAAGAACAGAGAGAGCCTAGATGTAAAACTAAGGGAAACAAAACTTGACCGACAAACGTATGACTAATCTAGATATAAAATTCCTCTACAGCAACGTCCCAGTTAAAAAAAATACCTAAATCTCCTAAAAAAAACATCTAAAACAATCAAAGATAAAGATCACTCCAGCAACAAATAAAATAATCAAAACCGAAAATTAACTTTTGTTTACAAATGTGTCGAACGCTCAAAAAATATACGAGAGTATTTTGCTTACTGGAAATAGTAAATTTGAACATTTAGCTTTTAATTAAGCTAAAATTAAAGTTTCAAGGAAAAGGTTTTTATTTTTTTTTTTAATTCAATTTAAAACTTAGGTATAGAAAATGGAGCAGAGGTACCCAAATTAAAGTTTAGTTAAGGACTAAAGAAAGTACTTTGTTTCGTGTAAATTTGTTATTTATCTATATTTTGTTCCAATTTATTAACCTTTATTTATATCTATCTATCTATCTATCTATCTATCTATCTATCTATCTATCTATCGCTTTCTCTCTCTCTCTCTCTCACTCTCTCTCTCTCTCTCTCTCTCTCTCTCTTTATATATATATATATACATATATATATATATATATATATATATATATATATTAATGCAGGTCTCATTGAATAGTATAGACAAGTTTTGTCTATTAATTTTG
Organism: Ascarosepion bandense; assembly: GCA_037127315.1. Classification (NCBI taxonomy): domain Eukaryota; kingdom Metazoa; phylum Mollusca; class Cephalopoda; order Sepiida; family Sepiidae; genus Ascarosepion; species Ascarosepion bandense. The sequence continues at coordinate 6,188,103 of JBBBDQ010001417.1, forward strand.
TGTAGGATCCGTTCATACCGTCTGATATACTTGATGGTGATCTCGTTGAAAGACAACAAAAAATCACAGTATTTGTTGAATTTTTTATCGGGTCTAAGCTTTCGGCTCACATAAGCCATTATCAAAGAGTAAATATTAACACACAATAAACATAGAACATTTAAGCTATTAACAATAAAGAGAATTGAATTGAAAATATAAGTCCATCCCTACCGTGGCGGATGGCCGAAGACAGTGACAAAATAGTGGTGTTATGGTCCCTGATCTGATTACAGACATTTGAGTACGTTGTTGGAAATATTGTTAATAGCTTAAATGTTCTATGTTTACTGTGTGTTAATATTTACTCTTTGATAATGGCTTATGTGAGCCGAAAGCTTAGACCCTATAAAAAATTCAACAAATACTGTGATTTTTTGTTGTCTTTCAATGACATCACCATCAAGTATATCAGACGGTATGAACGGATCCTACACAAAATTAATAGACAAAACTTGTCTATATTATTCAATGAGACCTGCATTAATGAAAAAATGCTGCCAAAATACACACAATATATATATATATATATATATATATATATATATATGCGTATTATACGAAGCGCACGTGGGATGATCTTTATATATATATATATATATATATATATATCTTTCTTGGAGTTTTTAGGCGATCAGTCAACACATTCGTGCAAGTTGAAAAATGCCTGAATCTGCTTGAAATAAAATAAAACAATCAAAACCTACCGTATCATCACCAATCAATTCTAATTTACATTTAATAATCAAATATTAACGCTCTGTCGATCAACAGATAAAATATAGAAAACCAGCCGTCTCGTCACCAATCAATGCTATTTCATATGTAATAATCAAAGATAAAGTTCTCTCTACGAACAGATAAAATAACCAAAACCTACCGTCTGATCACGAATCAACTCCAATTTACATTTAATAATCAAAAATAAAGCTTTCTCTACCAACAGATAAAATAATCAAAATCTACCATCTCATCACCAATCAATTCTAATTCACATTTTGTCATCAAAGATAAGCTCTCTCTAACAACTGATAAAATAACCAAAACCTACCGTCTCATCACCAATCAATGCTATTTCACTTTTAATAATCATTGATAAAGCTCTTTCGACCAACAGATGAAATAATCAAAACCTGCCGTCTTATCACCAATCAATGGTAATTCACATTTAATTATCAAAGATAAGCTCTCTCTAACAACAGACAAAATAACCAAAACCTACCGTCTCATCACCAATCAATGCTATTTCACTTTTAATAATCATTGATAAAGCTCTTTCGACCAACAGATAAAATAATCAAAACCTGCCGTCTTATCACCAATCAATGGTAATTCACATTTAATTATCAAAGATAAGCTCTCTCTAACAACAGACAAAATAATCAAAACCTACCGTCTCATCACCAATAAATGCTATTTCACTTTTAATAATCATTGATAAAGCTCTTTCGACCAACAGATAAAATAATCAAAACCTGCCGTCTTATCACCAATCAATGGTAATTCACATTTAATAATCAAAGATAAGCTCTCTCTAACAACAGACAAAATAATCAAAACCTACCGTCTCATCACCAATCAATGCTATTTCACTTTTAATAATCATTGATAAAGCTCTTTCGACCAACAGATAAAATAATCAAAACCTGCCGTCTTATCACCAATCAATGGTAATTCACATTTAATAATCAAAGATAAGCTCTCTCTAACAACAGATAAAATAATCAAAATTTACCGTCTCATCACCAATCAATTCTAATTTACATTTAATAATCAAAGATAAAGCTCTTTCGACCAACAGATAAAATAATCAAAACCTGCCGTCTTATCACCAATCAATGGTAATTCACATTTAATAATCAAAGATAAGCTCTCTCTAACAACAGACAAAATAATCAAAACCTACCGTCTCATCACCAATCAATGCTATTTCACTTTTAATAATCATTGATAAAGCTCTTTCGACCAACAGATGAAATAATAAAAACCTGCCGTCTTATCACCAATCAATGGTAATTCTCATTTAATAATCAAAGATAAGCTCTCTCTAACAACAGACAAAATAACCAAAACCTACCGTCTCATCACCAATCAATGCTATTTCACTTTTAATAATCATTGATAAAGCTCTTTCGACCAACAGATGAAATAATAAAAACCTGCCGTCTTATCACCAATCAATGGTAATTCTCATTTAATAATCAAAGATAAGCTCTCTCTAACAACAGACAAAATAACCAAAACCTACCGTCTCATCACCAATCAATGCTATTTCACTTTTAATAATCATTGATAAAGCTCTTTCGACCAACAGATGAAATAATCAAAACCTGCCGTCTTATCACCAATCAATGGTAATTCACATTTAATTATCAAAGATAAGCTCTCTCTAACAACAGACAAAATAATCAAAACCTACCGTCTCATCACCAATCAATGCTATTTCACTTTTAATAATCATTGATAAAGCTCTTTCGACCAACAGATAAAATAATCAAAACCTGCCGTCTTATCACCAATCAATGGTAATTCACATTTAATAATCAAAGATAAGCTCTCTCTAACAACAGACAAAATAATCAAAACCTACCGTCTCATCACCAATCAATGCTATTTCACTTTTAATAATCATTGATAAAGCTCTTTCGACCAACAGATGAAATAATAAAAACCTGCCGTCTTATCACCAATCAATGGTAATTCTCATTTAATAATCAAAGATAAGCTCTCTCTAACAACAGACAAAATAACCAAAACCTACCGTCTCATCACCAATCAATGCTATTTCACTTTTAATAATCATTGATAAAGCTCTTTCGACCAACAGATGAAATAATAAAAACCTGCCGTCTTATCACCAATCAATGGTAATTCTCATTTAATAATCAAAGATAAGCTCTCTCTAACAACAGACAAAATAACCAAAACCTACCGTCTCATCACCAATCAATGCTATTTCACTTTTAATAATCATTGATAAAGCTCTTTCGACCAACAGATAAAATAATCAAAACCTGCCGTCTTATCACCAATCAATGGTAATTCACATTTAATAATCAAAGATAATCTCTCTAACAACAGACAAAATGATCAAAATCTACTGTCTCATCACCAATAAATGCTATTTCATATTTAATAATCAAAGATAAAGCTCTCTCTGCCAACAGATAAAATAATCAAAACCTACCGTCTCATCACCAATCAAAGCTATTTCACATTCAATATTCAAAGATAAACTTATCTCTACCAACAGATGAAATAATCAAAACCTACCGGCTCATAACCAACCAATTCTAATTTACATTTAATAATCAAAGATTAAGCTCTCTCTACAAAAAAATAAGATAAACAAAGACTACCGTCTCATCACCAAACAATTCTATTTTTACATTTAATAATCAAAGATAAAGCTCTCTCTAACAACAGAAAAAATAATCAAAATCTACCATCTCAACACCAATCGATGCTTATTCACATTTAAAAATCAAAGATAAACCTCCGACTATCAAAAGATAAATTAATCAAAATTACCGTTTCATCACCAATAAATGCTATTGCATATTTAATAATCAAAAATTAAGCTCTCTCTACCAACATATAAAATAACTAAAACCTACCGTTTCATCAACAAAAAACGCTAATTTACATGTAATATTCAAAGATAAAGCTCTTTCTACCAACAGATAAAATAATCAAAACCTATCGTCTCATCACCAATCAATGATAATTCACATTTAATAATCAAAGATAAAGCTGTCTCTGCCAACAGATAAAATAATCAAAACTACCTTCTCATCACCAATCAATGGTAATTCACAGTTAATAATTAAAGATAAAATCTCTCTACAAACAGATAAAATAATCGAAACCTACCCTCTCATCACTAATCAATTTTAACTGTCATTCAATAATCAAAGATAAAGCTCTCTCAAACCAACATATGAAATAATCCAGACATACCGTCTCACCAACAATCAATTTTAATTCATATTTCATAATCAAAGATAAAATTCTCTCTACCAACAGATAAAATAAACAAGACCTTCCGACTCATCACTAATCAATGCTAATTTACAATTAATAATCAAAGATAAAGCTCTTTCTACCAACAAATTAAATAACCAAAACCTACCGTCTCATCACCAATCAATGCTATTTCACATTTAATAATCAAAGGTAAAGCTCTCTCTACCAACAGATAAAATAATCAAAACCTACCGTTACACCACCAATCAATGCTAATTCAAATTTAATAATCAAAGATAAAGCTCTCTCTACCAACAGATAAAATATTCAAAAGCTATCGTCAATTCTAATTTACATTTATTACTGATTGTTACAAAAATAAAACTGGATCGCCTCTTAATGGAGTGATGGAATATATCTTTTTAGATTTTTCGTTTCCGTTCGTTTCCAAAATTGTTTACCCACGAATCAATATGGTTCCGTTATATTGATGTTGTTTTCTCTCTCTCTCTCTCTCTCTATATATATATATATATATATATATATATATATATATATGTATATATATATATATATATGTATATATATGTATATGTATATATATATATATATATGTATATATATAAGTTTCTTTAAAAATGTCAGACAGGATATTATCATCAAGTTTTTTATATAATTTTTTTCATTTGTTCGCACAATGTTTTCTTTCCGGAACTCAAATTATATAAGATTTGTCCAAAGCTTTTGTACTTTCGAGCGCTTTCGGCCATACTTTTAGCCATTATCAAGAATTAATTTTGTTTTACTTGCAAATAAACATGTGGAAAGTTTTGCATATTGAAGCTCGTGTATGTTAATTCCGTACAAGGTAAGCACATTGTTACTGTATTCATATTTGATGTCATTAAGTGTAAGATTCCTCTTTTTTTTGGAATGCCTCCATTACCCCCACTCCCCCTTCGCATGTGGATGATGCCATTATGTATGTATTATCAACGAGAACATCAAGGATAGGCCCTGGAAGATCTCGATTTGTGTTTAAATGAGCAAAACACTATGAAAGTATAAAAATAGACGTTTATATATATATATATATATATATATATATACGTAATGCGGCAGGTTTCGTATTTGCGACCCCTATCTACATACCAGATGTCATTCGTTGTCGAGCGGTCTGAGACGTTGCCAGATCATATATATATATATATATATATATATATATATATATATATATATATATATATATATATGATCTGGAGAAAAAAATTTTAAAAACACTTTCCACTTCTGCTATATGCGTGACTCTTCAGAAATGAATTGAGTTCTTTCGGTGACTGGCGTGTATATACACTGCTTATATACAACAACACGTTAAAATTTCCCCTCTATTGTTCCATGCGTCGATGGCTTAGGGAGTAGCGACTCCGACTGACACCAAATTGGTTTCTATCCCGGTCAGAAGCAAGTGGATGCGTCTAGTCGCACTGATGAGCTGTGATACAGCGAAACAGGCTTGTATGTGGATGACTAATATATATATATGTATTTTAAATCATACATTTTATTTATTTATATTTATATATATATATATATATATATATATATATATATATATATATATATATATAAACTTTTATAGAAAAATATACATTTTTGAAAGAAAAAAAATATTATCTTAACACATTTTTAAGGAAAAAAATTACCACCAATACATTTTTGAATACAAAACTAGAAGACATCTTCAGTTTTCTGAAATAGATTTTTTCATCAAAAACTGACTAAATCAACCTTCTCACAATAACTGAACATTTTTAAAAATAACTTAAACTTCTACTTTTTTTAGCATTAAATAACTTCCAGAGGTTGATATGCCATTAAAGAAAACTCAAACTCAAACGAACTAGTCCAAATGAACGTCACTATCGAACAGTGATTTTGATCCTCATCATGTTCCCTCCACTTTTGACCGGACTAATTCAAACTTAGTAAACGAGTATACGTAATCGAGTGTCAGTATTTTCTGTTGGTTGCAAATGTGCTATAGCCATTTAATTAGAATCGTTAACCTGGATTGGAGCCAGAAGAATTCGGCTGGATTGGGTAACCTTCACACACGTGCCAAGAAGCAATTGATCGAAACCTTTGCTTACATATTGCATTTTACGGCATACAAGACACGCCTTTGTCTTTCAATAAATGGATTAAAAAATGTAAACAATGTAATTCCATATAATTATTAAGCAGAGCTTATTTCAATGATCAAGTGGATTAAAGCGTTGGCTTATGAATTCTGTGGCATAATAATTGCGATTTCAATCCCTAGGTTCGATAGTACAGATTTAACCTCAGTGAAAACAGGGCGAAGACGTGTGTCGGTGTGCAGTGGACACCGGCTCTTAACAAGAAATCGGATAGTCGTGTTCGAATTCCAGCTGAATTCCTTGCATTCCCTTATGCGCAAAAACCTTTTCGGAAAAGCATGAATTTATAACTTCTCCCCTAGCTATGGGTTAAATATAAAGAAAGATTGAGTCCTATAGTGTTGCGTGCCAATCATTCTACCGCAAAGAGAAATGGCACCTTACTTGCTTAGTCAGCCACGAATCGAAAGAGACGTCGTTCAAGCGTATGAATTTGGTGGCATAATAATTGCGATTTCAATCCCTGGGCCCGGTAGTACAGATTTAAACTCAGTGAAAACAGGTCGAAGATCTGCATATTTGAATATATATATATATATATAGTCATCCACAGACAGATCTGTTTCGCTGTATCGCAGATCATCAGTACGGTTATACATCCGATTGCTTTATATATAATCATATCATCCCGAGCAAGGCGGTAACGCCACTGATGTGCAGGGGGCTACGTAAGAGTGAAGAGATTGGAA
>JBBBDQ010001417.1:6200000-6305000 GCA_037127315.1 Ascarosepion bandense
CAAGCTTGTCTCGCTTGAATCATTAAAATTCAGTAGTGAGTTGGGTGTCCATTACTTTCGGCCATGTGTGGTGCATTGGATATCGGCTCGGAACGAGAAATCGGGGAGCCGAGTTCGAATTCCAGCCGAATTCATTGCATTCACTTACGCGCAAATAACCTTGGGAAAGGTATTAAACCTACTATTCCTTCCAGTTATGGGTTAAATAGCAGGACAGATTGGGTTCTATAGCCTTGGTTGGTAACCAGTCTACCGCAGAAAGCAATGGCATCCTACTGCGGGATAATATTCTGCCCAGTCAGTCATGTCTCTTGCACATGATCACCCAAAGCGTGTATCACGTAAAGCACTTACCTGACTGAGTGAATATAATAGTTGGAATCATGATTAAGGCTTCTATTGGTCATAAAGTGGGGGATCGGTTTTCCATTGTTATGAAGTAATAAACAGATCCTCCTTTAATTACTACGTAATAATATAATACATCGCGTCTTCCTCTAGATGTGTGTCAAATAACAAGACAGATTGAGTTCTGGCAACCAGTCTACCGCAGAAAGTAATGGCAACCTACTGCGGGATTATCTTCTGCCCAGTCATTCATGTCCCTTTCGAGATATGATCGCCCAAGCGTGTATCACGTATGGTACATGACTGACTAGATTGGCAGCATTGTCTCGCTGTTGTACTAATTGCAACCATAAGTTCTATGTTAACAGTTTCTTCTATTACACTTCACGATTGTGGAACTCTCTTCCGGATTTTTGCGTCCTCGTCAACTTTGATGTTCAAAAATTTAAGTGCAATTTCAATCTTTATCTTCTGTCTTCTTATTCATGTTCTCTCTCAATAATAATGTTTTTCGTTATAGACTCTTACATTCAGTAACACCTTGCGTCTTAGTTGCTTTATTGGCTTGCTTGGGTTGAATAGTTCTAAAATAAATAAAATAATTCGACTGTTTATTAAGCTATGTAATATATTAAGAATTTTACAGAGGGATCGACATTTTGTGGTGGATTGGGGTAAGGAGTGGCTTGTAAATTTCAATGCGTCTAAGACCAAGCTGCTGTCTGTCAATCATCACAAGCAACCTCTCCTGTCTCCCATAATCATTGACCAAGCGAGTCTCCCTGAGAGCAATACACTGCGTCTCCTCGGTCTTACCCTCTCTTCCGATCTCAAGTGGAACCATTACATTGAGTCAATAGCTAAACTCACTGCTGGGAAGGTTGGATCACTGTGTTGGGCCAGGATGTTTTTTCCGCCTGAATCCATCCTGCATATATACAAATCAACCATTCGTCCGTGCGTGGAATACTGCTGTCATATATGGTCAGGCGCCTATCTCAGTGTTCTTAACAGGCTCCAAAAGAGAATCAGTAATGTGATAGGTACCGATTTGGCGGCTCGACTCCAGCCATTTCCCTGCCGACGGGATGTGGCTACCCTCTGTCTGTTCTATAAATAGTTTCATGGATTCTGCTCCAACGAATTTAAGTCACTGGTGCCCCTGCAACAGGTATTTACTCGTGCAACCAGACTGGCAACTGGGTCTCACCCATTCACACTTAGAGCAAACAAATGCAGTTCTACTCCTGCAGCTTCTTTTCTCGCACTTCCTGCCTGTGGAACTCGCTTGCATATTCTTGCTTTCCTGACGGCTACAACCTCCAGGAATTTAAATGCAATGTCAATACTCATCTCTTAACAACTTGACTCTAGTTCTTTCTTCACCACCCTGTATATCCTTTTCTTTCTCTCCACCTCTGCAACTGTCATCACACCTATATTCCCATCCTTCTCTTGCTCCTTTCTAACTGGTTCGTCCTTCTCTTCATCTCTCCTTATCTAATCTTTTTACTCTTATGTAGTCCCCTAACCTTTTCACTCTTATGTAACACCCTGCACATCAGTAGCGTTAATGCCTTGCTCGGGGTGATTCGATTAAAAAATAGGTATAACGATAAACTAAATCAAGATCTCTGATAGGGAAATTAGAGAGTATGAGAATTGTGGAACCATTTCCAAATTGCTTTTGTTCCCAGGTTTACCCAAGGTGGTAGAACCTGTTAGGGTCCCAGCTATGAACAAATAGTGAAAACAAAACACTATGAAAGCATAAAAACTCAATGTTATAGAATAACCAACAATGCATTTTATCTGCAAGCATACAATCACGTTTAAAATATATTTAGTTGAAGCCATAAAACTGTGTTCAAGATATTTTTATTTCGGTATCAGATAACCCCTAGACATAGATATGACACTACACAAAACAACCAGCATACAAGAACTCTTTTTTTGTTTTTTTCATATCACCCCAAGCAAGGCGATAACGCCACTGATGCGCAGGGGGCTACGTAAGAGTGAAAAGATTGGAAAAGAGAAAACCGGAAACCGCATCCTAAACAGGAAACAAGGGATGAGCCTCTTCACCTGTTCAATAGACGTGGGTGGAGTGTGAAAAAAATAAAAAATAAAATAAAATAAAATAAAAAACGAAAAGAGTTAAAAGATTGGAAAAAGAGAAAATCAGAAACTGCATCCTAAACAGGAAACACAGGATGAGCCTCTTCACCTGTTCAATAGACGTGGGTGGAGTGTGAACCGGGCGATAGTTTAGTCTATCTACTCCAATTACATGACATTAATCAATATAATATACGATAAATTCTTAAAGAAACCAATCTCTATCCTAAAATATAACTTCAACAAAATTACAACAGAAACCACATCTATCACCCACCAACTCTAGTAGTCGTATTCATGCTAGCATGTGCACATGTTAGGGGAAGCTAATTTCCCCACCTATAAAGGACAACTTAAAATAAAATTGAGTTACTTCCCTTGTCCGCTAGTTGGCGCTGGCAGTTCTGATTTCAACATAGTGGCAAATTGACATGAACGCGGAATTCATGGTTTAAATTCAAACAATTCCTTGCAGTTCTCATACTGTTAATGAATATAAATGATTTTATTGTAAGTTAAAATACAATTGTCTTTTATTTTCATTCGTTTATTTTATGCCAACAACCTGTGCAAAAAACCGAGTATCATCTACCATGTACTCAATTGTGAAATAGAATAACATATTTTATTAATTCAAAACTCCCTCCAAATTAAATTTTGACATTAAATGACCCATAAGAAATTGATATGCCGTTAAACAAACATGCAAAATTACAGTATCTTTCTATCTAAACTTATTTTTAAATGGAACTTTGTCTGTGTGTGCGTGTGTCTGTGTGTGTGTGTCCGTTACCTATAGACTTCGAAACAGCTAGACCGATTTTCTTGAAAATTTACACAGTTGTACTATAAGCGTCTGCGAGTGTTCTTAGCTAGGTTTTGTGTCGAGGTACCCCAGATAAATATCGAAAATCGATAATCGAAAAAATGGGGTTATTGAAGGTGTGGTCCAATTTTAATCAAATTTGATATACTAATAGACAAAGACATAAGAAACGCTATTCAGAAGTTTCAAGATTGCAGTTCTTACAATAGTGCAGAAAATCGATTATATATATATACAAAAGGGAAGTTGTTTGTGTGTGTGTGTCTGTTTATCTGCCTGTATGTCTGTATTTTTTCGGCCCTTTTATTTTAGTTTTTGCTCCGGGTTTGGCTCTAAGTAGGTATAATTGTAGTTCTTAGTCTAAGCCATGATACCATTTACTCAGAGGTCTTATTTAGCCTTCAAAATTCAACGACTAAAAAAACTTATTTGATATCGATACCAGGAAATCCAAATTTGACTTACATCCATTCATTTTTCTTTCAGTCTGCGGTTTCGCTTTAACTGGAAACAACTATTGCTTTTTAGTCTTTCGTGCCAACGTCCAAAGAGTCTGACCTCCAGGACCATGGATTAGTTTTAAAGCTTTCATTACACCCGGGCAACGCCGGGCTATACTGCTAGTAATAACAATAAAACGCTATTCTCTCAATACGGAAATATTCTTGAAGTATTTGCATTGTGAACTATCAAGATTATGGTAAAGACAGTAATTAACGCTAAAATACCCAAAAGAAACGGAGAAACACACACTAAAAACAATTATTTATTTAATGAGATCTTTGAGAATTTCCGAATGTCGTTCTGCCGTCTGCAGACCGGCTCACATTCTTCGTGACGTTCTCAATAGCCGGACTTTTTTTTAGTGCAGATGTTTCTCTCGCTGTTATTATTGAAAGAAGAGAACTTTCAGGGACTCTATCTCACACGACAACACGACCCCCAGGCTTCGTGTCTCTCATTCATTTAACTTAAATTTCAAGCACGATGATGAGTTTAGACGTGTCGGTTGTCAGGAGAATGGGGAGGAAAGAACAAGCCAAAAAAGCGGACACAATGATCTGCCTGGTGTTACAGCTCAGCTTGTTACGATTTCCTTTAACGATATACAGTTTTTATCCGCCGTTCAAAAATCCACTTTATACGACTTCATTTTTTTTTAAATCATATCACCCCGAGCAAGGCGGTAACGCCACTGATGTGTAGGGGGCTACGTAAGAGTGAAAAGATTGGAAAAAAGAAAGCCAGAAACCACATCCTGAACAGAGAACAAGGGATGAGCGTCTACACCTGTACACTCATCTTTACGAAATTTTCATATATGTATATATACACGACCGGCCATAATTATTAGGCCACCCCAGTTTTTTTAAAAGAAATTATGTATTTCATACTATTTTTAAATGGATAATTCTAAACAAGGAAGGATAGAATGCTTTTTTGTTATTATTATTTATCAAAGTTTTACAAGGCAAGGAAGTAAATATGAATTCGTCCGAATCATCCTAAATTTTCTTCATTCTTTCATTGATGAAACTGCAATATAGGTAATTAATAAATATTTATAAATTCATTTGATGCACACGTTATTGTGCAGTATTAACAAAAAAAACATTCTATTTTCATTTACAATGATTCACTTGGCAATAAATACTAAAAAATAGTATGAAATACATCATTCTTTTTAAACACTGGGGTGTCCTAATAATTATGGCCGGTAGTGTATATATATATATATATATATATATATATATATATATATATATAGCAAATTTACAGGGTGCGATCGGTAAATTGTCGCTATTTGTTATGCAACATTTTGCAAAGAAATATTAACAAAAGAACCATTCTATTTTCATTTACAATTATTCACTTGGCAATAAATACTAAAAAATAGTATGAAATACATAATCTTTTTAAAACATAATAATTTTTATGGCGTAATAATTATGGCCGGTAGTGTGTGTGTATATATATATATATATATATATATATATATATATATATATATATATGACGAGCCGTTGTGTGAAACCGCGGTAGGTTTTGGCGATCTTGTGATTTTTTTACGTGTCTTTGCTCTATATTGCTTCCTCTTTGTTATTCCGCTTTGGTTAGTTCTGTATCGAGCACTTTTTCTTTCTTTGTGGTTGGTTCCGTTTGGGTTTTTTTTTCTTTACTACGGGATATTGTATGTATTGTCTGTATTCCGCAGTTTTCTTTTTTTTCCCCCTCTTGTCCAACGCCTTATAGCGACGGACAATAACGGAGTTAGATTCTGTCTGTTATTTGTTGTCCTCAAAGTTTATTTTCGTATAATTTTAGGATTTAGATACTTACAGAGTCGGTCTTGTTATTATATATATTGTTTAATTGTCATAATGTTTAGAGCTAAGGTTGTTATTTTTTCATTGATTTTACCAGTAAAATGTATTATGGCAAACAGGTTTATGATCGTAAAGTGCTCAATATCAGGGTAGAGATAAAGCATTGATAAGCACAAAGAAGTTGTCACTTTAACTGAGCAGGTTCATGCTGACTTCGAATTTTGTGAGGACACCGTTATGATGTTCTCACTCGTCAGGGATGGTTTGCCAGAAAGGGGATCCCCGCCCCCTATGGAATGAAGTTGAAATAATAGATAGAGAACGCCACTGGAAACTACGTGAAGTTAAGTAATCAGCACATATGCTAGGCTTCAAAAATCTTCTAAGTCGACTAAGTATAGAAATGAACACAATATGGGAACCTGTAATACGGAGTGCTAGAGAAAATCATTAACGTCAAAAATTGCAATATGAGCTCTGGTAAAAAAAAAAAATAGTAGAGAAAACCATTAACATCAAAAAATTGCAATATGAACTCTGGAAAAAAAAAGGTTACTGAACATCAGTCCAAAACATTCAGTTGTTCTTCTTCTTGATAAGGATACATGGCCCAGTATATATATATATATATATATATATATATATATGTCGAGGAAAGGTAGAGTGTTTCTTTCAGATACTTGTGCGAACTCAATGGTGGGTTCAACCTTATTGAGTTTCTTTATTAGGTTTAATAGGTTAGTGTCGTGGGGGCAAAATACGAGAACGTCGTCTATATATATAAGGTAAGTAGTGTTGTTTGGTATGATTCCTTTAAATGGGCTGGATTATGATTATACCTAACAGTTCGACTTACCTAAGATATATAGATGACATTTATTTATTTTACCCCCATGATACTAACATGTTAAACATACTAATGAAACGCAATAAGGTTGAACCCACCACTGAACTCAAACACGAATCTCTCTCTCTATATATATATATCCAAGAAAATAAAGAACGAAGGAAATAGTAACAATGCTCAAAACATTAATTTAAAACAGTGCTCAGTATAGAAATAGAGCTATGAATATTTATTATAAGTTATAGTTTAGAACATGTACAAATTATAATTTACTACGAAAGTGTACATTTTGTTTCGAGATCGAAAAAACAATGTCTCATCAGGTAGTTAATAATGATGGTACTAAATATTATTTTTAAAAAAGAAGATTAAAAAATCTCACTTCCCTTTTATTTTTAGAAAATTGTACGGGGTAAAAAGCATAGAAAAGAAGGGAAAACAAAAAAAAAAAGGAAATTGAAAAAGAAAAAAAAGGGGGTAAAACAAAAAGGAAAGAGAGATACATGACCCTTATGTATATCTGTCTATATTCCACCTCCTAGCAAATTTTGAGTCTATTTCTCTCCGAGCTGTTATCATCAGCTCTTTCCTCTTATCTCTTTCCTTCTCTCCTGTCTTTCTACACTATTTCCTATGTATCTCTCTTTCCTTTTTGTTTTACCCCCTTTTTTTTCTTTTTCAATTTCCTTTTTATGCATTTTGTTTTCTTGCAGTTTATTTATAGTCCTTTCTTATCACTCTTTTCAGATACCTTCGGTAGAAGGTCTTGTAGTTTCCTTTCTGTGTCTGCTATCAGCACTGTATCATCTGCGTACCTTAGGTTGTTTAAATTGTGGCCTCCGATGACAAATCCAGGCATAACTTCTAGGGTCCTCAAAATATTCTCGCTGTACAAGTTGAACCGATCCGATAACTTCTTTTGAAATTACTCATTATTCTATTATCCTTGGATATGACTGACTTTTTTCTTACTACCCCCTTTTGAATTGATAAATCTAATGTTGCTTCGCAAGACACACTTTGGGAACAAATACAAGCTGCTAACAATTGGGCTAACATTGCCTGATGACGGGGTAGAAATTTTGAAACATAGAAATTTCCGTGTCGCAATGCAATTTTGATTAAAAAAAGAACAAATTTAATTTTATGTTTATATTAAGCGCGACAATATTTATTGTATTTATTAAGCACTTCTATAAAATAAAAAAAAAACAACAAATGCCGAAGAACTCAGAATTGTAAAACTGTTGGTTCTTTTCACCTAAATTTATATATATATATATATATATATATATATATATATATATATATATATAATAATATTAATTATAGTAATAATACCAGTAGCAAAGGAACTAATTCTGTCAAAACTAGCAATAATTAAACTACAAATTTTTTCCTGACGAGCTGTTAAGCGAAACCGTGGTAGGTTATTGGCTCACTCTTAGATTTTTGATTTTATATATATATATATATATATATATATATATATATATATATATATATATATATGTGTGTGTGTGTGTGTGGTTTCCGGCTTTCTCTTTTCCAATCTTTTCACTTTTCTTTTTTCTTTTTTTTTTTTTTTTCAATTGGAGTAGATAGAATGAACTATCGCCCGGTTTACACTCCACCCACGTCTATTGAAGAGGTGTAGAGGTTCATCCCTTTTTCCCTGCTTAGAATGTGGTTTCCGGCTTTCTCTTTTCCAATCTATTCACTCTTACGTAACCCCTTGAACACCAGTAGCCTTACCGCCTTGCTCGGGGTGATATGATATAATATATATATATATATATATATATATATATAAACAAAAGTAAAACTGTATTTTCTCGTGAAAAATATAGTTTTCCACTTGTCATTTTTATTTAACCATACTGTTCCTTTCCTCATATTATATATATTTAAAAATATGTGTATATAGGCAGCAAATTTACTTTTAAACATGTCCGATTAAATAAATTGCAAATAATATGTTTGCTTATTTTTAATAAAATCCGTTCATACTCACGGATAATCTTTCGCGTATTACAATCAAAAGATGTCAGAAATGAGCTGCAATGTTGACAGATTTTATTATCATTCATTTCTCAAGGTACCCAAGTACTTTCAACCTCTTTCCGAGGTCATCTTTAGGAGTATTAGTTATGTTAACAAATGTTACCGGAAAATTGTGTTGCTAAAAATTACTGTACATTTTTTCCTGCTTCAATTATAACGGTGGACAAATTGGATAATTTTCACGATAATTTTCACGCTAGCAATTTGTCAACCGTTATATTTGAGGCAGGAAAATATGTAAAGTAATTACAGTGTAACAGTTACATTGGCCACACCACTACAACATTGACAATAAGGTTGACAATGCACTTTTCCCAAAACAGTTCCTTCCGATCTCATTTAAACACACATCGAGATCTTCCACTACCTATCCGTGATATCCTCGCTGATAATACATACATAATAGCATCATTCACATGCAAAAGAAGATTCAAGATAATGGAGACATTACTAATAAAAAAGAGTAATCCTACATTTAATAACATCAATTATGAACACGGTATCAATGTGCTTACCGCATTTGGAATGTAACATTTTTATGACTCTCTATATAAATTTTACACATATTTATTTACAATTAAAACAGAATTAAATCTTGATAAGGAGCTCGGAAATACAAAACCTTTGGACAATTCTTATGTAATTTGAATTCTGAAAAAAAAAGATCATAATATTACATGAAAAACTATATAAAAAATGTAATGATAATACCTTGTCTGTCATTTTTAATGAAACTTGCACACACACACACACACACACACACACACACACACACACACACACACACATATATATATATATATCCGAGTGAATAAAGAACGAAAAAAAAAATTTTTTTACAACGGCCAAAACATTAATTTAAAACAGTGCTATATAATATATAGAGCTATATATATATATATATATATATATATATATATATATATATTATAAATTAGATTTTAGAACCTGTACAAAACCACCTGAAGAGATATTGTAGTTTCAATGTCGAAACAAATGTACGATTTGTAGTGGATATATATATTAAAAAAAATGTACATGTTCTAAAATATAATTTATAATATATATATATATACGCTCTCACACCCCAATTGCGCACTATGGAGGAATGTTGGATTTTGAAAAACAGTAGCTACTTATGCATCTACGCATCGTTCATTCAGTAATGAATTTGAACACTCTCGGCTGCTGGCGTGTGCTTACATTTTATATAACACGCTAAAGTCCGCATTCCTCTACCGAACACCCATAGATCAAAGGTTGAATCACCGACTGACGTCAATTCGATCGAGTTTTAATCCTGGCTAAAAGCAATCGAATATCCAGCAGCGAAACAGATCTGTTTTGTTATTTACGCAAACACATCCTCTCTTTTATAATAAAGACCGTTATTCAATTATTTGTATCTATATATATAGTATCCTCTGTTCGAAATTCCTGAAGAAGGCAAGGCTGGTGAGCAGAACGGCTGAATCGTTGCGAAATGACAATAAAGTTGAGGACAACAATTCGATCAATGTATTTAGTTATTTTATTTTTAATGTAATTAGTTATTTTTATTTTATAAATATATTTACCCTTCTCCCCCACTTGAGAGAGATGTGACACAAGGTCTTTTTTAACGTGGGGAACCTGAGCGCGTAAGTCCAGGTACTGGTCAAAACATTACCTATCCACCGCGGTGAATAGGATCAAAACTGGTCTTAAACTGGTCTTAAAGTAGTCATTTTGGGCCCCAGCTTGAAGGCCAGAGCCAGTTACTCGACTTAGTAACATTTACCCTTCTCCCTCACTTGAGAGAGATGTGACACAAGGTCTTTTTTAACGTGGGGAACCTGAACGCGTACGCCACGGTGGATAGGTTCAAAAACCGGTCTAAACTGGTCTTATTCGGTCTTGATTTGGTCATTTTGAACTCCAGCCCGAAGGCCGGATGTCAGTTCTTCAATAAGGCAGCGAATGTTAGACAATATTAACAAAGATGAAGGGAAAACTTGAAGCAGCTGAAAAGTGGTTCTACAGAAGGATGCTGCGGATATCGTGGACCGAGCATGTGAGCAATGACGAGGTTTTGAAAATGATGGAAACGAAAAGGAAATTAATATTGAGCATCAGGAAGAGACAACTAAAGTTGCTGGGACATGCAATGAGGAAGGAGGGCTTGGAGAACCTGATACTAACAGGCCAGATAGAGGGAAAAAGAAACAGCGGATAACATATTTAAAAGGCCTGGGCAGGTGGATGACAGAACGGGGGCTGAGAGACGTTACAGGAGAAAGCGTGCTAAGAGCCACCAGGGATATGGAGACGTGGAACGCCATGATCGCCTACGTCTTGAAGGGACAAGGTACATAAAAGAAAGAAGTTCCCCTTGGAGAGCCAAGGCTTAAGCCTGCACTGCCAAATCGTTAAGAGTAAATAAAAAAGAAGAGAGTACTGGATTGCTATGTGATGTCAGTTCTTCAATATGGCAGCGAATGTTGGATAATATCAACAAAGATGAAGGGAAAACTTGAAGCAGCTGAAATGTGGTTCTACAGAAGGATGCTGCGGATATCGTGGACCGAGCATGTGAGCAATGACGAGGTTTTGAAAATGATGGAAACGAAAAGGAAATTAATATTGAGCATCAGGAAGAGACAACTAAAGTTCCTGGGACATGCAATGAGAAAGGAGAACCTGATACTAATAGGCCAGATAGATGGAAAAAGAGACAGAGGAAAGCAGCGGATAACATATTTAAAAGGCCTGAGCAGGTGGATGACAGAACGGGGGTTGAGAGACGTTACAAGAGAAAGCGTGCTGAGATCCACCATGGATAGGGAGACGTGGAAGGACATGATCGCCTACGTCCTGAAGGGACAAAGTACATAAAAGAAGAAGAAGAAGACATATATAAAAAAATTATAGCAAAAGAATTTCTAAGTATAAGAATTTGAAAACAAAAAGATCTCAGAATGTAGCATTTAACGTCCCCGACCAAAATTTGAAAAAAGTGTACCCATATCCTATAACAACGATTAATATACGGATGTCCAATGTTTAAAATCAGTCTGATGCTATTTTTCTTACGAAATCACCGGAAGCCTCTTTGAAGCGAATCTTCATCCGCCCCTAAATTTTCCAATTCCGTTGACAAGCAATGAATACCACCCGCTTGGCAGGATTATGCGTTGTTAATAGTGTTGTTGAATCATTAGATTAAGATGGCGTTATCGAAACAGAGAAGGTAATGAGATAGTGCCTGGAAGAATATCGTCTTCATTTCCATATGACGGAGAATGCGGGGTGGGGATCGAGGGTCGAGATGATCTTAAAGATAAATTTATTCAAAGGGATAGTCTCAGCGCATCCACTTATCACGATTTGAATGTCGGTCTGCCTCGCTAAACAGGAGACGAACAACGAGGCGGACAGGGGACGTAATGGCTACTTAGGCCGAACAGCAATGGCTGTGCATTGACTAGACATCTAATTGACGAATGTCCATCATATTGCTAGTGAATCCACTAATTGAACACAGAACATGGTTGCCTATCATTAATCAAGTACATTCTATTCCCTGCCCCCGATATCACTGTTCTCTCGAGCAAAAGAAACGCATTAATATACTGGAGAAAATAAAACGAGATTTGGAAAAGCATTGCTTCCGGTAAGAGGTGGGTAATGGAATAGTGTAGACAACAACATGTCTGTCAAGGTATTACTGATTTTACAAGTACTAAATTGCTCGTATCTAAACTTATTTATAAATTGAACTTTGTGTGTGTGTATGTGCCTGTGAGTGTGTACGTGTCCGTTACATATAGACTCCGAAACGGCTGAACCTATTTTCTTGAAAATTTACACAGTTGTACTATAAGCGTCTGCAAGTGTTCTTAGCTAGGTTTTGTGTCGAGATACCCCCGATAAATATCGAAAATCGATAATCGAAAAATCGGGTTATAGAAGGAGTGGTCTGATTTTAATCAAATTTGGTACACTCAAAGACAAAGACATAAGAAACGATATTCAGAAGTTTCAAGGTTGCAATTCTTACAATAGTGCAGAAAATCGATAACATATATATATGAAAGACAAGTTGTTTGTGTGTGTGTCTGTTATCTGCCTGTATGTCTGTATTTTTTTCAGCCCTTTTATTTTAGTTTTTGCTTCGGGTGTGGCTCTAAGTAGGTATAATTGTAGTTCTTAGTCTCAGCCACGATACCATTTACTCGGAGGTCTTATTTAGCCTTCAAAATTCAGTTTACGACGAAAAAAACTTATTTGATATCAATACCAGGAAATCAAAATTTGACTTACATCCATTCATTTTTCTTTCAGTCTACGGTTTCGCTTTAACTGGACACAACTATTGCTTTTTACTCTTTCGTGCCAACGTCCAAAGAGTCTGAGCTCCAGGAACATGGATTAGTTTTAAAGCTTTTATTACACCCGAGCAACGCCGGGCTATACTCCTAGTCTAAAATAAATAAATAAATAAAAGATTTCATCTTGCAATATATTTAAAAGTTTAAAAGACGTGATCTCCCGACAAGATATCGACAAAAATGACACTCCAGCGATTTTTTTTTTTTTTTTTTTTGGAGGGGGTAATATGATGCATTCTTAGGAATGACAGTGTTTCCCGTTGCCTCCTCTACTATATGCAACTTAAAGTTCACCTTCTCTTAATTTGGTTACTACATTACTATTCAAACCGACTCCTGGTAAGGCCACCCATAACGTTAAGGATTCAGGGAAGTGACTAGATAAAGCCTGGTGGGTTGGCAGTCAAGGCGGCGGTGTAAGTACAAGAACAATTCGGCAGCCCGATGCGAGCTGTTATCATGAACCTGCATCCCAAGTTCTGGTTTGCTGTAGTCGATGGTGTCAGCTGTAGTGTGTGTGCCATGAAGTGGCGATCCATGACCCCCCCTCAAACAATTCGCAGCTAAGTATTTTTGTACTCAAATAATTTCTTCTCAAGTCCTCTTCCCCAAAGTCAAAAAACCTTGCTGAGGAGAGAAAACAATCTGGTCCGTTGGCAGGCGAAAGAATCATTTGGGGAAGAAAAAATCGCGAAAAAAGAAATCCTTCGAAAACAGCAGAAGGATTACAGAAGAAACGAAGAGAACCCAAAGGAAAAACCAGAAATCCTCATCCCTGAATTCTCCTACCCTACCATTCGTATGATATTATTATTTTTTTTTTATCATATCACCCCAAGCAAGGCTGTAACGCCACTGATGCGCAGGGGGTACGTAAGAGTGAAAAGATTGGAAAAGAGAAAGCCGGAGACCACATTCTAGACAAGGAACAAAGGATGAGGCTCTTCACCTGTTCAATAGACGTGGGTGGAGTGTAAACCGGACGATAGTTTAGTCTATCTACTCCAATTAATGTATATATTTATTGATAACAAGTATGCCACGGTTAGACCCTGGAAGAACTCGACGAGTGTTTAAATAAGATCGGACGGAACTCTTTTGGGAAAAGTACAATGTCAAACTTCTTGTCAATCTTGTAGTGGTGTGGCTAATGTAATTGTTTACACATTTGGATTGTTAAAGAACACTGTTCTTCAAAGGACTTATAAATTCGTAAACGACACTGGTTTTCTACAGTTTAGATTTTACATGTGAATTATTATTATTGACGATAAGATTGGCAGTTTTGACATTTTTGTAGTAAATAATTAACTTAATTTTGTTGCTAAAGTTAGCCGGTGTTGCATAACTTCGGATGATGTTGCAAAGTGAAGATTCGTCCTGTTTATATGACGCAAAACCTACCAACTTAAGCAAGAAAATTGAATTATTATATACAACAAAACATTCTACGAACGTCTCTTCACATTTCGTGCAGAAGGAAATGTCAATACTCATCAACGAGTTCCGCCAACGAGGATTTAAAACCATATGAAGAGTAAATGGAATCATGCCTTCTTTAAAACCTTAGTGCGAAAGTGAACTTAATCCGAATTAAAACTATTCGCTTCGGGTTGTAAGTTCAATTCTTGTGCAAGAAAAGTCAAATATTTTTATTTGTTGCAGAAACGGACAAGTAACATTGAGGTGAACAATTATGCCAATTAACTGATTTGAAATAAACTTTCAAGTATGAAAAATTTACTCACTGCCGGGGACCTGAATAAGTGATTCAGTTAAAAATTCCAAGATGGTTATTGTAATATCGTAACAAACATAAGAAGAACGAGACTTCAACGGTTGAAATTATATGAACATAAAAACTAATATGAGTACCTTGGTCTGAATAGTAAGACATATAAAAATAAATGCTTACTATAAAAATGCTTTACAAATGATTTTTACTATGAAAATGCATTGCCAATAAAATTTACTCTAAAATGTCTTGCCAATGATATTTACTCTAAAAATAGGTTGCAAATGATTTTTACTATAAACATGCATTGCAAATTTTTTTATTATTTTACTATGACAAGAATGGCGAATCCCGAACCGTTGCCTTGGATATCTCTAAAGCGTTCGACAGAGTTAGGACATGCTGGCCTTCTATGCAAACTGCGGAGCTATGGTATAACAGTATTTACCAACCTTCCCACGCAAGGTTAGATGTGACACAAGGTCATTTTATAGTGGGTCTTCCCGGCCATATAGCCGGGTCAAAAAATGTCTGTCTATTTTTCCCCAGTCGTGATTCTAGCCTTCGGTGGAACCACGACTGGGTTAGTGCTCTCTGCTCAGAAGCAGAGAGCGGCCTCTACCAGAAGGCAGAGAGCGGACAGTGTCATAGTCGTAACAGCAGAGGCAAATGCCAACTGCTTTTGGTATAACTGGACATTTGTTTGACCTAATGCAGTCTTTCCTCTCTAACCGCACATTGAAGGTAGTATTAAACGGACATGCCTCCCAGAACTACCATACAAACGCGGGTGTCCCTCAAGGCTCTATCCTAGGTCCTACGCTCTTTCTGATCTACATTAATGATCTCCCTGATACCATAAGATCCCAAGTAGATATGTACGCCGATGACACCACAGTTTTACTCCCGCCTTGTTAAAAAATCTGGTGTGGGCGACAAATCTAACCTTGCAGCCGAGCTTGAAAAGGACCTCCAATCCGTAGTGGACTGGGGTAAGAAATGGCTCGTTTTATTTATTTTGTAGAGCTACAAAATTATGGCTCAAGGCCAGAAAAATGGGAGGGGAACAAAACTTGGGGTGGTCTTCAGCTACTCTATCCTATACCTAGCTAATCAGATTCACGACCCCTACATACGTTACAATGATTCTCATTCACCATAAGAATTTATCCATCACCACTCATACTTATCAAGCACCAAAATACCGCAAAAACATACCGGGGACCTAAAAACGCCCCAAATGTACATAAAAATTTTATTAATATATACAAATATAATACAAAAATAACTTTAAAAATTTGTACATGAAATGATATGATGGGAAGGGGGTATGAAGAAACAAAAAATCCCCAAAACAAAAACAATTTCAAATGAATATTTATACATAATGTTAGTAAGACCCAAACACACCCACATAATTAAAGAGGCCGCTGTATTCTGTCTTAAAAGACAAAATCAAGAAGCACTCTTTCTAAGGGGAATGGAGAAGCAGGGAACAAAAATAAATGGGACTGGAGAATATATAAGGCTGACCCAGCCGAGAATAAAACGGGACAAAATAACTCTGGACAATGGGGATCTCGAACTGGATCATAACAAAAGCAAGGGAGCCGGGAACAGGCTAGGACAAACCCACTCACTCACATTAACTAGGTACACAAAAGAATACTTTACCTTAACCACGGGAGGGGTTCCAGAGGAATCCACCCCGATGCGAGCAGCAGATCTAAAAAAGAAAATCAAGACTAGCCCCGGTCACACGAACCAGGCTCGCTGCATATATCCACCTTTTGCTAAAGTCTGTCGGGTGCAGCCGTTTCCGTTCAGTTCTAATCTTCATTTTGAGCTGGTGCTCAAAATATCGGATTAGATCCTGATCCGAAAGACGACCTCCCCGCAAGACTTCCTCCAGACGCGTCATCCAAATCACCATTCTAGCCGTGGCCAGTAGCGACAGAAACACCATCCGCTTCACTCCAGAGTACGGGGGCGACACATTGTCCACAGCGTATGCGCGATCAATGAGCACAAGCTCCCGCGGCGCGATACGAGCAGTCAACTCGCCGACACGCGCCCACAACGGGCGAACGCGCGAACAATGGAAGAAGGCGTGCGCAGACGTCTCCTTAATTCCAAGGTTGCAACGTTCACAATCTGGCAAATCCGCCAGGCCCATTGCGAAACGCTTGTCATTGAGCGACAAACCATTCCGAGCCAATCGCCAGGTCAGAGAAAACTCAGAGTTGCTGAGCCAATCCGCGCCTGGCGCCCAAGACCAATGAGAGCGGTACTCCACTCTCGACATGCCGAGCTTACTCCACAGCTTATCCTTCACGGCACCCTCCACTAATCCCCGATAGAAGATTTTCCTCGGCTGTGAAAGGTCACTGGACCGTGGAATGGCCTGTAAAGCCGCCAGACATTCGAGCAGGAATTTCGGTCGCACCCAAGGCCTGACGGTCAGCCATAGGGTCGGGGGCGTGATGGTAAGGCAAGGGAACATGTCCCTCACTACCCCCGCAAGCAACCGATCTTCCTCCAACGCGCGCCTGAGGAATGCCAACCTCGAAGCGAGCACGTGGCTCCTCAAGTGTGGCATCCCCAGACCCCCTTGACACGGACGGAGGCAACAGACTCCTTTGTCGACCATGTGTTTGCGTCCTCTCCACAGACAGGAGAATAGCAAACGCTCGAGCGCCTTCTCATGATCGTCACAAAGGGGAAGTACTGACAGCCGGTAAAGGATCATGGGAAAGAGGTATGTGTTACACACCTCCGCCAAGCCCTTCACGGAGAGACCCCGTCGACGCCAAATCTTGACCGACGCGCCGACCTTTGCCAGTACTTCTGACCAGTTTTTCTCCAGCTGTAAGTCCGGACCGAACCAAACTCCGAGGAGCTTGACCGGCCCGTCCGTCCAGCTGAAGGGCCCCGGGAGGGAAACTCCCTTCCAGGCACCTAACCGCAAGCCGGATGACTTGTCGCAGTTAATTCTGGCCCCTGTCACCTTCTCGTACCGTACAAGCGCCTGGTGTACCGCCTCTATGTCCCTGCGGGAGGACACAAAGGTCGTTACGTCATCGGCGTACGCAGAAACCCTGGCTCGAGCTCCGCCAGGGACTTCAATTCCACGCAGGACCGGACTGCCCGTCTCGTCCCTTAGCCTGCGAAGGAGGGGCTCCAAACACAGGACATAAAGGAGAGAAGACAGTGGACAACCCTGTCGGACCGACCTAGACAGCGCGAAAGCGCCCGACAGCTTCCCGTTCACCTGTACCACAGCCTTGGGGGAGCGATACAGAAGGCTAATCCAGCGGCTGAAGTCGGGTTTGAATCCGGCGGCCTGCAGGACAGCAGCCAGGTAGCCATGGTCAATCCTATCAAATGCCTTGGACTGATCTAAATTGATCAGCGCGGCCTCATCGTCGTCTTCTACACCCTCTATGATCGTGCGAATCAAGTGCAGGTTGCTCTGAATTGTTCTCCCCTTCACAGAACAAGTCTGATCCGGTTCCAACAGAGACTCGGCAACTAGCTGCAAGCGATTCGTCAGGATCTTGGCCAAAATCTTTAACTCTGTGTTTAGCAGAGTTATGGGCCTGTAGTCATCTAGTTCCCTCCCAACCTTCTTGCCTTTTCTCAACAGCGTGATCACGCCCCTGGTGATCCGACCGGGGATGGACCCCTGCCGAAACCAGTGGTTGAACACGACAGCCAAGAGCGGGACAAAAAGGTGCGACATCCTCAAGTACAATTCATAGGGCAAACCATCCAAACCTGGCGACTTGCCACTGCCGACCTTCTTCAAAGCCACGTAGATTTCGTCCTCCGTAATCTCCCCTTCGCAGCTAGCCGCTTCAGCCGGCAAAAGCCGGGGAAAGTCAGCCAAATAGCTGCGAAACTCCTCGTCACGGAGACCAGGCTCCTTGGTAAATCGGTGTTCGAAATGCTGCCGGAACGCCTCGCACATGTCGTCGGTGGACCTAAGGAGATGTCCCTCCGGGTCGCGTACCTCTCGAATGTACCGGTCGCCGGCATGGCGAATTTCTTCCTTGCGCAGTTCCGCGCCCATGTTCACAGCTTCGGAAGACATCTTGCTTAACTTAGCCCTAATTACCTGACCCATGTAGCGCCCGCTAGTCGAGCGCTCCAGGGCCTCCCTGGCTAAGGCTATTTCTAGGGGATCCCCACCAGCCTCCGCCCGGGCGAAATTAGCACTAAGTGTCTTTGCCTCCGCAGCCTTATCTAAGTTGAGCCGCTGGCTATATTTGGTGGCGAAAGACCTAATGGAGTCCTTAAGGTTAACCCACCACTTACTCCCAATGACTCGCCCAATTAACGCCCGCTGCACTAGTTTTGTCAGCTGGTCACGAAAGTCCCGCCTGTCCAGTAAGGACTGATTGAACTTCCAATAACCAGCCAACCTAGGCCTAAAGTCTAACGCCACCCGGGCACAAACAAGTTTGTGGTCCGAGTAGCCTAACCAGTGGAACGTTGGACATTCTAAGAAGTCTATGTCGGCTTCTCTCACTAACATCCTATCCAGGTACGCAGATACCCGGGTAGAAGGCCAACTATGCGTCCACGTCCACATGCTCCCATCCGGATGATCGACCCGGTATCTATCGACGAGACCAAAATCGCCGATCAGATCAACCAGGCTACGATCACCACTCCACCCGCTAGCGCCCCTTCCTCTATCCCATTTGGGGGTTAGGACGGCATTCCAGTCCCCAACTAAGATTAGCCGTGTTGAATGCACCATGAAGGGCTCCAACAGCCGAAAGAAAGAGACACGCTCACCTTGAACATTGGGCGCATAAACCACAATCAGCCGGAACGACTTGCTTTTCACTGCAATATCGGCCACGATCAGCCGGCCCTCGGCACCGACATGGACAAGGTCCACCCTCGCGTCCAGGGTACGCTTGACCAGCAAAGAAACACCTCTGGCCAGCCGGCTCCCATATGCTGAATAGACGACAAAGTCGTTAGACAGCACACACGAGTCGACTTCGCAAACAAAGTGAGTCTCTTGGATCGCGGCCACATCCACGCCGAAGGACAAGAGGTCACGAAGCAGGCGAGCCGCCTTACCCCGATCCCTCAGGCCCTTCGCATTTATACTGGCTATCTTAATAGACATTCTTTAGACCTGTAACGAAAAAACAGAGTAAGACATGCAACAAACGGCTCTACTCGCATACCGGGTAGAAATCTCGGGTAGACGGGACCCCGACGGACTGTCCTAGGGACCCTGTACCAACATCGGACGTAATCCGTCCGTCCAAGACAATACCGCCGACGTCCGTGGGGTACGTAAGTTTTAACACCCTATATAAGCATGGGTGGATCAAAACTGGGAACCTCCCCGAACAATTCTTGGCCATCTTTTTTAACTCCGGTGTGTTTTCTTTCACCATGCACAGTTTTGGGTAAGTCCTCCGGGCTTCAGCAATGTGTTCCCAGACCCTCAGGTTCCCTCCGGTATTGCGGACCAGAGTAATGACCCCTGGGGCCTGGGAAAAGTTTCTTGGGTCCTCAGTGGATAACCCATCCACTGAGGTAAGTTTGAGGAGTGGTCTGAGCAGCTTACGCCGCTGCGACGACCACTCGGCTGGAATGCTGTCATTCACCTTCATCACTGCCTCCCCACGCGGGAGGTCTTTATTCTTTTTTGCCCTAGCGGGAGTGGGAGTAGGAGTCGGGGAGGGAGTGGGGGTTGCAGATCTGATTTTCCTGAGGGGGGTCAAATTCAAGGTTGGGGACTGGGAAGCTTTACGCGGGGATGCGGGAAGGCTTCTTGCCTTCTCCGCGTACGACAGTCTTACGGGCGACACCGGAACAGACGAACATTTTTCTTTTCGGGACTTTTTGTCCCTGCTTCTGCTCCTTCTCCGGGTTTTTGGGTTTTCTTGATGCTCTTCCACCTCCTCCTCTCTCCCCCGCTTCAGGGATGCCGATCTCTCCACTTCCATACGTTCTTCCTTTTGCGGGGAAGGACTCCTCTCCTTCCTCTGTTTGGGAGGAGATTTTTTGGGAGGCGTCTCTTTAGGTTTTGCTGGAGCCTTGGCAGGTGATGGCACCTTCACAGGTGAAGGCGTTTTCGGTTTTTTCCTGCTCACCACCTGCCACTCTCCCTCCTTGTTCACTGGTGCCTTTGGTGTTGGTGGTGCTGATGTAGCTGCTGCTGGTGATGCTGGAGTTGCTGGAGCCGGTCCTTCAGGCTTCTTGGTTGGTTGGGCCTTAGGGGCCGGATTCCTGGCCGTACACGCCTTGGCCACGTGCTCCGCGGCCCCGCAGACCCAACAGCAAGGCTTCCTGCCCTCCACTATCACAAAGATAGCACGCTTCCTGCAGGTGAGAATATTAGGTATCTCCTTGATTTGTTGTTTAGACAAGGTCACCTGCAGGACCATATCACCGGTCAGGAAGCCTGCTTTTGAACTTAGAGCGGACACCTCAGCCACCTTCCCGTACTGCGCGAAGAAGGCGCCGATGTGATTTTGGGAAATGTCCATGGGGACGCCATGCAAGGTGATTTTGCGCTTGCACATCCCCATGTATTCCGTTTGGATCTGGAGGGTCTTGGTTTCGAGAACCACTCCAGCCAAACGTTTTGCCTCGTCGGCCGTACCCAGCAAGACGTCCCAACTTGCGCTGCTCTGCCTTGCCACCGCCTTAGCCTTGATATTCAGGGCCTTAATAGCTTCTTCGAGGCTGTCTCTGCTGATGCCCATGTATTTCTTGGTCTTCAAGTCCTTCGTTATGAGCGTCACAATTCGGGCCTCGATTTCGGCCAACTCGTCGGGCACCGACAGCAGCTCCGTGCCCTTAATATATTCGGCATATTTTTGCCTCTGTTCCTCATAATACTGTTCTCCCTTTAGTGGGACCTTGCCTCCTGTCCAACCGGAGGTCGAAGGTTTGGGAGAAGCAGGAGCTGCTACCGGTGCCGGTACTGGTCCGGATCCTGATGCTGCTGGAACTGAGGGTGACTCCCGTGGCGGTAGTTGCCAGTCACCCTCTTTCCCTCCCACCGAGTCCGTGGTGGGAGGAACGATCGCTTCTGGCCTTTCCGCGGCCATGCCTCCTAAGAGGCCGAACACCTGACAATCGCTTCCGGTGTTTCGCAGCTATAAAGCCACTACTTTTACGCGGCCTGAGCAATGAACTCAGGTGGAATTGATATGTCAGTCAAACCACAAGTCGTAGTAAACGCTACTATGGAACAGATACTACACTTTGATCCTACCCATAAAAACCACGGAACGCAATTATGGGTAAGAAATGGCTCGTTTTATTTATTTGTATAAATACAAATTGTGGCTCAAGGCCAAAAACTGGGAGGGGGAACAAAACTTGGGGTGGTCTTCAGCTACTCTATCCTATACCTAGCTAATCAGATTCACGACCCATACATACGTTACAATGATTCTCATTCACCATAAGAATTTGTCCATCACCACTCATACTTATCAAGCACCAAAATACCGCAAAACATACCGGGGACCTAAAAACGCCCCAAATGTACATAAAAATTTTATTACTATATACAAATATAATACAAAAATAACTTTAAAAATTTGTACATGAAATGATATGATGGGACGGGGGTATGAAGAAACAAAAAATCCCCAAAACAAAAACAATTTCAAATGAATATTTATACATTATGTTAGTAAGGCCCAAACACACCCACATAATTAAAGAGGCCACTGTATTCTGCCTGTAGAGACAAAATCAAGCCGCTCTCTTTCTAAGGGGAATGGAGAAGCAGGGTACAAAAATAAAATGGACTGGAGAGTATATAAGGCTGACCCAGCCGAGAATGAAACGGGACAAAATAACTCTGGACAATGGGGATCTCGAACTGGATCATAACAAAAGCAAGGGAGCCGGGAACAGGCCGGGACTAACACTATCACTCACATTAACTAGGTATACAAAAGAATACTTTACCTTAACCACGGGAGGGGTTCCAGAGGAATCCACCCCGATGCGAGCAGCAGATCTAAAAAAGAAAATCAAGACTAGCCCCGGTCACTCGAACCAGGCTCGCTGCATATATCCACCTTTTGCTAAAGTCTGTCGGGTGCAGCCGTTTCCGTTCAGTTCTAATCTTCATTTTGAGCTGGTGCTCAAAATATCGGATTAGATCCTGATCCGAAAGACGACCTCCCCGCAAGACTTCCTCCAGTCGCGTCATCCAGATCACCATTCTAGCCGTGGCCAGTAGCGACAGAAACACCATCCGCTTCACTCCAGAGTACGGGGGCGACACATTGTCCACAGCGTATGCGCGATCAATGAGCACAAGCTCCCGCGGCGCGATACGAGCAGTCAACTCGCCGACACGCGCCCACAACGGGCGAACGCGCGAACAATGGAAGAAGGCGTGCACAGACGTCTCCTTAATTCCAAGGTTGCAACGTTCACAATCTGGCAAATCCGCCAGGCCCATTGCGAAACGCTTGTCATTGAGCGACAAACCATTCCGAGCCAATCGCCAGGTCAGAGAAAACTCAGAGTTGCTGAGCCAATCCGCGCCTGGCGCCCAAGACCAATGAGAGCGGTACTCCACCCTCGACATGCCGAGCTTACTCCACAGCTTATCCTTCACGGCACCCTCCACTAATCCCCGATAGAAGATTTTCCTAGGCTGTGAAAGGTCACTGGACCGTGGAATGGCCTGTAAAGCCGCCAGACATTCGAGCAGGAATTTCGGTCGCACCCAAGGCCTGACGGTCAGCCATAGGGTCGGGGGCGTGATGGTAAGGCAAGGGAACATGTCCCTCACTACCCCCGCAAGCAACCGATCTTCCTCCAACGCGCGCCTGAGGAATGCCAACCTCGAAGCGAGCACGTGGCTCCTCAAGTGTGGCATCCCCAGACCCCCTTGACACGGACGGAGGCAACAGACTCCTTTGTCGACCATGTGTTTGCGTCCTCTCCACAGACAGGAGAATAGCAAACGCTCGAGCGCCTTCTCATGATCGTCACAAAGGGGAAGTACTGACAGCCGGTAAAGGATCATGGGAAAGAGGTATGTGTTACACACCTCCGCCAAGCCCTTCACGGAGAGACCCCGTCGACGCCAAATCTTGACCGACGCG
Source organism: Ascarosepion bandense (assembly GCA_037127315.1). Taxonomy (NCBI): domain Eukaryota; kingdom Metazoa; phylum Mollusca; class Cephalopoda; order Sepiida; family Sepiidae; genus Ascarosepion; species Ascarosepion bandense. The sequence goes on from JBBBDQ010001417.1 coordinate 6,223,755, forward strand.
CCGACCTTTGCCAGTACTTCTGACCAGTTTTTCTCCAGCTGTAAGTCCGGACCGAACCAAACTCCGAGGAGCTTGACCGGCCCGTCCGTCCAGCTGAAGGGCCCCGGGAGGGAAACTCCTTCCAGGCACCTAACCGCAAGCCGGATGACTTGTCGCAGTTAATTCTGGCCCCTGTCACCTTCTCGTACCGTACAAGCGCCTGGTGTACCGCCTCTATGTCCCTGCGGGAGGACACAAAGGTCGTTACGTCATCGGCGTACGCAGAAACCCTGGCTCGAGCTCCGCCAGGGACTTCAATTCCACGCAGGACCGGACTGCCCGTCTCGTCCCTTAGCCTGCGAAGGAGGGGCTCCAAACACAGGACATAAAGGAGAGAAGACAGTGGACAACCCTGTCGGACCGACCTAGACAGCGCGAAAGCGCCCGACAGCTTCCCGTTCACCTGTACCACAGCCTTGGGGGAGCGATACAGAAGGCTAATCCAGCGGCTGAAGTCGGGTTTGAATCCGGCGGCCTGCAGGACAGCAGCCAGGTAGCCATGGTCAATCCTATCAAATGCCTTGGACTGATCTAAATTGATCAGCGCGGCCTCATCGTCGTCTTCTACACCCTCTATGATCGTGCGAATCAAGTGCAGGTTGCTCTGAATTGTTCTCCCCTTCACAGAACAAGTCTGATCCGGTTCCAACAGAGACTCGGCAACTAGCTGCAAGCGATTCGTCAGGATCTTGGCCAAAATCTTTAACTCTGTGTTTAGCAGAGTTATGGGCCTGTAGTCATCTAGTTCCCTCCCAACCTTCTTGCCTTTTCTCAACAGCGTGATCACGCCCCTGGTGATCCGACCGGGGATGGACCCCTGCCGAAACCAGTGGTTGAACACGACAGCCAAGAGCGGGACAAAAAGGTGCGACATCCTCAAGTACAATTCATAGGGCAAACCATCCAAACCTGGCGACTTGCCACTGCTGACCTTCTTCAAAGCCACGTAGATTTCGTCCTCCGTAATCTCCCCTTCGCAGCTAGCCGCTTCAGCCGGCAAAAGCCGGGGAAAGTCAGCCAAATAGCTGCGAAACTCCTCGTCACGGAGACCAGGCTCCTTGGTAAATCGGTGCTCGAAATGCTGCCGGAACGCCTCGCACATGTCGTCGGTCGACCTAAGGAGATGTCCCTCCGGGTCGCGTACCTCTCGAATGTACCGGTCGCCGGCATGGCGAATTTCTTCCTTGCGCAGTTCCGCGCCCATGTTCACAGCTTCGGAAGACATCTTGCTTAACTTAGCTCTAATTACCTGACCCATGTAGCGCCCGCTAGTCGAGCGCTCCAGGGCCTCCCTGGCTAAGGCTATTTCTAGGGGATCCCCACCAGCCTCCGCCCGGGCGAAATTAGCACTAAGTGTCTTTGCCTCCGCAGCCTTATCTAAGTTGAGCCGCTGGCTATATTTGGTGGCGAAAGACCTAATGGAGTCCTTAAGGTTAACCCACCACTTACTCCCAATGACTCGCCCAATTAACGCCCGCTGCACTAGTTTTGTCAGCTGGTCACGAAAGTCCCGCCTGTCCAGTAAGGACTGATTGAACTTCCAATAACCAGCCAACCTAGGCCTAAAGTCTAACGCCACCCGGGCACAAACAAGTTTGTGGTCCGAGTAGCCTAACCAGTGGAACGTTGGACATTCTAAGAAGTCTATGTCGGCTTCTCTCACTAACATCCTATCCAGGTACGCAGATACCCGGGTAGAAGGCCAACTATGCGTCCACGTCCACATGCTCCCATCCGGATGATCGACCCGGTATCTATCGACGAGACCAAAATCGCCGATCAGATCAACCAGGCTACGATCACCACTCCACCCGCTAGCGCCCCTTCCTCTATCCCATTTGGGGGTTAGGACGGCATTCCAGTCCCCAACTAAGATTAGCCGTGTTGAATGCACCATGAAGGGCTCCAACAGCCGAAAGAAAGAGACACGCTCACCTTGAACATTGGGCGCATAAACCACAATCAGCCGGAACGACTTGCTTTTCACTGCAATATCGGCCACGATCAGCCGGCCCTCGGCACCGACATGGACAAGGTCCACCCTCGCGTCCAGGGTACGCTTGACCAGCAAAGAAACACCTCTGGCCAGCCGGCTCCCATATGCTGAATAGACGACAAAGTCGTTAGACAGCACACACGAGTCGACTTCGCAAACAAAGTGAGTCTCTTGGATCGCGGCCACATCCACGCCGAAGGACAAGAGGTCACGAAGCAGGCGAGCCGCCTTACCCCGATCCCTCAGGCCCTTCGCATTTATACTGGCTATCTTAATAGACATTCTTTAGACCTGTAACGAAAAAACAGAGTAAGACATGCAACAAACGGCTCTACTCGCATACCGGGTAGAAATCTCGGGTAGACGGGACCCCGACGGACTGTCCTAGGGACCCTGTACCAACATCGGACGTAATCCGTCCGTCCAAGACAATACCGCCGACGTCCGTGGGGTACGTAAGTTTTAACACCCTATATAAGCATGGGTGGATCAAAACTGGGAACCTCCCCGAACAATTCTTGGCCATCTTTTTTAACTCCGGTGTGTTTTCTTTCACCATGCACAGTTTTGGGTAAGTCCTCCGGGCTTCAGCAATGTGTTCCCAGACCCTCAGGTTCCCTCCGGTATTGCGGACCAGAGTAATGACCCCTGGGGCCTGGGAAAAGTTTCTTGGGTCCTCAGTGGATAACCCATCCACTGAGGTAAGTTTGAGGAGTGGTCTGAGCAGCTTACGCCGCTGCGACGACCACTCGGCTGGAATGCTGTCATTCACCTTCATCACTGCCTCCCCACGCGGGAGGTCTTTATTCTTTTTTGCCCTAGCGGGAGTGGGAGTAGGAGTCGGGGAGGGAGTGGGGGTTGCAGATCTGATTTTCCTGAGGGGGGTCAAATTCAAGGTTGGGGACTGGGAAGCTTTACGCGGGGATGCGGGAAGGCTTCTTGCCTTCTCCGCGTACGACAGTCTTACGGGCGACACCGGAACAGACGAACATTTTTCTTTTCGGGACTTTTTGTCCCTGCTTCTGCTCCTTCTCCGGGTTTTTGGGTTTTCTTGATGCTCTTCCACCTCCTCCTCTCTCCCCCGCTTCAGGGATGCCGATCTCTCCACTTCCATACGTTCTTCCTTTTGCGGGGAAGGACTCCTCTCCTTCCTCTGTTTGGGAGGAGATTTTTTGGGAGGCGTCTCTTTAGGTTTTGCTGGAGCCTTGGCAGGTGATGGCACCTTCACAGGTGAAGGCGTTTTCGGTTTTTTCCTGCTCACCACCTGCCACTCTCCCTCCTTGTTCACTGGTGCCTTTGGTGTTGGTGGTGCTGATGTAGCTGCTGCTGGTGATGCTGGAGTTGCTGGAGCCGGTCCTTCAGGCTTCTTGGTTGGTTGGGCCTTAGGGGCCGGATTCCTGGCCGTACACGCCTTGGCCACGTGCTCCGCGGCCCCGCAGACCCAACAGCAAGGCTTCCTGCCCTCCACTATCACAAAGATAGCACGCTTCCTGCAGGTGAGAATATTAGGTATCTCCTTGATTTGTTGTTTAGACAAGGTCACCTGCAGGACCATATCACCGGTCAGGAAGCCTGCTTTTGAACTTAGAGCGGACACCTCAGCCACCTTCCCGTACTGCGCGAAGAAGGCGCCGATGTGATTTTGGGAAATGTCCATGGGGACGCCATGCAAGGTGATTTTGCGCTTGCACATCCCCATGTATTCCGTTTGGATCTGGAGGGTCTTGGTTTCGAGAACCACTCCAGCCAAACGTTTTGCCTCGTCGGCCGTACCCAGCAAGACGTCCCAACTTGCGCTGCTCTGCCTTGCCACCGCCTTAGCCTTGATATTCAGGGCCTTAATAGCTTCTTCGAGGCTGTCTCTGCTGATGCCCATGTATTTCTTGGTCTTCAAGTCCTTCGTTATGAGCGTCACAATTCGGGCCTCGATTTCGGCCAACTCGTCGGGCACCGACAGCAGCTCCGTGCCCTTAATATATTCGGCATATTTTTGCCTCTGTTCCTCATAATACTGTTCTCCCTTTAGTGGGACCTTGCCTCCTGTCCAACCGGAGGTCGAAGGTTTGGGAGAAGCAGGAGCTGCTACCGGTGCCGGTACTGGTCCGGATCCTGATGCTGCTGGAACTGAGGGTGACTCCCGTGGCGGTAGTTGCCAGTCACCCTCTTTCCCTCCCACCGAGTCCGTGGTGGGAGGAACGATCGCTTCTGGCCTTTCCGCGGCCATGCCTCCTAAGAGGCCGAACACCTGACAATCGCTTCCGGTGTTTCGCAGCTATAAAGCCACTACTTTTACGCGGCCTGAGCAATGAACTCAGGTGGAATTGATATGTCAGTCAAACCACAAGTCGTAGTAAACGCTACTATGGAACAGATACTACACTTTGATCCTACCCATAAAAACCACGGAACGCAATTATGGGTAAGAAATGGCTCGTTTTATTTATTTGTATAAATACAAATTGTGGCTCAAGGCCAAAAACTGGGAGGGGGAACAAAACTTGGGGTGGTCTTCAGCTACTCTATCCTATACCTAGCTAATCAGATTCACGACCCATACATACGTTACAATGATTCTCATTCACCATAAGAATTTGTCCATCACCACTCATACTTATCAAGCACCAAAATACCGCAAAACATACCGGGGACCTAAAAACGCCCCAAATGTACATAAAAATTTTATTACTATATACAAATATAATACAAAAATAACTTTAAAAATTTGTACATGAAATGATATGATGGGAAGGGGGTATGAAGAAACAAAAAATCCCCAAAACAAAAACAATTTCAAATGAATATTTATACATAATGTTAGTAAGACCCAAAACCACCCACATAATTAAAGAGGCCACTGTATTCTGCCTGACGAGACAAAATCAAGCCGCTCTCTTTCTAAGGGGAATGGAGAAGTAGGGTACAAAAATAAAATGGACTGGAGAGTATATAAGGCTGACCCAGCCGAGAATGAAACGGGACAAAATAACTCTGGACAATGGGGATCTCGAACTGGATCATAACAAAAGCAAGGGAGCCGGGAACAGGCCGGGACTAACACTATCACTCACATTAACTAGGTATACAAAAGAATACTTTACCTTAACCACGGGAGGGGTTCCAGAGGAATCCACCCCGATGCGAGCAGCAGATCTAAAAAAGAAAATCAAGACTAGCCCCGGTCACACGAACCAGGCTCGCTGCATATATCCACCTTTTGCTAAAGTCTGTCGGGTGCAGCCGTTTCCGTTCAGTTCTAATCTTCATTTTGAGCTGGTGCTCAAAATATCGGATTAGATCCTGATCCGAAAGACGGCCTCCCCGCAAGACTTCCTCCAGACGCGTCATCCAAATCACCATTCTAGCCGTGGCCAGTAGCGACAGAAACACCATCCGCTTCACTCCAGAGTACGGGGGCGACACATTGTCCACAGCGTATGCGCGATCAATGAGCACAAGCTCCCGCGGCGCGATACGAGCAGTCAACTCGCCGACACGCGCCCACAACGGGCGAACGCGCGAACAATGGAAGAAGGCGTGCGCAGACGTCTCCTTAATTCCAAGGTTGCAACGTTCACAATCTGGCAAATCCGCCAGGCCCATTGCGAAACGCTTGTCATTGAGCGACAAACCATTCCGAGCCAATCGCCAGGTCAGAGAAAACTCAGAGTTGCTGAGCCAATCCGCGCCTGGCGCCCAAGACCAATGATAGCGGTACTCCACTCTCGACATGCCGAGCTTACTCCACAGCTTATCCTTCACGGCACCCTCCACTAATCCCCGATAGAAGATTTTCCTAGGCTGTGAAAGGTCACTGGACCGTGGAATGGCCTGTAAAGCCGCCAGACATTCGAGCAGGAATTTCGGTCGCACCCAAGGCCTGACGGTCAGCCATAGGGTCGGGGGCGTGATGGTAAGGCAAGGGAACATGTCCCTCACTACCCCCGCAAGCAACCGATCTTCCTCCAACGCGCGCCTGAGGAATGCCAACCTTGAAGCGAGCACGTGGCTCCTCAAGTGTGGCATCCCCAGACCCCCTTGACACGGACGGAGGCAACAGACTCCTTTGTCGACCATGTGTTTGCGTCCTCTCCACAGACAGGAGAATAGCAAACGCTCGAGCGCCTTCTCATGATCGTCACAAAGGGGAAGTACTGACAGCCGGTAAAGGATCATGGGAAAGAGGTATGTGTTACACACCTCCGCCAAGCCCTTCACGGAGAGACCCCGTCGACGCCAAATCTTGACCGACGCGCCGACCTTTGCCAGTACTTCTGACCAGTTTTTCTCCAGCTGTAAGTCCGGACCGAACCAAACTCCGAGGAGCTTGACCGGCCCGTCCGTCCAGCTGAAGGGCCCCGGGAGGGAAACTCCCTTCCAGGCACCTAACCGCAAGCCGGATGACTTGTCGCAGTTAATTCTGGCCCCTGTCACCTTCTCGTACCGTACAAGCGCCTGGTGTACCGCCTCTATGTCCCTGCGGGAGGACACAAAGGTCGTTACGTCATCGGCGTACGCAGAAACCCTGGCTCGAGCTCCGCCAGGGACTTCAATTCCACGCAGGACCGGACTGCCCGTCTCGTCCCTTAGCCTGCGAAGGAGGGGCTCCAAACACAGGACATAAAGGAGAGAAGACAGTGGACAACCCTGTCGGACCGACCTAGACAGCGCGAAAGCGCCCGACAGCTTCCCGTTCACCTGTACCACAGCCTTGGGGGAGCGATACAGAAGGCTAATCCAGCGGCTGAAGTCGGGTTTGAATCCGGCGGCCTGCAGGACAGCAGCCAGGTAGCCATGGTCAATCCTATCAAATGCCTTGGACTGATCTAAATTGATCAGCGCGGCCTCATCGTCGTCTTCTACACCCTCTATGATCGTGCGAATCAAGTGCAGGTTGCTCTGAATTGTTCTCCCCTTCACAGAACAAGTCTGATCCGGTTCCAACAGAGACTCGGCAACTAGCTGCAAGCGATTCGTCAGGATCTTGGCCAAAATCTTTAACTCTGTGTTTAGCAGAGTTATGGGCCTGTAGTCATCTAGTTCCCTCCCAACCTTCTTGCCTTTTCTCAACAGCGTGATCACGCCCCTGGTGATCCGACCGGGGATGGACCCCTGCCGAAACCAGTGGTTGAACACGACAGCCAAGAGCGGGACAAAAAGGTGCGACATCCTCAAGTACAATTCATAGGGCAAACCATCCAAACCTGGCGACTTGCCACTGCTGACCTTCTTCAAAGCCACGTAGATTTCGTCCTCCGTAATCTCCCCTTCGCAGCTAGCCGCTTCAGCCGGCAAAAGCCGGGGAAAGTCAGCCAAATAGCTGCGAAACTCCTCGTCACGGAGACCAGGCTCCTTGGTAAATCGGTGCTCGAAATGCTGCCGGAACGCCTCGCACATGTCGTCGGTCGACCTAAGGAGATGTCCCTCCGGGTCGCGTACCTCTCGAATGTACCGGTCGCCGGCATGGCGAATTTCTTCCTTGCGCAGTTCCGCGCCCATGTTCACAGCTTCGGAAGACATCTTGCTTAACTTAGCTCTAATTACCTGACCCATGTAGCGCCCGCTAGTCAGGCGCTCAGGGCCTCCCTGGCTAAGGCTATTTCTAGGGGATCCCCACCAGCCTCCGCCCGGGCGAAATTAGCACTAAGTGTCTTTGCCTCCGCAGCCTTATCTAAGTTGAGCCGCTGGCTATATTTGGTGGCGAAAGACCTAATGGAGTCCTTAAGGTTAACCCACCACTTACTCCCAATGACTCGCCCAATTAACGCCCGCTGCACTAGTTTTGTCAGCTGGTCACGAAAGTCCCGCCTGTCCAGTAAGGACTGATTGAACTTCCAATAACCAGCCAACCTAGGCCTAAAGTCTAACGCCACCCGGGCACAAACAAGTTTGTGGTCCGAGTAGCCTAACCAGTGGAACGTTGGACATTCTAAGAAGTCTATGTCGGCTTCTCTCACTAACATCCTATCCAGGTACGCAGATACCCGGGTAGAAGGCCAACTATGCGTCCACGTCCACATGCTCCCATCCGGATGATCGACCCGGTATCTATCGACGAGACCAAAATCGCCGATCAGATCAACCAGGCTACGATCACCACTCCACCCGCTAGCGCCCCTTCCTCTATCCCATTTGGGGGTTAGGACGGCATTCCAGTCCCCAACTAAGATTAGCCGTGTTGAATGCACCATGAAGGGCTCCAACAGCCGAAAGAAAGAGACACGCTCACCTTGAACATTGGGCGCATAAACCACAATCAGCCGGAACGACTTGCTTTTCACTGCAATATCGGCCACGATCAGCCGGCCCTCGGCACCGACATGGACAAGGTCCACCCTCGCGTCCAGGGTACGCTTGACCAGCAAAGAAACACCTCTGGCCAGCCGGCTCCCATATGCTGAATAGACGACAAAGTCGTTAGACAGCACACACGAGTCGACTTCGCAAACAAAGTGAGTCTCTTGGATCGCGGCCACATCCACGCCGAAGGACAAGAGGTCACGAAGCAGGCGAGCCGCCTTACCCCGATCCCTCAGGCCCTTCGCATTTATACTGGCTATCTTAATAGACATTCTTTAGACCTGTAACGAAAAAACAGAGTAAGACATGCAACAAACGGCTCTACTCGCATACCGGGTAGAAATCTCGGGTAGACGGGACCCCGACGGACTGTCCTAGGGACCCTGTACCAACATCGGACGTAATCCGTCCGTCCAAGACAATACCGCCGACGTCCGTGGGGTACGTAAGTTTTAACACCCTATATAAGCATGGGTGGATCAAAACTGGGAACCTCCCCGAACAATTCTTGGCCATCTTTTTTAACTCCGGTGTGTTTTCTTTCACCATGCACAGTTTTGGGTAAGTCCTCCGGGCTTCAGCAATGTGTTCCCAGACCCTCAGGTTCCCTCCGGTATTGCGGACCAGAGTAATGACCCCTGGGGCCTGGGAAAAGTTTCTTGGGTCCTCAGTGGATAACCCATCCACTGAGGTAAGTTTGAGGAGTGGTCTGAGCAGCTTACGCCGCTGCGACGACCACTCGGCTGGAATGCTGTCATTCACCTTCATCACTGCCTCCCCACGCGGGAGGTCTTTATTCTTTTTTGCCCTAGCGGGAGTGGGAGTAGGAGTCGGGGAGGGAGTGGGGGTTGCAGATCTGATTTTCCTGAGGGGGGTCAAATTCAAGGTTGGGGACTGGGAAGCTTTACGCGGGGATGCGGGAAGGCTTCTTGCCTTCTCCGCGTACGACAGTCTTACGGGCGACACCGGAACAGACGAACATTTTTCTTTTCGGGACTTTTTGTCCCTGCTTCTGCTCCTTCTCCGGGTTTTTGGGTTTTCTTGATGCTCTTCCACCTCCTCCTCTCTCCCCCGCTTCAGGGATGCCGATCTCTCCACTTCCATACGTTCTTCCTTTTGCGGGGAAGGACTCCTCTCCTTCCTCTGTTTGGGAGGAGATTTTTTGGGAGGCGTCTCTTTAGGTTTTGCTGGAGCCTTGGCAGGTGATGGCACCTTCACAGGTGAAGGCGTTTTCGGTTTTTTCCTGCTCACCACCTGCCACTCTCCCTCCTTGTTCACTGGTGCCTTTGGTGTTGGTGGTGCTGATGTAGCTGCTGCTGGTGATGCTGGAGTTGCTGGAGCCGGTCCTTCAGGCTTCTTGGTTGGTTGGGCCTTAGGGGCCGGATTCCTGGCCGTACACGCCTTGGCCACGTGCTCCGCGGCCCCGCAGACCCAACAGCAAGGCTTCCTGCCCTCCACTATCACAAAGATAGCACGCTTCCTGCAGGTGAGAATATTAGGTATCTCCTTGATTTGTTGTTTAGACAAGGTCACCTGCAGGACCATATCACCGGTCAGGAAGCCTGCTTTTGAACTTAGAGCGGACACCTCAGCCACCTTCCCGTACTGCGCGAAGAAGGCGCCGATGTGATTTTGGGAAATGTCCATGGGGACGCCATGCAAGGTGATTTTGCGCTTGCACATCCCCATGTATTCCGTTTGGATCTGGAGGGTCTTGGTTTCGAGAACCACTCCAGCCAAACGTTTTGCCTCGTCGGCCGTACCCAGCAAGACGTCCCAACTTGCGCTGCTCTGCCTTGCCACCGCCTTAGCCTTGATATTCAGGGCCTTAATAGCTTCTTCGAGGCTGTCTCTGCTGATGCCCATGTATTTCTTGGTCTTCAAGTCCTTCGTTATGAGCGTCACAATTCGGGCCTCGATTTCGGCCAACTCGTCGGGCACCGACAGCAGCTCCGTGCCCTTAATATATTCGGCATATTTTTGCCTCTGTTCCTCATAATACTGTTCTCCCTTTAGTGGGACCTTGCCTCCTGTCCAACCGGAGGTCGAAGGTTTGGGAGAAGCAGGAGCTGCTACCGGTGCCGGTACTGGTCCGGATCCTGATGCTGCTGGAACTGAGGGTGACTCCCGTGGCGGTAGTTGCCAGTCACCCTCTTTCCCTCCCACCGAGTCCGTGGTGGGAGGAACGATCGCTTCTGGCCTTTCCGCGGCCATGCCTCCTAAGAGGCCGAACACCTGACAATCGCTTCCGGTGTTTCGCAGCTATAAAGCCACTACTTTTACGCGGCCTGAGCAATGAACTCAGGTGGAATTGATATGTCAGTCAAACCACAAGTCGTAGTAAACGCTACTATGGAACAGATACTACACTTTGATCCTACCCATAAAAACCACGGAACGCAATTATGGGTAAGTAAATGGCTCGTTTTATTTATTTTGTAGAGCTACAAAATTATGGCTCAAGGCCAGAAAAATGGGAGGGGGAACAAAACTTGGGGTGGTCTTCAGCTACTCTATCCTATACCTAGCTAATCAGATTCACGACCCATACATACGTTACAATGATTCTCATTCACCATAAGAATTTATCCATCACCACTCATACTTATCAAGCACCAAAATACCGCAAAAACATACCGGGGACCTAAAAACGCCCCAAATGTACATAAAAATTTTATTAATATATACAAATATAATACAAAAATAACTTTAAAAATTTGTACATGAAATGATATGATGGGAAGGGGGTATGAAGAAACAAAAATCCCCCAAAACAAAAACAATTTCAAATGAATATTTATACATTATGTTAGTAAGACCCAAACACACCCACATAATTAAAGAGGCCGCTGTATTCTGTCTTAAAAGACAAAATCAAGAAGCACTCTTTCTAAGGGGAATGGAGAAGCAGGGAACAAAAATAAATGGGACTGGAGAATATATAAGGCTGACCCAGCCGAGAATAAAACGGGACAAAATAACTCTGGACAATGGGGATCTCGAACTGGATCATAACAAAAGCAAGGGAGCCGGGAACAGGCTAGGACAAACCCACTCACTCACATTAACTAGGTACACAAAAGAATACTTTACCTTAACCACGGGAGGGGTTCCAGAGGAATCCACCCCGATGCGAGCAGCAGATCTAAAAAGAAAATCAAGACTAGCCCCGGTCACACGAACCAGGCTCGCTGCATATATCCACCTTTTGCTAAAGTCTGTCGGGTGCAGCCGTTTCCGTTCAGTTCTAATCTTCATTTTGAGCTGGTGCTCAAAATATCGGATTAGATCCTGATCCGAAAGACGACCTCCCCGCAAGACTTCCTCCAGACGCGTCATCCAAATCACCATTCTAGCCGTGGCCAGTAGCGACAGAAACACCATCCGCTTCACTCCAGAGTACGGGGGCGACACATTGTCCACAGCGTATGCGCGATCAATGAGCACAAGCTCCCGCGGCGCGATACGAGCAGTCAACTCGCCGACACGCGCCCACAACGGGCGAACGCGCGAACAATGGAAGAAGGCGTGCGCAGACGTCTCCTTAATTCCAAGGTTGCAACGTTCACAATCTGGCAAATCCGCCAGGCCCATTGCGAAACGCTTGTCATTGAGCGACAAACCATTCCGAGCCAATCGCCAGGTCAGAGAAAACTCAGAGTTGCTGAGCCAATCCGCGCCTGGCGCCCAAGACCAATGAGAGCGGTACTCCACTCTCGACATGCCGAGCTTACTCCACAGCTTATCCTTCACGGCACCCTCCACTAATCCCCGATAGAAGATTTTCCTAGGCTGTGAAAGGTCACTGGACCGTGGAATGGCCTGTAAAGCCGCCAGACATTCGAGCAGGAATTTCGGTCGCACCCAAGGCCTGACGGTCAGCCATAGGGTCGGGGGCGTGATGGTAAGGCAAGGGAACATGTCCCTCACTACCCCCGCAAGCAACCGATCTTCCTCCAACGCGCGCCTGAGGAATGCCAACCTTGAAGCGAGCACGTGGCTCCTCAAGTGTGGCATCCCCAGACCCCCTTGACACGGACGGAGGCAACAGACTCCTTTGTCGACCATGTGTTTGCGTCCTCTCCACAGACAGGAGAATAGCAAACGCTCGAGCGCCTTCTCATGATCGTCACAAAGGGGAAGTACTGACAGCCGGTAAAGGATCATGGGAAAGAGGTATGTGTTACACACCTCCGCCAAGCCCTTCACGGAGAGACCCCGTCGACGCCAAATCTTGACCGACGCGCCGACCTTTGCCAGTACTTCTGACCAGTTTTTCTCCAGCTGTAAGTCCGGACCGAACCAAACTCCGAGGAGCTTGACCGGCCCGTCCGTCCAGCTGAAGGGCCCCGGGAGGGAAACTCCCTTCCAGGCACCTAACCGCAAGCCGGATGACTTGTCGCAGTTAATTCTGGCCCCTGTCACCTTCTCGTACCGTACAAGCGCCTGGTGTACCGCCTCTATGTCCCTGCGGGAGGACACAAAGGTCGTTACGTCATCGGCGTACGCAGAAACCCTGGCTCGAGCTCCGCCAGGGACTTCAATTCCATGCAGGACCGGACTGCCCGTCTCGTCCCTTAGCCTGCGAAGGAGGGGCTCCAAACACAGGACATAAAGGAGAGAAGACAGTGGACAACCCTGTCGGACCGACCTAGACAGCGCGAAAGCGCCCGACAGCTTCCCGTTCACCTGTACCACAGCCTTGGGGGAGCGATACAGAAGGCTAATCCAGCGGCTGAAGTCGGGTTTGAATCCGGCGGCCTGCAGGACAGCAGCCAGGTAGCCATGGTCAATCCTATCAAATGCCTTGGACTGATCTAAATTGATCAGCGCGGCCTCATCGTCGTCTTCTACACCCTCTATGATCGTGCGAATCAAGTGCAGGTTGCTCTGAATTGTTCTCCCCTTCACAGAACAAGTCTGATCCGGTTCCAACAGAGACTCGGCAACTAGCTGCAAGCGATTCGTCAGGATCTTGGCCAAAATCTTTAACTCTGTGTTTAGCAGAGTTATGGGCCTGTAGTCATCTAGTTCCCTCCCAACCTTCTTGCCTTTTCTCAACAGCGTGATCACGCCCCTGGTGATCCGACCGGGGATGGACCCCTGCCGAAACCAGTGGTTGAACACGACAGCCAAGAGCGGGACAAAAAGGTGCGACATCCTCAAGTACAATTCATAGGGCAAACCATCCAAACCTGGCGACTTGCCACTGCTGACCTTCTTCAAAGCCACGTAGATTTCGTCCTCCGTAATCTCCCCTTCGCAGCTAGCCGCTTCAGCCGGCAAAAGCCGGGGAAAGTCAGCCAAATAGCTGCGAAACTCCTCGTCACGGAGACCAGGCTCCTTGGTAAATCGGTGCTCGAAATGCTGCCGGAACGCCTCGCACATGTCGTCGGTGGACCTAAGGAGATGTCCCTCCGGGTCGCGTACCTCTCGAATGTACCGGTCGCCGGCATGGCGAATTTCTTCCTTGCGCAGTTCCGCGCCCATGTTCACAGCTTCGGAAGACATCTTGCTTAACTTAGCCCTAATTACCTGACCCATGTAGCGCCCGCTAGTCGAGCGCTCCAGGGCCTCCCTGGCTAAGGCTATTTCTAGGGGATCCCCACCAGCCTCCGCCCGGGCGAAATTAGCACTAAGTGTCTTTGCCTCCGCAGCCTTATCTAGGTTGAGCCGCTGGCTATATTTGGTGGCGAAAGACCTAATGGAGTCCTTAAGGTTAACCCACCACTTACTCCCAATGACTCGCCCAATTAACGCCCGCTGCACTAGTTTTGTCAGCTGGTCACGAAAGTCCCGCCTGTCCAGTAAGGACTGATTGAACTTCCAATAACCAGCCAACCTAGGCCTAAAGTCTAACGCCACCCGGGCACAAACGAGTTTGTGGTCCGAGTAGCCTAACCAGTGGAACGTTGGACATTCTAGGAAGTCTATATCGGCTTCTCTCACTAACATCCTATCCAGGTATGCAGATACCCGGGTAGAAGGCCAACTACGCGTCCACGTCCACATGCTCCCTTCCGGATGATCGACCCGGTATCTATCGACGAGACCAAATTCGCCGATCAGATCAACCAGGCTACGATCACCACTCCACCCGCTAGCGCCCCTTCCTCTATCCCATTTGGGGGTTAGGACGGCATTCCAGTCCCCAACTAAGATTAGCCGTGTTGAATGCACCATGAAGGGCTCCAACAGCCGAAAGAAAGAGACACGCTCACCTTGAACATTGGGCGCATAAACCACAATCAGCCGGAACGACTTGCTTTTCACTGCAATATCGGCCACGATCAGCCGGCCCTCGGCACCGACATGGACAAGGTCCACCCTCGCGTCCAGGGTACGCTTGACCAGCAAAGAAACACCTCTGGCCAGCCGGCTCCCATATGCTGAATAGACGACAAAGTCGTTAGACAGCACACACGAGTCGACTTCGCAAACAAAGTGAGTCTCTTGGATCGCGGCCACATCCACGCCGAAGGACAAGAGGTCACGAAGCAGGCGAGCCGCCTTACCCCGATCCCTCAGGCCCTTCGCATTTATACTGGCTATCTTAATAGACATTCTTTAGACCTGTAACGAAAAAACAGAGTAAGACATGCAACAAACGGCTCTACTCGCATACCGGGTAGAAATCTCGGGTAGACGGGACCCCGACGGACTGTCCTAGGGACCCTGTACCAACATCGGACGTAATCCGTCCGTCCAAGACAATACCGCCGACGTCCGTGGGGTACGTAAGTTTTAACACCCTATATAAGCATGGGTGGATCAAAACTGGGAACCTCCCCGAACAATTCTTGGCCATCTTTTTTAACTCCGGTGTGTTTTCTTTCACCATGCACAGTTTTGGGTAAGTCCTCCGGGCTTCAGCAATGTGTTCCCAGACCCTCAGGTTCCCTCCGGTATTGCGGACCAGAGTAATGACCCCTGGGGCCTGGGAAAAGTTTCTTGGGTCCTCAGTGGATAACCCATCCACTGAGGTAAGTTTGAGGAGTGGTCTGAGCAGCTTACGCCGCTGCGACGACCACTCGGCTGGAATGCTGTCATTCACCTTCATCACTGCCTCCCCACGCGGGAGGTCTTTATTCTTTTTTGCCCTAGCGGGAGTGGGAGTAGGAGTCGGGGAGGGAGTGGGGGTTGCAGATCTGATTTTCCTGAGGGGGGTCAAATTCAAGGTTGGGGACTGGGAAGCTTTACGCGGGGATGCGGGAAGGCTTCTTGCCTTCTCCGCGTAAGACAGTCTTACGGGCGACACCGGAACAGACGAACATTTTTCTTTTCGGGACTTTTTGTCCCTGCTTCTGCTCCTTCTCCGGGTTTTTGGGTTTTCTTGATGCTCTTCCACCTCCTCCTCTCTCCCCCGCTTCAGGGATGCCGATCTCTCCACTTCCATACGTTCTTCCTTTTGCGGGGAAGGACTCCTCTCCTTCCTCTGTTTGGGAGGAGATTTTTTGGGAGGCGTCTCTTTAGGTTTTGCTGGAGCCTTGGCAGGTGATGGCACCTTCACAGGTGAAGGCGTTTTCGGTTTTTTCCTGCTCACCACCTGCCACTCTCCCTCCTTGTTCACTGGTGCCTTTGGTGTTGGTGGTGCTGATGTAGCTGCTGCTGGTGATGCTGGAGTTGCTGGAGCCGGTCCTTCAGGCTTCTTGGTTGGTTGGGCCTTAGGGGCCGGATTCCTGGCCGTACACGCCTTGGCAACGTGCTCCGCGGCCCCGCAGACCCAACAGCAAGGCTTCCTGCCCTCCACTATCACAAAGATAGCACGCTTCCTGCAGGTGAGAATATTAGGTATCTCCTTGATTTGTTGTTTAGACAAGGTCACCTGCAGGACCATATCACCGGTCAGGAAGCCTGCTTTTGAACTTAGAGCGGACACCTCAGCCACCTTCCCGTACTGCGCGAAGAAGGCGCCGATGTGATTTTGGGAAATGTCCATGGGGACGCCATGCAAGGTGATTTTGCGCTTGCACATCCCCATGTATTCCGTTTGGATCTGGAGGGTCTTGGTTTCGAGAACCACTCCAGCCAAACGTTTTGCCTCGTCGGCCGTACCCAGCAAGACGTCCCAACTTGCGCTGCTCTGCCTTGCCACCGCCTTAGCCTTGATATTCAGGGCCTTAATAGCTTCTTCGAGGCTGTCTCTGCTGATGCCCATGTATTTCTTGGTCTTCAAGTCCTTCGTTATGAGCGTCACAATTCGGGCCTCGATTTCGGCCAACTCGTCGGGCACCGACAGCAGCTCCGTGCCCTTAATATATTCGGCATATTTTTGCCTCTGTTCCTCATAATACTGTTCTCCCTTTAGTGGGACCTTGCCTCCTGTCCACCCGGAGGTCGAAGGTTTGGGAGAAGCAGGAGCTGCTACCGGTGCCGGTACTGGTCCGGATCCTGATGCTGCTGGAACTGAGGGTGACTCCCGTGGCGGTAGTTGCCAGTCACCCTCTTTCCCTCCCACCGAGTCCGTGGTGGGAGGAACGATCGCTTCTGGCCTTTCCGCGGCCATGCCTCCTAAGAGGCCGAACACCTGACAATCGCTTCCGGTGTTTCGCAGCTATAAAGCCACTACTTTTACGCGGCCTGAGCAATGAACTCAGGTGGAATTGATATGTCAGTCAAACCACAAGTCGTAGTAAACGCTACTATGGAACAGATACTACACTTTGATCCTACTCAAAAACCACATAACGCAATTTTGGGTAAGAAATGGCTCGTTTTATTTATTTTGTTTTTACACAAAATTGTGGCTCAAGGCCAAAAACTGGGAGGGGGAACAAAACTTGGGGTGGTCTTCAGCTACTCTATCCTATACCTAGCTAACCAGATTCACGACCCATACATACGTTACAATGATTCTCATTCACCATAAGAATTTGCCCATCAACACTCATACCTATCAAGCACCAAAAAACCGCAAAACATACCGGGGACCTAAAAACGCCCCAAATGTACATAAAAATTTATTACTATATACAAATATAATACAAAAATAACTTTAAAAATTTGTACATGAAATGATATGATGGGAAGGGGGTATGAAGAAACAAAAAATCCCCAAAACAAAAACAATTTCAAATGAATATTTATACATTATGTTAGTAAGACCCAAACACACCCACATAATTAAAGAGGCCACTGTATTCTGCCTGTATAGACAAAATCAAGCCGCTCTCTTTCTACGGGGAATGGAGAAATAGGTTAAAAAATAAAATGGACTGGAGAATATATAAGGCTGACCCAGCCGAGAATAAAACGGGACAAAATAACTCTGGACAATGGGGATCTCGAACTGGATCATAACAAAAGCAAGGGAGCCGGGAACAGGCTAGGACAAACCCACTCACTCACGTTAACTAGGTACACAAAAGAATACTTTACCTTAACCACGGGAGGGGTTCCAGAGGAATCCACCCCGATGCGAGCAGCAGATCTAAAAAAGAAAATCAAGACTAGCCCCGGTCACACGAACCAGGCTCGCTGCATATATCCACCTTTTGCTAAAGTCTGTCGGGTGCAGCCGTTTCCGTTCAGTTCTAATCTTCATTTTGAGCTGGTGCTCAAAATATCGGATTAGATCCTGATCCGAAAGACGACCTCCCCGCAAGACTTCCTCCAGTCGCGTCATCCAGATCACCATTCTAGCCGTGGCCAGTAGCGACAGAAACACCATCCGCTTCACTCCAGAGTACGGGGGCGACACATTGTCCACAGCGTATGCGCGATCAATGAGCACAAGCTCCCGCGGCGCGATACGAGCAGTCAACTCGCCGACACGCGCCCACAACGGGCGAACGCGCGAACAATGGAAGAAGGCGTGCGCAGACGTCTCCTTAATTCCAAGGTCGCAACGTTCACAATCTGGCAAATCCGCCAGGCCCATTGCGAAACGCTTGTCATTGAGCGACAAACCATTCCGAGCCAATCGCCAGGTCAGAGAAAACTCAGAGTTGCTGAGCCAATCCGCACCTGGCGCCCAAGACCAATGAGAGCGGTACTCCACTCTCGACATGCCGAGCTTACTCCACAGCTTATCCTTCACGGCACCCTCCACTAATCCCCGATAGAAGATTTTCCTAGGCTGTGAAAGGTCACTGGACCGTGGAATGGCCTGTAAAGCCGCCAGACATTCGAGCAGGAATTTCGGTCGCACCCAAGGCCTGACGGTCAGCCATAGGGTCGGGGGCGTGATGGTAAGGCAAGGGAACATGTCCCTCACTACCCCCGCAAGCAACCGATCTTCCTCCAACGCGCGCCTGAGGAATGCCAACCTCGAAGCGAGCACGTGGCTCCTCAAGTGTGGCATCCCCAGACCCCCTTGACACGGACGGAGGCAACAGACTCCTTTGTCGACCATGTGTTTGCGTCCTCTCCACAGACAGGAGAATAGCAAACGCTCGAGCGCCTTCTCATGATCGTCACAAAGGGGAAGTACTGACAGCCGGTAAAGGATCATGGGAAAGAGGTATGTGTTACACACCTCCGCCAAGCCCTTCACGGAGAGACCCCGTCGACGCCAAATCTTGACCGACGCGCCGACCTTTGCCAGTACTTCTGACCAGTTTTTCTCCAGCTGTAAGTCCGGACCGAACCAAACTCCGAGGAGCTTGACCGGCCCGTCCGTCCAGCTGAAGGGCCCCGGGAGGGAAACTCCCTTCCAGGCACCTAACCGCAAGCCGGATGACTTGTCGCAGTTAATTCTGGCCCCTGTCACCTTCTCGTACCGTACAAGCGCCTGGTGTACCGCCTCTATGTCCCTGCGGGAGGACACAAAGGTCGTTACGTCATCGGCGTACGCAGAAACCCTGGCTCGAGCTCCGCCAGGGACTTCAATTCCACGCAGGACCGGACTGCCCGTCTCGTCCCTTAGCCTGCGAAGGAGGGGCTCCAAACACAGGACATAAAGGAGAGAAGACAGTGGACAACCCTGTCGGACCGACCTAGACAGCGCGAAAGCGCCCGACAGCTTCCCGTTCACCTGTACCACAGCCTTGGGGGAGCGATACAGAAGGCTAATCCAGCGGCTGAAGTCGGGTTTGAATCCGGCGGCCTGCAGGACAGCAGCCAGGTAGCCATGGTCAATCCTATCAAATGCCTTGGACTGATCTAAATTGATCAGCGCGGCCTCATCGTCGTCTTCTACACCCTCTATGATCGTGCGAATCAAGTGCAGGTTGCTCTGAATTGTTCTCCCCTTCACAGAACAAGTCTGATCCGGTTCCAACAGAGACTCGGCAACTAGCTGCAAGCGATTCGTCAGGATCTTGGCCAAAATCTTTAACTCTGTGTTTAGCAGAGTTATGGGCCTGTAGTCATCTAGTTCCCTCCCAACCTTCTTGCCTTTTCTCAACAGCGTGATCACGCCCCTGGTGATCCGACCGGGGATGGACCCCTGCCGAAACCAGTGGTTGAACACGACAGCCAAGAGCGGGACAAAAAGGTGCGACATCCTCAAGTACAATTCATAGGGCAAACCATCCAAACCTGGCGACTTGCCACTGCCGACCTTCTTCAAAGCCACGTAGATTTCGTCCTCCGTAATCTCCCCTTCGCAGCTAGCCGCTTCAGCCGGCAAAAGCCGGGGAAAGTCAGCCAAATAGCTGCGAAACTCCTCGTCACGGAGACCAGGCTCCTTGGTAAATCGGTGTTCGAAATGCTGCCGGAACGCCTCGCACATGTCGTCGGTGGACCTAAGGAGATGTCCCTCCGGGTCGCGTACCTCTCGAATGTACCGGTCGCCGGCATGGCGAATTTCTTCCTTGCGCAGTTCCGCGCCCATGTTCACAGCTTCGGAAGACATCTTGCTTAACTTAGCCCTAATTACCTGACCCATGTAGCGCCCGCTAGTCGAGCGCTCCAGGGCCTCCCCTGGCTAAGGCTATTTCTAGGGGATCCCCACCAGCCTCCGCCCGGGCGAAATTAGCACTAAGTGTCTTTGCCTCCGCAGCCTTATCTAAGTTGAGCCGCTGGCTATATTTGGTGGCGAAAGACCTAATGGAGTCCTTAAGGTTAACCCACCACTTACTCCCAATGACTCGCCCAATTAACGCCCGCTGCACTAGTTTTGTCAGCTGGTCACGAAAGTCCCGCCTGTCCAGTAAGGACTGATTGAACTTCCAATAACCAGCCAACCTAGGCCTAAAGTCTAACGCCACCCGGGCACAAACGAGTTTGTGGTCCGAGTAGCCTAACCAGTGGAACGTTGGACATTCTAAGAAGTCTATGTCGGCTTCTCTCACTAACATCCTATCCAGGTACGCAGATACCCGGGTAGAAGGCCAACTACGCGTCCACGTCCACATGCTCCCTTCCGGATGATCGACCCGGTATCTATCGACGAGACCAAATTCGCCGATCAGATCAACCAGGCTACGATCACCACTCCACCCGCTAGCGCCCCTTCCTCTATCCCATTTGGGGGTTAGGACGGCATTCCAGTCCCCAAC
Organism: Ascarosepion bandense; assembly: GCA_037127315.1. Classification (NCBI taxonomy): domain Eukaryota; kingdom Metazoa; phylum Mollusca; class Cephalopoda; order Sepiida; family Sepiidae; genus Ascarosepion; species Ascarosepion bandense. The sequence continues at coordinate 6,244,530 of JBBBDQ010001417.1, forward strand.
TAAGATTAGCCGTGTTGAATGCACCATGAAGGGCTCCAACAGCCGAAAGAAAGAGACACGCTCACCTTGAACATTGGGCGCATAAACCACAATCAGCCGGAACGACTTGCTTTTCACTGCAATATCGGCCACGATCAGCCGGCCCTCGGCACCGACATGGACAAGGTCCACCCTCGCGTCCAGGGTACGCTTGACCAGCAAAGAAACACCTCTGGCCAGCCGGCTCCCATATGCTGAATAGACGACAAAGTCGTTAGACAGCACACACGAGTCGACTTCGCAAACAAAGTGAGTCTCTTGGATCGCGGCCACATCCACGCCGAAGGACAAGAGGTCACGAAGCAGGCGAGCCGCCTTACCCCGATCCCTCAGGCCCTTCGCATTTATACTGGCTAACTTAATAGACATTCTTTAGATCTGAAACGAAAAAAACAGAGAAAAACATGCAACGGACGGCTCTACTCGCATACCGGGTAGAAATCTCGGGTAGACGGGACCCCGACGGACTGTCCTAGGGACCCTGTACCAATGTCGGACGTAATCCGTCCGTCTAAGACAATTCCGCCGACGTCCGTGGGGTATGTTAGCTTTAGAACCCTATACAGACAGGGGTGGATTAAAACGGGGAACCTCCCCGAACAATTTTTTGCCATCTTTGCAAGTTCTGGTGACTGTTCTTTGACCATATTCAGTTTCGGATACTGCTTCTGGACCTCTGCGATATGGTCCCAGACCCGCAGGTTCCCCCCAGTATTTCTTACCAGGGTGATGACACCTGGGGCCTGGGCAAAGTTCCTCGGGTCTTCTGTTGAAAGACCCTTCACAGAGGTCAGTTTTAGAAGAGGCTTCAGTAGCCTTCGTCGCTGCGAAGACCACTCCTCCGAAATATTGTCCTGTACTTTCATCAGGGCGTCCCCACGCGGGAGGGCATTTTTTTTCTTAGCCCTAGAGGGAGTGGGAGTAGGAGAAGGGGAGGGAGTGGGAGTTGATGTGCTAGATTTAGCCAGGGGGGTCAGTTTAAAAACTGGGGACTGGGAAGCTTTACGCGGGGAAGCGGGAAGGCTTCTTGCCTTGTCCGCATAAGTCCTTCTTACGGGGGACACCGGTAGAGACGAGCATTTCTCTTTGTGCACTTTTCTCTCTCTGCTCCTGCTTCTCCGCCGGGACTTTGGGCTGTCGTGCTCTTCCTCCGCTTCCTCGTCTCTCCCACGTTTGAGAGACGCTGCCCTATCCACCTCCATCTCCATATTGGGTGCGGGGCTCTTTTCCTTACGGGAACCCCTTTCCGGTTGGGCTGGCGACCTCTTCACCGGTGTCTCCTTCACCGGTGTCTCCTTCACCGGGGTCTCCTTCATCTTAGCCGGCGTTTTGGCAGGTGGCAGCACCTTCGCCGGGGATGGTGTTTTATTCTTCTTCCTGCCTACCACCTGCCATTCGCCTTCCTTGTTGGCAGCTGGAGCCGGTGCTGGTGATGCCGTCTTTGGTGTTGCCGTCTTCGGTTTGCCTTGCTCCTGCTGTGGCTGCTTGGCTGGTTGGGCCTTTGGGGCAGGATTCTTGGTGGGGCAGGTTTTTGCTACATGTTCCGCCGCCCCGCAGACCCAACAGCACGGTTTTCTTCCTTCAACAATTATGAATATTACGCGACCCCTGCAGGTGAGGATGTTCGGAATTTTTTCGATATTTTCCTTCGATATGGTCAACTGCAGGGTCATGTCGCCTGTTAAGATTCCGGCCTTGGACCGCAGCGAGGAAACACAGGCCACCTTTCCATAATTGGCGAAAAAGGCACCTATGTGGTCCTCTGCAATGTCCATGGGGACGCCATGCAGGGTAACCTTGATTTTTTTGGTTCCCATATACTCAGTGTGGAGTTGGAGCGTTTTTGTCTCCAGAACTACCCCAATTAGTCTTTTGGCTTCCTCCGCTGATGCCAGCAGGACGTCCCACATGGCATTGCTCTTCCTCGCCACGGCCCTAGCATTTAGTTTCAGAGCTGATATCGCCTCCTCAAATGCGTCTCTGGTTACTCCCACCAATTTGTGGGTCTTAATATCTTTGGTGATGAGCGTGATAATACGCACCTCTATTTGGGCTAGTTGTTCCGGAACTGAGACTAGCTCAGTTCCCTTTATATACTGTGCGTATTTAGCTTTCATCTCCTCGTAGAAATCTTCATTTTTCATGACGATCTTTCCCCCTGTCCACCCCGAGGTCGATGGTTTGGGGGATGCTGCTGCTGCTACGGACGCTACGGAGGGTGACTCCCGTGGCGGTAGCTGCCAGTCACCCTCCTTTCCTCCCACCGAGGCCGTGGTGGGAGGAACTACTTCCCCAGGCCCTTCCGAGGCCATGCCTCCCAAGAGGCCGAACCACGGACGCTTGTCTTCCGGCGTTTCGCGTTTTACCGCTACTTTTGCGCGGGCCTGAGCAATAAACTTAGGCTGGAACACAATTGTCCAGGAAACAAAGAGCTAGTAAATATCACTATGGAACAGATACTACACTTTGATCCTCTGCCATTTACCACACAACACAAGATTGGTAAGAAATGGCTCGTTTTATTTATTTTGTTTTTACACAAAATTGTGGCTCAAGGCCAAAAACTGGGAGGGGGAACAAAACTTGGGGTGGTCTTCAGCTACTCTATCCTATACCTAGCTAACCAGATTCACGACCCATACATACGTTACAATGATTCTCATTCACCATAAGAATTTGCCCATCAACACTCATACCTATCAAGCACCAAAAAACCGCAAAACATCCCGGGGACCTAAAAACGCCCCAAATGTACATAAAAATTTATTACTATATACAAATATAATACAAAAATAACTTTAAAAATTTGTACATGAAATGATATGATGGGAAGGGGGTATGAAGAAACAAAAAATCCCCAAAACAAAAACAATTTCAAATGAATATTTATACATTATGTTAGTAAGACCCAAACACACCCACATAATTAAAGAGGCCACTGTATTCTGCCTGTATAGACAAAATCAAGCCGCTCTCTTTCTACGGGGAATGGAGAATATAGGTTAAAAAATAAAATGGACTGGAGAATATATAAGGCTGACCCAGCCGAGAATGAAACGGGACAAAATAACTCTGGACAATGGGGATCTCGAACTGGATCATAACAAAAGCAAGGGAGCCGGGAACAGGCCGGGACTAACACTATCACTCACATTAACTAGGTATACAAAAGAATACTTTACCTTAACCACGGGAGGGGTTCCAGAGGAATCCACCCCGATGCGAGCAGCAGATCTAAAACAGAAAATCAAGACTAGCCCCGGTCACACGAACCAGGCTCGCTGCATATATCCACCTTTTGCTAAAGTCTGTCGGGTGCAGCCGTTTCCGTTCAGTTCTAATCTTCATTTTGAGCTGGTGCTCAAAATATCGGATTAGATCCTGATCCGAAAGACGACCTCCCCGCAAGACTTCCTCCAGACGCGTCATCCAAATCACCATTCTAGCCGTGGCCAGTAGCGACAGAAACACCATCCGCTTCACTCCAGAGTACGGGGGCGACACATTGTCCACAGCGTATGCGCGATCAATGAGCACAAGCTCCCGCGGCGCGATACGAGCAGTCAACTCGCCGACACGCGCCCACAACGGGCGAACGCGCGAACAATGGAAGAAGGCGTGCGCAGACGTCTCCTTAATTCCAAGGTCGCAACGTTCACAATCTGGCAAATCCGCCAGGCCCATTGCGAAACGCTTGTCATTGAGCGACAAACCATTCCGAGCCAATCGCCAGGTCAGAGAAAACTCAGAGTTGCTGAGCCAATCCGCACCTGGCGCCCAAGACCAATGAGAGCGGTACTCCACCCTCGACATGCCGAGCTTACTCCACAGCTTATCCTTCACGGCACCCTCCACTAAACCCCGATAGAAGATTTTCCTCGGCTGTGAAAGGTCACTGGACCGTGGAATGGCCTGTAAAGCCGCCAGACATTCGAGCAGGAATTTCGGTCGCACCCAAGGCCTGACGGTCAGCCATAGGGTCGGGGGCGTGATGGTAAGGCAAGGGAACATGTCCCTCACTACCCCCGCAAGCAACCGATCTTCCTCCAACGCGCGCCTGAGGAATGCCAACCTTGAAGCGAGCACGTGGCTCCTCAAGTGTGGCATCCCCAGACCCCCTTGACACAGACGGAGGCAACAGACTCCTTTGTCGACCATGTGTTTGCGTCCTCTCCACAGACAGGAGAATAGCAAACGCTCGAGCGCCTTCTCATGATCGTCACAAAGGGGAAGTACTGACAGCCGGTAAAGGATCATGGGAAAGAGGTATGTGTTACACACCTCCGCCAAGCCCTTCACGGAGAGACCCCGTCGACGCCAAATCTTGACCGACGCGCCGACCTTTGCCAGTACTTCTGACCAGTTTTTCTCCAGCTGTAAGTCCGGACCGAACCAAACTCCGAGGAGCTTGACCGGCCCGTCCGTCCAGCTGAAGGGCCCCGGGAGGGAAACTCCCTTCCAGGCACCTAACCGCAAGCCGGATGACTTGTCGCAGTTAATTCTGGCCCCTGTCACCTTCTCGTACCGTACAAGCGCCTGGTGTACCGCCTCTATGTCCCTGCGGGAGGACACAAAGGTCGTTACGTCATCGGCGTACGCAGAAACCCTGGCTCGAGCTCCGCCAGGGACTTCAATTCCACGCAGGACCGGACTGCCCGTCTCGTCCCTTAGCCTGCGAAGGAGGGGCTCCAAACACAGGACATAAAGGAGAGAAGACAGTGGACAACCCTGTCGGACCGACCTAGACAGCGCGAAAGCGCCCGACAGCTTCCCGTTCACCTGTACCACAGCCTTGGGGGAGCGATACAGAAGGCTAATCCAGCGGCTGAAGTCGGGTTTGAATCCGGCGGCCTGCAGGACAGCAGCCAGGTAGCCATGGTCAATCCTATCAAATGCCTTGGACTGATCTAAATTGATCAGCGCGGCCTCATCGTCGTCTTCTACACCCTCTATGATCGTGCGAATCAAGTGCAGGTTGCTCTGAATTGTTCTCCCCTTCACAGAACAAGTCTGATCCGGTTCCAACAGAGACTCGGCAACTAGCTGCAAGCGATTCGTCAGGATCTTGGCCAAAATCTTTAACTCTGTGTTTAGCAGAGTTATGGGCCTGTAGTCATCTAGTTCCCTCCCAACCTTCTTGCCTTTTCTCAACAGCGTGATCACGCCCCTGGTGATCCGACCGGGGATGGACCCCTGCCGAAACCAGTGGTTGAACACGACAGCCAAGAGCGGGACAAAAAGGTGCGACATCCTCAAGTACAATTCATAGGGCAAACCATCCAAACCTGGCGACTTGCCACTGCTGACCTTCTTCAAAGCCACGTAGATTTCGTCCTCCGTAATCTCCCCTTCGCAGCTAGCCGCTTCAGCCGGCAAAAGCCGGGGAAAGTCAGCCAAATAGCTGCGAAACTCCTCGTCACGGAGACCAGGCTCCTTGGTAAATCGGTGCTCGAAATGCTGCCGGAACGCCTCGCACATGTCGTCGGTGGACCTAAGGAGATGTCCCTCCGGGTCGCGTACCTCTCGAATGTACCGGTCGCCGGCATGGCGAATTTCTTCCTTGCGCAGTTCCGCGCCCATGTTCACAGCTTCGGAAGACATCTTGCTTAACTTAGCCCTAATTACCTGACCCATGTAGCGCCCGCTAGTCGAGCGCTCCAGGGCCTCCCTGGCTAAGGCTATTTCTAGGGGATCCCCACCAGCCTCCGCCCGGGCGAAATTAGCACTAAGTGTCTTTGCCTCCGCAGCCTTATCTAGGTTGAGCCGCTGGCTATATTTGGTGGCGAAAGACCTAATGGAGTCCTTAAGGTTAACCCACCACTTACTCCCAATGACTCGCCCAATTAACGCCCGCTGCACTAGTTTTGTCAGCTGGTCACGAAAGTCCCGCCTGTCCAGTAAGGACTGATTGAACTTCCAATAACCAGCCAACCTAGGCCTAAATTCTAACGCCACCCGGGCACAAACGAGTTTGTGGTCCGAGTAGCCTAACCAGTGGAACGTTGGACATTCTAGGAAGTCTATATCGGCTTCTCTCACTAACATCCTATCCAGGTATGCAGATACCCGGGTAGAAGGCCAACTACGCGTCCACGTCCACATGCTCCCTTCCGGATGATCGACCCGGTATCTATCGACGAGACCAAATTCGCCGATCAGATCAACCAGGCTACGATCACCACTCCACCCGCTAGCGCCCCTTCCTCTATCCCATTTGGGGGTTAGGACGGCATTCCAGTCCCCAACTAAGATTAGCCGTGTTGAATGCACCATGAAGGGCTCCAACAGCCGAAAGAAAGAGACACGCTCACCTTGAACATTGGGCGCATAAACCACAATCAGCCGGAACGACTTGCTTTTCACTGCAATATCGGCCACGATCAGCCGGCCCTCGGCACCGACATGGACAAGGTCCACCCTCGCGTCCAGGGTACGCTTGACCAGCAAAGAAACACCTCTGGCCAGCCGGCTCCCATATGCTGAATAGACGACAAAGTCGTTAGACAGCACACACGAGTCGACTTCGCAAACAAAGTGAGTCTCTTGGATCGCGGCCACATCCACGCCGAAGGACAAGAGGTCACGAAGCAGGCGAGCCGCCTTACCCCGATCCCTCAGGCCCTTCGCATTTATACTGGCTAACTTAATAGACATTCTTTAGATCTGAAACGAAAAAAAAACAGATAAAAACATGCAACGAACGGCTCTACTCGCATACCGGGTAGAAATCTCGGGTAGTCGGGACCCCGACGGACTGTCCTAGGGACCCTGTACCTACATCGGACGTAATCCGTCCGTCTAAGACAATTCCGCCGACGTCCGTGGGGTAAGTGAGTTTTATCACCCTATATAAGCATGGGTGGATCAAAACCGGGAACCTCCCCGAACAATTTTTACTCATTTTTCTTAGTTCTGGTGTGTTAGATGTCACCAACTTTAATTTTGGATGGTGTTTTTGGGCTTCTTCTAGATGGTCCCAGACCCGCAGGTTACCCCCGGTATTTCTTACGAGGGTAATGACTCCTGGGGCCTGGGGAAAGTTTGTAGGGTCTTCTGTAGACAAATCCTTTACTGATGTCAGTTTGAGGAGTGGCTTCAATAGCTTTCGCCTTTGCGAAGACCACTCCTCTACAATGTTCTCGTCCACTTTGAATAGTGCGCTGCCATGGGGGAGGGCTTTTTTCTTTTTTGCCCGGCTGGGAGTGGGAATAGGAGAAGGGGAGGGCGTGGGTGTAGCGGAAGTCTGTTTTTTAAGGGGGGTTAAATCAAAGGTTAAGGACTGGGAAGCTTTGCGCGGGGAAGATGGCAGGCTTCTTACTTTGTCCGCATAAGTTTGCCTAACCGGCGAAACCGGTAAAGACGCACACTTGTCTCTGGTTTTCCTCCTTTCGGGACTCCTGCTCCTCCTTCTGTTTTTGGACTTATCCTGTTGTCCCTCTTCCTCCTCTCTCGCGCGCTTCAAGGACGCCGCTCTCTCCACTTGCATCGGTTCTGCCGTGTCCTTTTTGGGGGCGGAACCCTTCTCCTGTTTGGCGAGCGAATTCCTGGGCACCTCCTCTTTTTGTTTTGGGGGTGTTTTGACCGGTGGTGACGCTTTCGCCGGCGTTTTGGCTGGGGAAGGCGTTTTCGCCTTTTTTCTCGCCACCACCTGCCACTCGCCCTCTTTGCTGGCTGCTGGAACTGGCGTTGGCGAGGCTGGCTTGGCTACTTCCTTCACTGTCTGTGGCTGTTTGGCTGGTTGGGCCTTTGGTTGCGGATTCCTGGTCGGGCAGGCCTTAGCAACATGGTCTGCCGCCCCGCAGACCCAACAGCACGGCTTTCTCCCTTCCACAATCACGAAAATGACACGACTCCTGCAGGTGAGGATGTTGGGTATCTTGTCCATGTTCTCCTTTGACAGGGTCACCTGCAGGGTCATGTCTCCCGTTAAAAAGCCAGCCTTTGACCGTAGCGAGGAGACCTCAGACACCTTCCCAAAGTTTGCAAAGAAGGCACCTACGTGGTCCTCTGCAATGTCCATGGGGACGCCATGCAGGGTTACCTTTACTTTACGGGCACCCATATATTCGGTATGGAACTGGAGAGTTTTGGTCTCCAGGACCACACCGACCAAACGCTTTGCTTCCTCAGCTGTGCCTAGCAGGACATCCCACACGGCATTGCTCCTCCTCGCTACGGCCCTAGCCTTTAAGTTCAATGCCTTGATTGCCTCTTCGAATGAGTCTCTCGTCACTCCAATCAGCTTGTGAGTCTTTAAGTCCTTCGTGAACAAAGTGATAATCCTTGTTTCAATTTCCGCCAACTGTTCTGGCACCGAGACTAGCTCGGTGCCCTTAATGTAGTCGGCGTACTTCGTCTTAATCCTTTCATAGTACTCCTCGTTCTTGATAATTTTTCCCCCTGTCCAACCAGAGGTTGAAGGTTTGGGGGATCCTGGTGCTGGTGCCGGGAGCTTGTCCCGCGGTGGTAAATTCCAATCGCCTTCTTTTCCCCCCACCGACTCCATGGTGGGGGGAACACTCTCCTCTGACCTCTGTGAGGTCATTGCCTCGTAAGAGGCTACGAACACTGGACCACTGCCCTCCGGTATTTCGCAGCCTTCGCAGGCCACTACTTCTACTCAGCCGCAAGCAATGAACTTGGGTGGAGAAACAGATAATCCCGAAACCACAGTGTCAGTAAACGCTACTATGGAACAGATACTACACTTTGATCCTGCCCATAAAAACCACGGAACGCAATTATGGGTAAGAAATGGCTCGTTTTATTTATTTTGTAGAGCTACAAAATTATGGCTCAAGGCCAGAAAAATGGGAGGGGGAACAAAACTTGGGGTGGTCTTCAGCTACTCTATCCTATACCTAGCTAATCAGATTCACGACCCATACATACGTTACAATGATTCTCATTCACCATAAGAATTTATCCATCACCACTCATACTTATCAAGCACCAAAATACCGCAAAAACATACCGGGGACCTAAAAACGCCCCAAATGTACATAAAAATTTTATTAATATATACAAATATAATACAAAAATAACTTTAAAAATTTGTACATGAAATGATATGATGGGAAGGGGGTATGAAGAAACAAAAATCCCCCAAAACAAAAACAATTTCAAATGAATATTTATACATTATGTTAGTAAGACCCAAACACACCCACATAATTAAAGAGGCCGCTGTATTCTGTCTTAAAAGACAAAATCAAGAAGCACTCTTTCTAAGGGGAATGGAGAAGCAGGGAACAAAAATAAATGGGACTGGAGAATATATAAGGCTGACCCAGCCGAGAATAAAACGGGACAAAATAACTCTGGACAATGGGGATCTCGAACTGGATCATAACAAAAGCAAGGGAGCCGGGAACAGGCTAGGACAAACCCACTCACTCACATTAACTAGGTACACAAAAGAATACTTTACCTTAACCACGGGAGGGGTTCCAGAGGAATCCACCCCGATGCGAGCAGCAGATCTAAAAAAGAAAATCAAGACTAGCCCCGGTCACACGAACCAGGCTCGCTGCATATATCCACCTTTTGCTAAAGTCTGTCGGGTGCAGCCGTTTCCGTTCAGTTCTAATCTTCATTTTGAGCTGGTGCTCAAAATATCGGATTAGATCCTGATCCGAAAGACGACCTCCCCGCAAGACTTCCTCCAGACGCGTCATCCAAATCACCATTCTAGCCGTGGCCAGTAGCGACAGAAACACCATCCGCTTCACTCCAGAGTACGGGGGCGACACATTGTCCACAGCGTATGCGCGATCAATGAGCACAAGCTCCCGCGGCGCGATACGAGCAGTCAACTCGCCGACACGCGCCCACAACGGGCGAACGCGCGAACAATGGAAGAAGGCGTGCGCAGACGTCTCCTTAATTCCAAGGTTGCAACGTTCACAATCTGGCAAATCCGCCAGGCCCATTGCGAAACGCTTGTCATTGAGCGACAAACCATTCCGAGCCAATCGCCAGGTCAGAGAAAACTCAGAGTTGCTGAGCCAATCCGCGCCTGGCGCCCAAGACCAATGAGAGCGGTACTCCACTCTCGACATGCCGAGCTTACTCCACAGCTTATCCTTCACGGCACCCTCCACTAATCCCCGATAGAAGATTTTCCTAGGCTGTGAAAGGTCACTGGACCGTGGAATGGCCTGTAAAGCCGCCAGACATTCGAGCAGGAATTTCGGTCGCACCCAAGGCCTGACGGTCAGCCATAGGGTCGGGGGCGTGATGGTAAGGCAAGGGAACATGTCCCTCACTACCCCCGCAAGCAACCGATCTTCCTCCAACGCGCGCCTGAGGAATGCCAACCTTGAAGCGAGCACGTGGCTCCTCAAGTGTGGCATCCCCAGACCCCCTTGACACGGACGGAGGCAACAGACTCCTTTGTCGACCATGTGTTTGCGTCCTCTCCACAGACAGGAGAATAGCAAACGCTCGAGCGCCTTCTCATGATCGTCACAAAGGGGAAGTACTGACAGCCGGTAAAGGATCATGGGAAAGAGGTATGTGTTACACACCTCCGCCAAGCCCTTCACGGAGAGACCCCGTCGACGCCAAATCTTGACCGACGCGCCGACCTTTGCCAGTACTTCTGACCAGTTTTTCTCCAGCTGTAAGTCCGGACCGAACCAAACTCCGAGGAGCTTGACCGGCCCGTCCGTCCAGCTGAAGGGCCCCGGGAGGGAAACTCCCTTCCAGGCACCTAACCGCAAGCCGGATGACTTGTCGCAGTTAATTCTGGCCCCTGTCACCTTCTCGTACCGTACAAGCGCCTGGTGTACCGCCTCTATGTCCCTGCGGGAGGACACAAAGGTCGTTACGTCATCGGCGTACGCAGAAACCCTGGCTCGAGCTCCGCCAGGGACTTCAATTCCATGCAGGACCGGACTGCCCGTCTCGTCCCTTAGCCTGCGAAGGAGGGGCTCCAAACACAGGACATAAAGGAGAGAAGACAGTGGACAACCCTGTCGGACCGACCTAGACAGCGCGAAAGCGCCCGACAGCTTCCCGTTCACCTGTACCACAGCCTTGGGGGAGCGATACAGAAGGCTAATCCAGCGGCTGAAGTCGGGTTTGAATCCGGCGGCCTGCAGGACAGCAGCCAGGTAGCCATGGTCAATCCTATCAAATGCCTTGGACTGATCTAAATTGATCAGCGCGGCCTCATCGTCGTCTTCTACACCCTCTATGATCGTGCGAATCAAGTGCAGGTTGCTCTGAATTGTTCTCCCCTTCACAGAACAAGTCTGATCCGGTTCCAACAGAGACTCGGCAACTAGCTGCAAGCGATTCGTCAGGATCTTGGCCAAAATCTTTAACTCTGTGTTTAGCAGAGTTATGGGCCTGTAGTCATCTAGTTCCCTCCCAACCTTCTTGCCTTTTCTCAACAGCGTGATCACGCCCCTGGTGATCCGACCGGGGATGGACCCCTGCCGAAACCAGTGGTTGAACACGACAGCCAAGAGCGGGACAAAAAGGTGCGACATCCTCAAGTACAATTCATAGGGCAAACCATCCAAACCTGGCGACTTGCCACTGCTGACCTTCTTCAAAGCCACGTAGATTTCGTCCTCCGTAATCTCCCCTTCGCAGCTAGCCGCTTCAGCCGGCAAAAGCCGGGGAAAGTCAGCCAAATAGCTGCGAAACTCCTCGTCACGGAGACCAGGCTCCTTGGTAAATCGGTGCTCGAAATGCTGCCGGAACGCCTCGCACATGTCGTCGGTGGACCTAAGGAGATGTCCCTCCGGGTCGCGTACCTCTCGAATGTACCGGTCGCCGGCATGGCGAATTTCTTCCTTGCGCAGTTCCGCGCCCATGTTCACAGCTTCGGAAGACATCTTGCTTAACTTAGCCCTAATTACCTGACCCATGTAGCGCCCGCTAGTCGAGCGCTCCAGGGCCTCCCTGGCTAAGGCTATTTCTAGGGGATCCCCACCAGCCTCCGCCCGGGCGAAATTAGCACTAAGTGTCTTTGCCTCCGCAGCCTTATCTAGGTTGAGCCGCTGGCTATATTTGGTGGCGAAAGACCTAATGGAGTCCTTAAGGTTAACCCACCACTTACTCCCAATGACTCGCCCAATTAACGCCCGCTGCACTAGTTTTGTCAGCTGGTCACGAAAGTCCCGCCTGTCCAGTAAGGACTGATTGAACTTCCAATAACCAGCCAACCTAGGCCTAAAGTCTAACGCCACCCGGGCACAAACGAGTTTGTGGTCCGAGTAGCCTAACCAGTGGAACGTTGGACATTCTAGGAAGTCTATATCGGCTTCTCTCACTAACATCCTATCCAGGTATGCAGATACCCGGGTAGAAGGCCAACTACGCGTCCACGTCCACATGCTCCCTTCCGGATGATCGACCCGGTATCTATCGACGAGACCAAATTCGCCGATCAGATCAACCAGGCTACGATCACCACTCCACCCGCTAGCGCCCCTTCCTCTATCCCATTTGGGGGTTAGGACGGCATTCCAGTCCCCAACTAAGATTAGCCGTGTTGAATGCACCATGAAGGGCTCCAACAGCCGAAAGAAAGAGACACGCTCACCTTGAACATTGGGCGCATAAACCACAATCAGCCGGAACGACTTGCTTTTCACTGCAATATCGGCCACGATCAGCCGGCCCTCGGCACCGACATGGACAAGGTCCACCCTCGCGTCCAGGGTACGCTTGACCAGCAAAGAAACACCTCTGGCCAGCCGGCTCCCATATGCTGAATAGACGACAAAGTCGTTAGACAGCACACACGAGTCGACTTCGCAAACAAAGTGAGTCTCTTGGATCGCGGCCACATCCACGCCGAAGGACAAGAGGTCACGAAGCAGGCGAGCCGCCTTACCCCGATCCCTCAGGCCCTTCGCATTTATACTGGCTATCTTAATAGACATTCTTTAGACCTGTAACGAAAAAACAGAGTAAGACATGCAACAAACGGCTCTACTCGCATACCGGGTAGAAATCTCGGGTAGACGGGACCCCGACGGACTGTCCTAGGGACCCTGTACCAACATCGGACGTAATCCGTCCGTCCAAGACAATACCGCCGACGTCCGTGGGGTACGTAAGTTTTAACACCCTATATAAGCATGGGTGGATCAAAACTGGGAACCTCCCCGAACAATTCTTGGCCATCTTTTTTAACTCCGGTGTGTTTTCTTTCACCATGCACAGTTTTGGGTAAGTCCTCCGGGCTTCAGCAATGTGTTCCCAGACCCTCAGGTTCCCTCCGGTATTGCGGACCAGAGTAATGACCCCTGGGGCCTGGGAAAAGTTTCTTGGGTCCTCAGTGGATAACCCATCCACTGAGGTAAGTTTGAGGAGTGGTCTGAGCAGCTTACGCCGCTGCGACGACCACTCGGCTGGAATGCTGTCATTCACCTTCATCACTGCCTCCCCACGCGGGAGGTCTTTATTCTTTTTTGCCCTAGCGGGAGTGGGAGTAGGAGTCGGGGAGGGAGTGGGGGTTGCAGATCTGATTTTCCTGAGGGGGGTCAAATTCAAGGTTGGGGACTGGGAAGCTTTACGCGGGGATGCGGGAAGGCTTCTTGCCTTCTCCGCGTAAGACAGTCTTACGGGCGACACCGGAACAGACGAACATTTTTCTTTTCGGGACTTTTTGTCCCTGCTTCTGCTCCTTCTCCGGGTTTTTGGGTTTTCTTGATGCTCTTCCACCTCCTCCTCTCTCCCCCGCTTCAGGGATGCCGATCTCTCCACTTCCATACGTTCTTCCTTTTGCGGGGAAGGACTCCTCTCCTTCCTCTGTTTGGGAGGAGATTTTTTGGGAGGCGTCTCTTTAGGTTTTGCTGGAGCCTTGGCAGGTGATGGCACCTTCACAGGTGAAGGCGTTTTCGGTTTTTTCCTGCTCACCACCTGCCACTCTCCCTCCTTGTTCACTGGTGCCTTTGGTGTTGGTGGTGCTGATGTAGCTGCTGCTGGTGATGCTGGAGTTGCTGGAGCCGGTCCTTCAGGCTTCTTGGTTGGTTGGGCCTTAGGGGCCGGATTCCTGGCCGTACACGCCTTGGCAACGTGCTCCGCGGCCCCGCAGACCCAACAGCAAGGCTTCCTGCCCTCCACTATCACAAAGATAGCACGCTTCCTGCAGGTGAGAATATTAGGTATCTCCTTGATTTGTTGTTTAGACAAGGTCACCTGCAGGACCATATCACCGGTCAGGAAGCCTGCTTTTGAACTTAGAGCGGACACCTCAGCCACCTTCCCGTACTGCGCGAAGAAGGCGCCGATGTGATTTTGGGAAATGTCCATGGGGACGCCATGCAAGGTGATTTTGCGCTTGCACATCCCCATGTATTCCGTTTGGATCTGGAGGGTCTTGGTTTCGAGAACCACTCCAGCCAAACGTTTTGCCTCGTCGGCCGTACCCAGCAAGACGTCCCAACTTGCGCTGCTCTGCCTTGCCACCGCCTTAGCCTTGATATTCAGGGCCTTAATAGCTTCTTCGAGGCTGTCTCTGCTGATGCCCATGTATTTCTTGGTCTTCAAGTCCTTCGTTATGAGCGTCACAATTCGGGCCTCGATTTCGGCCAACTCGTCGGGCACCGACAGCAGCTCCGTGCCCTTAATATATTCGGCATATTTTTGCCTCTGTTCCTCATAATACTGTTCTCCCTTTAGTGGGACCTTGCCTCCTGTCCACCCGGAGGTCGAAGGTTTGGGAGAAGCAGGAGCTGCTACCGGTGCCGGTACTGGTCCGGATCCTGATGCTGCTGGAACTGAGGGTGACTCCCGTGGCGGTAGTTGCCAGTCACCCTCTTTCCCTCCCACCGAGTCCGTGGTGGGAGGAACGATCGCTTCTGGCCTTTCCGCGGCCATGCCTCCTAAGAGGCCGAACACCTGACAATCGCTTCCGGTGTTTCGCAGCTATAAAGCCACTACTTTTACGCGGCCTGAGCAATGAACTCAGGTGGAATTGATATGTCAGTCAAACCACAAGTCGTAGTAAACGCTACTATGGAACAGATACTACACTTTGATCCTACTCAAAAACCACATAACGCAATTTTGGGTAAGAAATGGCTCGTTTTATTTATTTTGTTTTTACACAAAATTGTGGCTCAAGGCCAAAAACTGGGAGGGGGAACAAAACTTGGGGTGGTCTTCAGCTACTCTATCCTATACCTAGCTAACCAGATTCACGACCCATACATACGTTACAATGATTCTCATTCACCATAAGAATTTGCCCATCAACACTCATACCTATCAAGCACCAAAAAACCGCAAAACATACCGGGGACCTAAAAACGCCCCAAATGTACATAAAAATTTATTACTATATACAAATATAATACAAAAATAACTTTAAAAATTTGTACATGAAATGATATGATGGGAAGGGGGTATGAAGAAACAAAAAATCCCCAAAACAAAAACAATTTCAAATGAATATTTATACATTATGTTAGTAAGACCCAAACACACCCACATAATTAAAGAGGCCACTGTATTCTGCCTGTATAGACAAAATCAAGCCGCTCTCTTTCTACGGGGAATGGAGAAATAGGTTAAAAAATAAAATGGACTGGAGAATATATAAGGCTGACCCAGCCGAGAATAAAACGGGACAAAATAACTCTGGACAATGGGGATCTCGAACTGGATCATAACAAAAGCAAGGGAGCCGGGAACAGGCTAGGACAAACCCACTCACTCACGTTAACTAGGTACACAAAAGAATACTTTACCTTAACCACGGGAGGGGTTCCAGAGGAATCCACCCCGATGCGAGCAGCAGATCTAAAAAAGAAAATCAAGACTAGCCCCGGTCACACGAACCAGGCTCGCTGCATATATCCACCTTTTGCTAAAGTCTGTCGGGTGCAGCCGTTTCCGTTCAGTTCTAATCTTCATTTTGAGCTGGTGCTCAAAATATCGGATTAGATCCTGATCCGAAAGACGACCTCCCCGCAAGACTTCCTCCAGTCGCGTCATCCAGATCACCATTCTAGCCGTGGCCAGTAGCGACAGAAACACCATCCGCTTCACTCCAGAGTACGGGGGCGACACATTGTCCACAGCGTATGCGCGATCAATGAGCACAAGCTCCCGCGGCGCGATACGAGCAGTCAACTCGCCGACACGCGCCCACAACGGGCGAACGCGCGAACAATGGAAGAAGGCGTGCGCAGACGTCTCCTTAATTCCAAGGTCGCAACGTTCACAATCTGGCAAATCCGCCAGGCCCATTGCGAAACGCTTGTCATTGAGCGACAAACCATTCCGAGCCAATCGCCAGGTCAGAGAAAACTCAGAGTTGCTGAGCCAATCCGCACCTGGCGCCCAAGACCAATGAGAGCGGTACTCCACTCTCGACATGCCGAGCTTACTCCACAGCTTATCCTTCACGGCACCCTCCACTAATCCCCGATAGAAGATTTTCCTAGGCTGTGAAAGGTCACTGGACCGTGGAATGGCCTGTAAAGCCGCCAGACATTCGAGCAGGAATTTCGGTCGCACCCAAGGCCTGACGGTCAGCCATAGGGTCGGGGGCGTGATGGTAAGGCAAGGGAACATGTCCCTCACTACCCCCGCAAGCAACCGATCTTCCTCCAACGCGCGCCTGAGGAATGCCAACCTCGAAGCGAGCACGTGGCTCCTCAAGTGTGGCATCCCCAGACCCCCTTGACACGGACGGAGGCAACAGACTCCTTTGTCGACCATGTGTTTGCGTCCTCTCCACAGACAGGAGAATAGCAAACGCTCGAGCGCCTTCTCATGATCGTCACAAAGGGGAAGTACTGACAGCCGGTAAAGGATCATGGGAAAGAGGTATGTGTTACACACCTCCGCCAAGCCCTTCACGGAGAGACCCCGTCGACGCCAAATCTTGACCGACGCGCCGACCTTTGCCAGTACTTCTGACCAGTTTTTCTCCAGCTGTAAGTCCGGACCGAACCAAACTCCGAGGAGCTTGACCGGCCCGTCCGTCCAGCTGAAGGGCCCCGGGAGGGAAACTCCCTTCCAGGCACCTAACCGCAAGCCGGATGACTTGTCGCAGTTAATTCTGGCCCCTGTCACCTTCTCGTACCGTACAAGCGCCTGGTGTACCGCCTCTATGTCCCTGCGGGAGGACACAAAGGTCGTTACGTCATCGGCGTACGCAGAAACCCTGGCTCGAGCTCCGCCAGGGACTTCAATTCCACGCAGGACCGGACTGCCCGTCTCGTCCCTTAGCCTGCGAAGGAGGGGCTCCAAACACAGGACATAAAGGAGAGAAGACAGTGGACAACCCTGTCGGACCGACCTAGACAGCGCGAAAGCGCCCGACAGCTTCCCGTTCACCTGTACCACAGCCTTGGGGGAGCGATACAGAAGGCTAATCCAGCGGCTGAAGTCGGGTTTGAATCCGGCGGCCTGCAGGACAGCAGCCAGGTAGCCATGGTCAATCCTATCAAATGCCTTGGACTGATCTAAATTGATCAGCGCGGCCTCATCGTCGTCTTCTACACCCTCTATGATCGTGCGAATCAAGTGCAGGTTGCTCTGAATTGTTCTCCCCTTCACAGAACAAGTCTGATCCGGTTCCAACAGAGACTCGGCAACTAGCTGCAAGCGATTCGTCAGGATCTTGGCCAAAATCTTTAACTCTGTGTTTAGCAGAGTTATGGGCCTGTAGTCATCTAGTTCCCTCCCAACCTTCTTGCCTTTTCTCAACAGCGTGATCACGCCCCTGGTGATCCGACCGGGGATGGACCCCTGCCGAAACCAGTGGTTGAACACGACAGCCAAGAGCGGGACAAAAAGGTGCGACATCCTCAAGTACAATTCATAGGGCAAACCATCCAAACCTGGCGACTTGCCACTGCCGACCTTCTTCAAAGCCACGTAGATTTCGTCCTCCGTAATCTCCCCTTCGCAGCTAGCCGCTTCAGCCGGCAAAAGCCGGGGAAAGTCAGCCAAATAGCTGCGAAACTCCTCGTCACGGAGACCAGGCTCCTTGGTAAATCGGTGTTCGAAATGCTGCCGGAACGCCTCGCACATGTCGTCGGTGGACCTAAGGAGATGTCCCTCCGGGTCGCGTACCTCTCGAATGTACCGGTCGCCGGCATGGCGAATTTCTTCCTTGCGCAGTTCCGCGCCCATGTTCACAGCTTCGGAAGACATCTTGCTTAACTTAGCCCTAATTACCTGACCCATGTAGCGCCCGCTAGTCGAGCGCTCCAGGGCCTCCCTGGCTAAGGCTATTTCTAGGGGATCCCCACCAGCCTCCGCCCGGGCGAAATTAGCACTAAGTGTCTTTGCCTCCGCAGCCTTATCTAAGTTGAGCCGCTGGCTATATTTGGTGGCGAAAGACCTAATGGAGTCCTTAAGGTTAACCCACCACTTACTCCCAATGACTCGCCCAATTAACGCCCGCTGCACTAGTTTTGTCAGCTGGTCACGAAAGTCCCGCCTGTCCAGTAAGGACTGATTGAACTTCCAATAACCAGCCAACCTAGGCCTAAAGTCTAACGCCACCCGGGCACAAACGAGTTTGTGGTCCGAGTAGCCTAACCAGTGGAACGTTGGACATTCTAAGAAGTCTATGTCGGCTTCTCTCACTAACATCCTATCCAGGTACGCAGATACCCGGGTAGAAGGCCAACTACGCGTCCACGTCCACATGCTCCCTTCCGGATGATCGACCCGGTATCTATCGACGAGACCAAATTCGCCGATCAGATCAACCAGGCTACGATCACCACTCCACCCGCTAGCGCCCCTTCCTCTATCCCATTTGGGGGTTAGGACGGCATTCCAGTCCCCAACTAAGATTAGCCGTGTTGAATGCACCATGAAGGGCTCCAACAGCCGAAAGAAAGAGACACGCTCACCTTGAACATTGGGCGCATAAACCACAATCAGCCGGAACGACTTGCTTTTCACTGCAATATCGGCCACGATCAGCCGGCCCTCGGCACCGACATGGACAAGGTCCACCCTCGCGTCCAGGGTACGCTTGACCAGCAAAGAAACACCTCTGGCCAGCCGGCTCCCATATGCTGAATAGACGACAAAGTCGTTAGACAGCACACACGAGTCGACTTCGCAAACAAAGTGAGTCTCTTGGATCGCGGCCACATCCACGCCGAAGGACAAGAGGTCACGAAGCAGGCGAGCCGCCTTACCCCGATCCCTCAGGCCCTTCGCATTTATACTGGCTAACTTAATAGACATTCTTTAGATCTGAAACGAAAAAAACAGAGAAAAACATGCAACGGACGGCTCTACTCGCATACCGGGTAGAAATCTCGGGTAGACGGGACCCCGACGGACTGTCCTAGGGACCCTGTACCAATGTCGGACGTAATCCGTCCGTCTAAGACAATTCCGCCGACGTCCGTGGGGTATGTTAGCTTTAGAACCCTATACAGACAGGGGTGGATTAAAACGGGGAACCTCCCCGAACAATTTTTTGCCATCTTTGCAAGTTCTGGTGACTGTTCTTTGACCATATTCAGTTTCGGATACTGCTTCTGGACCTCTGCGATATGGTCCCAGACCCGCAGGTTCCCCCCAGTATTTCTTACCAGGGTGATGACACCTGGGGCCTGGGCAAAGTTCCTCGGGTCTTCTGTTGAAAGACCCTTCACAGAGGTCAGTTTTAGAAGAGGCTTCAGTAGCCTTCGTCGCTGCGAAGACCACTCCTCCGAAATATTGTCCTGTACTTTCATCAGGGCGTCCCCACGCGGGAGGGCATTTTTTTTCTTAGCCCTAGAGGGAGTGGGAGTAGGAGAAGGGGAGGGAGTGGGAGTTGATGTGCTAGATTTAGCCAGGGGGGTCAGTTTAAAAACTGGGGACTGGGAAGCTTTACGCGGGGAAGCGGGAAGGCTTCTTGCCTTGTCCGCATAAGTCCTTCTTACGGGGGACACCGGTAGAGACGAGCATTTCTCTTTGTGCACTTTTCTCTCTCTGCTCCTGCTTCTCCGCCGGGACTTTGGGCTGTCGTGCTCTTCCTCCGCTTCCTCGTCTCTCCCACGTTTGAGAGACGCTGCCCTATCCACCTCCATCTCCATATTGGGTGCGGGGCTCTTTTCCTTACGGGAACCCCTTTCCGGTTGGGCTGGCGACCTCTTCACCGGTGTCTCCTTCACCGGTGTCTCCTTCACCGGGGTCTCCTTCATCTTAGCCGGCGTTTTGGCAGGTGGCAGCACCTTCGCCGGGGATGGTGTTTTATTCTTCTTCCTGCCTACCACCTGCCATTCGCCTTCCTTGTTGGCAGCTGGAGCCGGTGCTGGTGATGCCGTCTTTGGTGTTGCCGTCTTCGGTTTGCCTTGCTCCTGCTGTGGCTGCTTGGCTGGTTGGGCCTTTGGGGCAGGATTCTTGGTGGGGCAGGTTTTTGCTACATGTTCCGCCGCCCCGCAGACCCAACAGCACGGTTTTCTTCCTTCAACAATTATGAATATTACGCGACCCCTGCAGGTGAGGATGTTCGGAATTTTTTCGATATTTTCCTTCGATATGGTCAACTGCAGGGTCATGTCGCCTGTTAAGATTCCGGCCTTGGACCGCAGCGAGGAAACACAGGCCACCTTTCCATAATTGGCGAAAAAGGCACCTATGTGGTCCTCTGCAATGTCCATGGGGACGCCATGCAGGGTAACCTTGATTTTTTTGGTTCCCATATACTCAGTGTGGAGTTGGAGCGTTTTTGTCTCCAGAACTACCCCAATTAGTCTTTTGGCTTCCTCCGCTGATGCCAGCAGGACGTCCCACATGGCATTGCTCTTCCTCGCCACGGCCCTAGCATTTAGTTTCAGAGCTGATATCGCCTCCTCAAATGCGTCTCTGGTTACTCCCACCAATTTGTGGGTCTTAATATCTTTGGTGATGAGCGTGATAATACGCACCTCTATTTGGGCTAGTTGTTCCGGAACTGAGACTAGCTCAGTTCCCTTTATATACTGTGCGTATTTAGCTTTCATCTCCTCGTAGAAATCTTCATTTTTCATGACGATCTTTCCCCCTGTCCACCCCGAGGTCGATGGTTTGGGGGATGCTGCTGCTGCTACGGACGCTACGGAGGGTGACTCCCGTGGCGGTAGCTGCCAGTCACCCTCCTTTCCTCCCACCGAGGCCGTGGTGGGAGGAACTACTTCCCCAGGCCCTTCCGAGGCCATGCCTCCCAAGAGGCCGAACCACGGACGCTTGTCTTCCGGCGTTTCGCGTTTTACCGCTACTTTTGCGCGGGCCTGAGCAATAAACTTAGGCTGGAACACAATTGTCCAGGAAACAAAGAGCTAGTAAATATCACTATGGAACAGATACTACACTTTGATCCTCTGCCATTTACCACACAACACAAGATTGGTAAGAAATGGCTCGTTTTATTTATTCTTTAATTACAAAGAATTATGGCACAAGGCCGAAAAATGGGTGGGGGTACAAAACTTGGGGTGGTCTTCAGTACTCTATCTTATACCTAGCTAATCGGATTCACGACCCATACATACGTTACAATTTTCTCAATCACCATAAGAATTTGTCCATCAACACTCATACATATCGTACACCAAAATACCGCAAAAACCATACCAGGGACCTACAAAACGCCCCAAATGTACATAAAAATTTGTGACTATTTACAAATATAATACAAAAATAGATTTAAAAATTTGTGCATGAAATGACATGATGGGAAGGGGGAATGAAGAAACAAAAAACCCCAAACTAAAAACAATTTCAAATGAACATCATATACATGGTGTTAGTAAGACCCAAACACACCCTCATAATTAAAGAGGCCACTGTATTCTGCCTTAAAAGGCAAAATCAAGTAGCTCTCTTTCTACAGGGGAAAGGAGAAGCAGGTTAAAATAAATTGGACTGGGGAATATATAAGGCTGACCCAGCCGAGAGTAAAACGGGACAAAATAACGATGGACAAAGGGGATCTCGAACTGGATCATAACAAAAGTATTGGAGCCGGGAACAGGCTAGGACAACCCATACACTCACATTAACTAGGTACACAAAAGAATATCTACCTTAACCACGGGAAGGGTTCCAAAGGAATCCCCCCCGATGTGATTAGCAGATCTAAAAAAGAAAATCAAGGCTAGCCCCGGTCACACGAACCAGGCTCGCTGCATGTATCCACCTTTCGCAAAAGTCTGTCGGGTGCAGCCGTTTCCGTTCAGTTCTAATCTTCATTTTGAGCTGGTGCTCAAAATATCGGATTAGATCCTGATCCGAAAGACGACCGCCCCGCAAGACTTCCTCCAGTCGCGTCGTCCATATCACCATTCTAGCCGAAGCCAGCAGCGTCAGAAACACCATCCGCTTCACTCCAGAGTACGGGGGCAACACATTGTCCACAGCGTATGCGCGATCAATGAGCACGAGCTCCCGCGGCGCGATACGAGCAGTCAACTCGCCGACACGCGCCCACAACGGGCGAACGCGCGAACAATGGAAGAAGGCGTGCGCAGACGTCTCCTTGATTCCAAGGTTGCAACGTTCACAATCTGGCAAATCCGCCAGGCCCATTGCGAAACGCTTGTCATTGAGAGACAAACCATTCCGAGCCAATCGCCAGGTCAGAGAAAACTCAGAGTTGCTGAGCCAATCTGCACCTGGCGCCCAAGACCAATGAGAGCGGTACTCCACTCTCGACATGCCGAGCTTACTCCACAGCTTATCCTTCACGGCACCCTCCACTAATCCCCGATAGAAGATTTTCCTAGGCTGTGAAAGGTCACTGGACCGTGGAATGGCCTGTAAAGCCGCCAGACATTCGAGGAGGAATTTCGGTCGCACCCAAGGCCTGACGGTCAGCCATAGGGTCGGGGGCGTGATGGTAAGGCAAGGGAACATGTCCCTCACTACCCCCGCAAGCAACCGATCTTCCTCTAACGCGCGCCTGAGGAATGCCAACCTTGAAGCGAGCACGTGGCTCCTCAAGTGTGGCATCCCCAGACCCCCTTGACACGGACGGAGGCAACAGACTCCTTTGTCGACCATGTGTTTGCGTCCTCTCCAAAGACAGGAGAATAGCAAACGCTCGAGCGCCTTCTCATGATCGTCACAAAGGGGAAGTACTGACAGCCGGTAAAGGATCATGGGAAAGAGGTATGTGTTACACACCTCCGCCAAGCCCTTCACGGAGAGACCCCGTCGACGCCAAATCTTGACCGACGCGCCGACCTTTGCCAGTACTTCTGACCAGTTTTTCTCCAGCTGTAAGTCCGGACCGAACCAAACTCCGAGGAGCTTGACCGGCCCGTCCGTCCAGCTGAAGGGCCCCGGGAGGGAAACTCCCTTCCAGGCACCTAACCGCAAGCCGGATGACTTGTCGCAGTTAATTCTGGCCCCTGTCACCTTCTCGTACCGTACAAGCGCCTGGTGTACCGCCTCTATGTCCCTGCGGGAGGACACAAAGGTCGTTACGTCATCGGCGTACGCAGAAACCCTGGCTCGAGCTCCGCCAGGGACTTCAATTCCACGCAGGACCGGACTGCCCGTCTCGTCCCTTAGCCGGCGAAGGAGGGGCTCCAACGCCAAGACATAAAGGAG
The DNA here is from genome assembly GCA_037127315.1 of Ascarosepion bandense. Classification (NCBI taxonomy): domain Eukaryota; kingdom Metazoa; phylum Mollusca; class Cephalopoda; order Sepiida; family Sepiidae; genus Ascarosepion; species Ascarosepion bandense. Next base: position 6,268,095 of record JBBBDQ010001417.1, read on the forward strand.
AGAAGACAGTGGACAACCCTGTCGGACCGACCTAGACAGCGCGAAAGCGCCCGACAGCTTCCCGTTCACCTGTACCACAGCCCGGGGGGAGCGATACAGAAGGCTAATCCAGCGGCTGAAGTCGGGTTTGAATCCGGCGGCCTGCAGGACAGCAGCCAGGTAGCCATGGTCAATCCTATCAAATGCCTTGGACTGATCTAAATTGATCAGCGCGGCCTCATCGTCGTCTTCTACACCCTCTATGATCGTGCGAATCAAGTGCAGGTTGCTCTGAATTGTTCTCCCCTTCACAGAACAAGTCTGATCCGGTTCCAACAGAGACTCGGCAACTAGCTGCAAGCGATTCGTCAGGATCTTGGCCAAAATCTTTAACTCTGTGTTTAGCAGAGTTATGGGCCTGTAATCATCTAGTTCCCTCCCAACCTTCTTGCCTTTTCTCAACAGCGTGATCACGCCCCTGGTGATCCGACCGGGGATGGACCCCTGCCGAAACCAGTGGTTGAACACGACTGCCAAGAGCGGGACAAAAAGGTGCGACATCCTCAAGTACAATTCATAGGGCAAACCATCCAAACCTGGCGACTTGCCACTGCCGACCTTCTTCAAAGCCACGTAGATTTCGTCCTCCGTAATCTCCCCTTCGCAGCTAGCCGCTTCAGCCGGCAAAAGCCGGGGAAAGTCAGCCAAATAGCTGCGAAAGTCCTCGTCACGGAGACCAGGCTCCTTGGTAAATCGGTGTTCGAAATGCTGCCGGAACGCCTCGCACATGTCGTCGGTCGACCTAAGGAGATGTCCCTCCGGGTCGCGTACCTCTCGAATGTACCGGTCGCCGGCTCGGCGAATTTCTTCCTTGCGCAGTTCCGCGCCCATTTTCACAGCTTCGGAAGACATCTTGCTTAACTTAGCCCTAATTACCTGGCCCATGTAGCGCCCGCTAGTCGAACGCTCCAGGGCCTCCCTGGCTAAGGCTATTTCTAGGGAATCCCCACCAGCCTCCGCCCGGGCGAAATTAGCTCTAAGTGTCTTTGCCTCCGCAGCCTTATCTAGGTTGAGCCGCTGGCTATATTTGGTGGCGAAAGACCTAATGGAGTCCTTAAGACTAACCCACCACTTACTCCCAATGACTCGCCCAATTAACGCCCGCTGAACTAGTTTTGTCAGCTGGTCACGAAAGTCCCGCCTGTCCAGTAAGGACTGGTTGAACTTCCAATAACCAGCCAACCTAGGCCTAAAATCTAACACCACACGGGCACAAACGAGTTTGTGATCCGTGTAGCCTAACCAGTGGAACGTTGGACATTCTAAGAAGTCTATGTCGGCTTCTCTCACTAACACCCTATCCAGGTACGCTGATACCCGGGTAGAGGGCCAACTACGCGTCCACGTCCACATGCTCCCTTCCGGATGATCGACCCGGTATCTATCGACGAGACCAAAATCGCCGACCAGATTGACCAGGCTACGATCACCACTCCACCCGCTAGCGCCCCTCCCTCTATCCCATTTGGGGGTTAGGATGGCATTCCAGTCCCCAACTAAGATTAGCCGTGTTGAATGCACCATGAAGGGCTCCAACAGCCGAAAGAAAGAGACACGCTCACCTTGAACATTGGGCGCATAAACCGCAATCAGCCGGAACGACTTGCTTTTCACTGCAATATCGGCCACGATCAGCCGGCCCTCGGCACCGACATGGACAAGGTCAACCCTCGCGTCCAGGGTACGCTTAACCAGCAAAGAAACACCTCTGGCCCGCCGGCTCCCATATGCTGAATAAACGACAAAGTCGTCATCCAGCACACACGAGTCGACTTCGCAAACAAAGTGAGTCTCTTGGATCGCGGCCACATCCACGCCGTACGACAAGAGGTCACGAAGCAGGCGAGCCGCCTTACCCCGATCCCTCAGGCCATACGCATTCAGACTGGCTATCTTGATAGACATTTCTTAGGCCTGAAAAAGAGAAACAGAAAAAACATGCAACAACGGCTCTAATCACATACGGGGAAAAAATCTCTGGTGGCTGGGACCCCGACGGACTGTCCTAGGGACCCTGTACCTATATCGGACGTAATTCGTCCGTCCAGGACAATACCGCCGACGTCCGTAGGATAAATTAATTTTACCACCCTATATAAGCAGGGGTGGAGTAATACGGGGAACCTCCCCGAACAATTTTTAGCCATTTTTCTCAGCTCTGGTGAATGTTCTTTGACCATATTTAAATTGGTATAATGCTTCTGGACCTCTGCGATATGGTCCCAGACCCGCAGGTTCCCCCCGGTATTCCTAACCAGGGTGATGACACCTGGGGCCTGGGCAAAGTTCCTCGGGTCTTCCGTAGAGAGACCCTTCACAGAGGTCAATTTTAAAAGAGGCTTCAGTAGCCTTCGTCGCTGGGAAGACCACTCCTCCGAAATATTTTCTGGAACCTTCATCAGGGCATCCCCACGCGGGAGGGCATTTTTTTTCTTAGCCCGAGAGGGAGTGGGAGTAGGAGAAGGGGAGGGAGTAGGAGTTATGGCACTAGCTTTTGCCAAGGGGGTCAGTTTAAAAACTGGGGACTGGGAAGCCTTAAGCGGGGAAGCGGGAAGGCTTCTTGCCTTGTCCGCATAAGTCCTTCTTACGGGGGACACCGGTAGAGACGAGCATTTCTCTTTGTGCACTTTTCTCTCTCTGCTCCTGCTTCTCCGCCGGGACTTTGGGCTGTCGTGCTCTTCCTCCGCTTCCTCGTCTCTCCCACGTTTGAGAGACGCTGCCCTATCCACCTCCATCTCCATATTGGGTGCGGGGCTCTTTTCCTTACGGGAACCCCTTTCCGGTTGGGCTGGCGACCTCTTCACCGGTGTCTCCTTCACCGGGGTCTCCTTCATCTTAGCCGGCGTTTTGGCAGGTGGCAGCACCTTCGCCGGGGATGGTGTTTTATTCTTCTTCCTGCCTACCACCTGCCATTCGCCTTCCTTGTTGGCAGCTGGAGCCGGTGCTGGTGATGCCGTCTTTGGTGTTGCCGTCTTCGGTTTGCCTTGCTCCTGCTGTGGCTGCTTGGCTGGTTGGGCCTTTGGGGCAGGATTCTTGGTGGGGCAGGTTTTTGCTACATGTTCCGCCGCCCCGCAGACCCAACAGCACGGTTTTCTTCCTTCAACAATTATGAATATTACGCGACCCCTGCAGGTGAGGATGTTAGGAATTTTGGGAATGTTTTCCTTCGTTATAGTCACCTGCAGGGTCATGTCGCCTGTCAAGATACCTGCTCTGGACCGCAGCGAGGAAACACAGGCCACCTTTCCATAATGGGCGAAAAAGGCACCTATGTGGTCCTCCGCAATGTCCATGGGGACGCCATGCAGGGTAACCTTGATTTTTTTGGTTCCCATATACTCAGTGTGGAGTTGGAGCGTTTTTGTCTCCAGAACTACCCCAATTAGTCTTTTGGCTTCGTCCGCTGATGCCAGCAGGACGTCCCACATGGCATTGCTCTTCCTCGCCACGGCCCTAGCATTTAGTTTCAGAGCTGATAACGCCTCCTCAAAAACTTCTCTGGTTACTCCCACCAATTTGTGCGTCTTAATATCCTTCGTTATCAGCGTGATGATCCGCACTTCTATTTGCGCTAGTTGTTCCGGAACTGAGACTAGCTCAGTTCCCTTAATGTACTGCGCATATTTCGCTTTCATCTCGTCATAAAAATCTTCATTCTTCATAACGATCTTTCCCCCTGTCCACCCCGAGGTTGATGGTTTGGGGGATGCTGCTGCTGCTACGGACGCTACGGAGGGTGACTCCCGTGGCGGTAGTTGCCAGTCACCCTCCTTTCCTCCCACCGAGGCCGTGGTGGGAGGAACTACTTCCCCAGGCCCTTCCGAGGCCATGCCTCCCAAGAGGCCGAACCACGGACGCTTGTCTTCCGGCGTTTCGCGTTTTACCGCTACTTTTGCGCGGGCCTGAGCAATAAACTTAGGCTGGAACACAATTGTCCAGGAAACAAAGAGCTAGTAAATATCACTATGGAACAGATACTACACTTTGATCCTCTGCCATTTACCACACAACACAAGATTGGTAAGAAATGGCTCGTAAATTTTAATGCTTCTAAAATGAAGCTGCTATCAATTGACCATCATAGACAATCGCACCTACCTCCCATTAGCATGGACCAGGCTTGCCTCCCAGAGAGTAAAACACTACGCCTCCTTGGTCTCACACTTTCAGCGGACCTCAAGTGGAATGACTATATCGAATCCATTGCTAAATCCGCTGCTATGAAAGTCGGTTCTCTGTTCAGGGCCCGGAAGTTTTTTCCGTCTGAATCTATCCTGCACATATATAACTCTACCATCCGCCCGTGCATTGAATACTGCTGCCACATCTGGTCGGGTGCCCCTGCTATTCTCCTCGGGCTTCTTGACAAAGAGTCTGTAATGTGATCGAAACCGACTTGGCAGACCGGCTGCAGTCTCTCTCTCACCGGCACGACGTGGCTTCCCTGTGTCTCTTCTATAAATACTTTCTTCTATAAATACTTTCACGGCTTCTGCTCCGATGACCTTATATCACTGGTGCCCCCTAGGTACGAATTTGCACGAGATACTAGATTAGCAACTAGATCCCACCCTTTTACAGTGAAACCGATAAAATGCAACCGCAATTTCTACTCTAACAGTTTCTTTTCTCGCACTTCCCGACTGTGGAATTCCCTTCCACATGATTGCTTCCCCGACTGTTCCAACCTCCAGGAGTTTAAATGTAAGGTCAATAGACACCTACTAACACATAAACTCACATCCATTCTTTCAAACACTCTTCCCATCTACCCAACCCTCAGCCTCTGTATCCTTACCCATCTATCACACTTCTTTTGACATTTCCTATATCTAACCACTCTTTCTATTTACCTTCCCCTATGTAGCCCCATGCGCAATAGTGGCAGTGGAATGCCTGGCTTGGGGTGAAATGATTAAAAAAAAGAAAGAAAGAAAATGCATTATAAATTATTTTTACTATAAAAATGCATTGCAAATGAATTATACTATGAAACGCATTGCAAATAATTTTTACTAAAAAATGTTTTGCAAACGATTTATATTATAAAAATACATTGGAAATGATTTTTACTATAAAAATTCATTAGAAATGATTTTTACTATAAAAATACATTGGAAATGATTTTTACTATAAAAATGCATTGCAAATGATTTTTACTATAAAAATTCATTAGAAATGATTTTTACTATAAAAATGCATTGCAAATGATTTTTACTATAAAAATTCATTAGAAATGATTTTTACTATAAAAATGCATTACAAATGATTTTTACTATAAAAATTCATTAGAAATGATTTTTACTATAAAAATGCATTGCAAATGATTTTTATTATAAAAATGCATTGCAAATGATTTTTACTATAAAATACATTGGAAATGATTCTTACTATAAAAATGCAATGCAAATGCATTTCCATTCCTGTGTCTGATAATGCTGAAAATTCACAAAATTTTATTCAGTATAAGTAACTGACAAACGAAACAAAAGTGAATATGGTTGATGATTTTTAACGGATATAAACATCTAAGCAATGAAAATAAAGCGAGAAGAATGAATTTAATAAAGGGTTGAATTTAAAATTCCGATAAAATTACCGAGTTTGAGTACATAACACCTGAAGGAGGCCGGTTGTTACAAAGGTTGAATCGTTGTGAGTATAACATTCATATACAAAGCGTAGTAAATATTATGGGCTTTTGATATGTTTCAGCAATATTAGTAGAAAATGACAAAAACAACAGCTTCAGTAATAGACCACGGATCTCGTCAGTGAGTTTACCAGAACATTTTTCATTCATTCTCAGGACCCTAACTTTGTCCATTTATACACAAGACCTCAACTTTCTTTATTCATACCCAGGACCCCAACTTTCTTCATTCATACCCAGGACCCCAACTTTCTTTATCTATACCCAGGACCCCGATTTTTTCATTTATACCCAGAACCCTAACTTTCTTTATTCATACCCAGGACCCCAACTTTCTTTATCTATACCCAGGACCCCGATTTTTTCATTTATACCCAGAACCCTAACTTTCTTTATTCATACCCAGGACCCAAACTTTCTTTATCTATACCCAGGACCCCGATTTTTTCATTTATACCCAGAACCCTAACTTTCTTTATTCATACCCAGGACCCCAACTTTCTTTATCTATACCCAGGACCCCAATTTTTTCATTTATACCCAGGACCCTAACTTTCTTCATTCATATCCAGGGCCCTAACTTTCTTTATTCACACCCAGGACCCCAACTTTCTAAATTCATACCCAGGACCTCAACTTTTTTCATTCATACCCAGGACACCAACTTTCTTTATTCGTACCTAGGACCCCAATCAGAACTGGAATTATATGTTACATTATTTTAGATTTCCACTTCAAGTTTCGTGTATTATGATAGATTTTCAGGATATCCAAAATAAATCACCGTCTGCAGAAACTGCCACGCCATGGGTTGTATTTGGAAAAGGTTTTCTTAAACTCATTCCCGGGATTCTTTGCTGTCCATGCCATAAAGAAATTCAAAGAATTATTCTCACAAACATAGCTCGTATACTACGACGTGCTTTCTCTAAGAGAACAGTGTATGTGTTTGTAGAATTTATTTTTAACACAAATGAAAAATGTTATTATACCATTACTGTGTTATTTTCATTTTTGCGTAATTTAGACGACAATTCATCCATCGCACCCTATATATCTATTAAAATGAGATGGCTGTCTTATTTTCATTTTTATATAATTTAGACGACAATTCATTTATCGCACCCTGTATACCCGCTAAAATGAGCTGTAAGTGTTATTTTCATTTTTGCGTAATTTAGACGACAATTCATCCATCGCTCCCTGTATATATGTTAAAATGACATATTAGTGTTATTTTCATTTTTGCGTAATTTAGACGACAATTTATCCATCGCACCCTGTATATTTATCAAAATAAGATGTCAGTGTTAATTTCATTTTTATGTAAATTAGACGACAGTTCATTTATCGCGTCCTGTATATCTGTTAAAATGAGATGTTAGTGCTATTTTCATTTTTGCCTAATTTAGACGACAATTCATTCATCGCACCCTGTATATCTATCGAAATGAGACGTTAGCGTTATTTTCATTTTTTTTTTTTGTAATTTAGACGACACTTTATCTATCGCACCGTGTATATAGGAAATCAAAGAAAAATGATACTAGCAATAATAACGACTTTAGTATAAAAATCAATAGACTAGTTAATATCATAAAAGACCTCAGAGAAGACAAGACGCCATCTTATCGACATGACATTGCTGTTTGATAAAAAAAAAAAAATCATTCCACCCAAAGAATTTGAGAAACACTCGAAATATAAAGTAAGAAAATGTCATTTACACAGAGCCATTATTCCAGTGGATGTGCGTTGTGGTGCAGTGGATATCGGCTCGGAACGAGAAATCGGGGAGCCGAGTTCGAATTCCAGTTGAATTCATTGCATTCACTTATGCGCAAATACCCTTGTGAAAGGTATTAAGCCGTCTCTTCCTTCTAGTTAAGGGTTAAATAATAGGACAGATTGGGTTCTATAGCCTTGGCTGGCAACCAGTCCACCGCAGAAAACAATGACAACCTACTGCGGCATAATCTTCTGCCCAGTCAGTCATGTCTCTTTCGAGACATGATCGCTCAAGCGTATTTCGCGTATGGCACTTAACTGACATTATTCCAGTAGTTATAAAAGTACTTGGATATGCGTGGTGTACAGTGGGTATCGGCTGTGAACGTGAAATTGGAGAGCTGAGATCGAATTCGAGTTGAGTTCGTTGCATTCACTTACGCGCAAATACCCTTGGGAAAGGTATTAATCCGTCTCTTCTCCTTCCAGTTATGGATTAAATGGCAGGATAGATTGGTTTCTACAGCCTTGGTTGCCATCCCGCCTACCGCAGAAAGTAATGGCAAACTTCTGCGTGAACATCTTATAACAGGTCAGTCATTTTTTTACAAGACATGATCGCCCAGGCGTTTATTACCTATGACACTTAACTGACTGGAATTAGTAATAAGAATACTGAGTGACACACAAAAAAAATTCCTTTTGTTTTTCTTATATACGACGACTATTATTGCTACTACTACTGACATTACCTCGAGCTTGCTTTATATACATAAACCAAGGCCTGCCACTCACAATATATCCATTATTTTTAGTCTTCCACATGCAAAAAAGACTACAAATAATAAAGTCCTTATTAATAAAAACGAAAACCCCAACACTCAATAACATCACTTACGAACTCGCTAACGTGCTAACCGTGTTCTGTACATGACACATACCACTACTTCTAATTATACATAACCCCACTTACATTTTGTTACACGTAAAATAACCTTCATCCTTGATAATGGCTAAAAATATAGCCGAAAGCGCTCGGATAAACAAAACATTTGTACAATTTTTACATAATTTATGTCCTAAAAAAAAAAATCATAAGATCCCATGAAAAATTACATAAAAGAACTTAACCATGACATCTTGTCTGTCATTTTTAATGAAACCTTCATAAAAGAGAGATTGCTGCTCAAATATATATATATATATATATATATATATATATATATATATATATATTAAAAAAGGATTAATTCAAAGATGTTGAATGGCCATTTCGATATGAAGATCTCCACGGGGAACGACACATCACCTCAGCAACAGAAAAAAACCTTTCAGAAACTGGAGAAAAATTAGTCTACTTTTCCTTATAAATAGATTGCAAAGAAATTAAAAAATAAATAATAAAATAAAATAAAAATAAAAATAAAGGGAAAGAAAAAGAAAAGGAAAAAGAAAAAGAAAAAGATCGTCTGGGTTCGCAAAAAAAAGGGGAGAATGTAACTAAAAATTAACAGACAGCCGTGTTAAATCGACGTCAGTTCTCTGTAATATTTTATTACATGGAACTCTCTTCCTGTATCATTTTTTAATATTAAAATAAACTTTTAATATTAATTAGGATCGGGTTTTTTGGAATTTACCTTCCTGCTTTTTTCCCTTGGATTGAAGTATCTGAATTAAAATATATATATATATATATATATATATATAAGTTTTATTTGTTTAAATATTATCATTAATGGATATTCATATCTGAGCAATTGTTTTTTTTTTAATAATTTAACAGTATATTTATTTATACCTTTTGACCTAAATAATCGAGAAATCTAGTTACGAAAATATGTGTCTTCTGGCGGGCTAAAAACTGTCAATATATTCATAACAATATTTCTCGATCACTTAGGCCAGTAGATATAAATAATTATATTGTTTAATCTTCCTCTCTCGCACTTCCCGCCTGTGGAACTCGCTCCCGTATTCTTGCTTTCCTGACGGCTACAACCTCCAGAAATTTAAATGCAAAGTTAATACTCATCTACTAACCACTGGCCTCTAGCTCTCTCCCCTCCCCTGTATAACCTTCCCTTTCTCTCCGCCCATGTATCTGTCATCGCACCTTCTTTCTCAGCTTTCTATTGTTCCTTTCTTACTAGCTTGTACTCCTCACTCTTTTCTAATTAATCTTTTTACATTTATGTAACCCCCTGCACATCAGTGGCGTTTCTGCCTTGCTCGGGTGAAATGATTAAAAAAAAAAAAATTATATAAGAACAAACTAACAGACAATCTAATGAAATATGTTTATCCATTAAAAATAATGTTTGCGCAATTAAAAATATGTCGGAGTTATCCCATTTCGTAACGAATTTGTAAAATTTCGAATATATATATATATATATATATATATATATATATATGTGTGTGTGTGTGTGTGTGTGTGTGTGTGTGTGGAAAGCTTGTTTTTTAGATGCGCAGTGTCATTTTAGTTATGCCGGCTTTGAAGTTTTGTGAGGGCATTACTGTAAAGGCTTTAATTTTCAGGGTCATATGCTACTGCGTTTTTAATCCTATTAACGCTCTCTACTTATTTTGATATCGAGCACTCTATGAAAAAATCTGCTTGCCTAAAATTCATTTCCAATAGTAAATTACTGTAAAAAAAACAAAAATTTAAGCAATATATATATATATTGCTTTAAAAGTTATATATATATCAAAAGTTATTTTGAGAATATTGGATTTGATAGATCGTGTAGAAACGAATTATCTTACAAATATTTTTTAGGCTTTCGGTCAGGGCTACTTATTTTTTTCGATTTCTCCTCGATATTGGAAATCGATACCCCGATATCCTATCGGGTCTGATCAAAATCAGGTTTTCAGCCCTTTTATTTTGGCTTTTGCTTCGGGTTTTACTCTAAGTAGATATAATTGTAGTTCTTAGTTTCAGCCATGATACCATTTACTCAGAGGACTTATTTAGTCTTCAAAATTCAGTTTGCGACGGGAAATTTATTTGACATCGATACCGGAAATCAAAATTTGACTTACATTCATTTTTCTTTCAATCTACGGTTTCGATTTGACTGGAAACAACTATTGCTTTTTAGTCTTTCGTGCCAACGTCCGAAGAGTCTGAGCTCCAGGAGCATGGATTAGTTTTAAAGCTTTCATTACACCCGAGCAACGCCGGGCTAGTTCTGTATATTTCACTACATGTGTTTCATTTTAATGTCAGAGCCTTCAGAAGAACTGATAAACACTGTGGAGAACTCATACCGTTTGGTATTAAAAGACGGCAATTAATTAATTCAACGAGGTCGTTTTTCTGTGTGGGGCCAAGAAGTTTTTCCCGTTTGAAAACAATCCTGCACATATACAAATCTATCATCCGCCCGTGCATTGAATACTGCTGCCATATCTGGTCGGGTGCTCCTGCTATCCACCTAGACCTCCTTGACAAAATCCATCGGAGAATCTATAATGTGATCGATCCCGACTTTGCAGCTCGGATACAGTCACTTTCTCACCGGTGCAACGTGGCTTCCCTGTGTTTCTTCTACAAATATTTTAATAGCTTCTGCTCGGATGAACTTAGCTCACTGGTACCCCCCATACATGAATTTGCTCGAGTCACAAGATTAGCAATTAGGTCCCACCCTTTTACTGTGAAACCAATAAATTGTAAACGCAAATTCTACTCCAGCGGCTTCTTCTCTCGCACTTCCCGCCTGTGGAATTCTCTTCCGTTTACTTACTTCCTTGACAGCTACAATGTCCAAGAATTTAAATGTAAAGTCAATAGTCATCTTCTATCTCACTAACCTGCACCCTCTCTCTCATGCGCCTTTCTCCGTCCACTCCATTCTCATCAGTATTCCCATCCTTCTCTTACCCACTTCCTGACAAACCCTATAACCTGTCACTCTTTCTCATAACTTTCCTCCTATGTAACCCCCTGCAAAACAGTGGCAGTAAAATGCCTTGCTTGGGGCAATATGATTATATATATAGAAAAAAAGACTGAAATAAAATGTAAAATTAAAAGTCAATATCGTTAAGTAAAATGCTTCAATAATTTCTAAAATATTTCAATTGTCTTGTCAACATTCAATGAAGTGCCATACGTGATACACGCTTGGGCGATCATGTCTCGAAAGACTACGCAGAAGATTTTCCCGCAGTAGGTTGCCATAATTTTTTGCGGTAAACTGGTTACCCCCCAAGATTATAAGTCGCCATTACTTTCTGCGGTTGACTAGTTGCCAATCAAGTTTATAGAACCCTATCTATTCTGCTGTTTAAGCCATGGAGGGAGAATCTCTGGATTATTAATATTGACCCGTAAGAAGGAATCATTATTAACATTATATATATTCAGGCTATTGTCCTCATCTTTGTTGTTGTTGTTAGAACGGTCCGGTGATTGTGCCCTCCGGCCTTCATCGGCTGTATATCAATTCGGATAACCTATAAGGAATTCTGAACTGAAGTCTTTATTTTATCGACAGCAGTAAACTGCTATCGATTTCCCTAAATCCTTCTGTCGAATAAATTTAATTGGAATTCGATTTCTCGTTGCGAGCCGATATCCACGGAACCACGACAATCCACGCACATCCACGTGACAATTAATAATATTTATCCAACAACGTCCCAAGATAACGTGTTGAAATACGCTTAAGAAATCGAAAACATTTCGTTCATTTTGAATGTAGCTCTGATTCTATTGATTTTATTTTAATTCAATCGAAAAATTTTCCCCGAAAAGAAAGTTTACTATGCAAAAGACCCCCACATTAGTACATTCCAGAGCAGAACATTTCCCAACAATCTATTCAACAGGATAATTATGAATAACCAAGAACGAACACGCCGGTGCGGAGAGTCCTAATAAACTCCAGGATGAGGGGGTTTGAAAATGGTAGGGGGGAATAGTTTATTTGGCACCTGTAGGTATGTTAGGGGATGTGCGTTGTGGTGCAGTGAATATCGACTCGGAACGACAAATCGGGGAGCCGAGTTCGAATTCCAGCTGAATTCCTTGCATTCGCTTACGCACAAATACCCTTGGGAAAAGGTATTAATCCGTCTCTTCCCTCCAATTATAGGTTAAATAATAGTTGGCAGAAAGCAATGGCAACCTACTGAGGGACAATCTATCGAGACATGATCGCCCAAAGCGCATGTCACGTATGGCCCTTATCTGACTGATTGAATATAATAGTTGGAATTATGATTAAGGATTCTACTGGTCATAAAATGGGGGATCGGTTTTCTATTGTTATGAAGTAATAAACTGAACCCCCTATAAATACTACGTAATAATATAGTAAATCGCTTATCTCTCTAGCTATGAGTCAAATAACAGGACAGATTGGGTTCTATAGTCTTGGTCGGTAACCAGTCTACCGCAGAAAGCAATGGCAATCTACTGCGGGATAATCTGCCCAGTCAGTCATGTCTCGATAGAGACATGATCGCCTAAAGCGCGTATCACGTATGACCCTTATCTGACTGAGGTATGTTAGGCATTTCACTACATACCAGTTAGACTACCACAAAAACCGATGTTTTCGGATTCAAATTCCACATAAAGTAGCTTAAGAAAGGCATGACCCTACATTCTCCCTACCCTACTCTCAATCCCATCATTGGATACTCAGACGAAAACGTCAGCTTTCTGTTATGTCACGATGGTTGGTAGAAAAGTCGGTGTCTGAAAAAATATTTGAGACAACCACTCTCCCTTAACTATCTTAAGACTTCAGATCCACATATTTTTCTAACAAGGATTCTCGAATATTCAGGCCGATAGATGCGTAAATCAATAAATATACAGTTTAATAATAAAAAAGAACATCATACTCAAATACGTGTATTCATTTAAAATAACGCTCAAACAAATATATATATATATATATATATATATATATATAGCAAAATTTCATCTATTTAAACAATCCTTGTGCATATTTTACATTGCAAATATTTGCAACCCAAGTACATTTTAAAACAAAATTTCCCACTATAGAGTGAATATTTATAGTAAAAATTAATAAACTTCAGGGTAAGCCCTAACAACATCCAGGATGTGGGGTTAAAAAAAAGGTAAATGTTCATTGGAAACACGAATATAAGTCCCTTAGGTATTTCACTAACTGCCCATTTGAAGCAGTTAACAGTACAGAAAATAGACCCGGTGAATCGGCTTCAAATTCGAGGTGATGCAGAGCTTTGGGAAGATCTCCTCGTTGGGCTGAGAAGACCACTCTCCTGTACCTGACTTACAGGCAACAGTAAAATTTTTAAAAAGAAATGCTTTTGCATCCATTGACATCCGGTAGTTAGAGATTTCTCTTTCGTTGTAGTTGTTAATTTATTCATGTTTCCTGGTATAACGTTTTTTTTTGTTTTTTTTGTTTTTTTGTTTTTTCGTTTTTTGTGTTTTTTGTTTTTTGTGTTTTTTGTTTTTGTTTTTTGTTTTTTTTTTTCTTTTTGTATAAAAAATAAATATCAAGGAACAAACAAAATTATGTCAAACTTACGTTAGAGGAAATTTATGTCTTGTGTACTAAGTAAAATCATCTTACCTGAAAAGATAAAAAGAAAAAGAGAATAATCAAAATACTATTTAATACATTTAAAACACACATACACACACACACACACAAACATATATATATATATATATATATATATATATATATATATATATAAACTTATCACTATACTCGTTTCGAAAAACCCTCCGAGTATATACGCGGAAGGAAAAAATGGATGTAAAAAAAAGAAAGGGCTAAGCGCGTGAACATCAATCAAAGTACGTAGCTTAAAGAAAAAAAAACCCGGAACGAGTACTCTATAACAAAAAAAGCGCTCAATTCGTAAGCAGAGCAGACAAAATAGATAACCTAAAGAGCCAACAAACCTCTCTAGGTTTTACCTAATCGGATCTTCAGGGAGCCAGCCTTCCCTAAAGATCCGGTTAGGGTGAAACCTATGTAGGTTTGTTGGCTCTTTAGGTTATCTACTATATATATATATATATATATATATTGTCATCCGCAGACATATCAGTTTCGCCGTATCACGGCTCATCAGTACGGTTAGACTCCGATTGCTTTTTACCCAGGATTGAAACCCGACCGAAATGGCGTCAGTCGGCGACTCTACCACTGGGCTATGGGCGTTCGGTGAAAGTAAGCAGACTTTTTAGCGCATATCATTATACGTGCCCAATAGCTAGAGCGCTCTAATTCATTTCACTGAATGAGCGATGCGTACATGCCAGAGTAGCTACTGTTTATCAAAGTCTAATATTTTTCCAGAGTGCTCAATCAGGGTGTGAGAGCGTAAATATTGTCATATATAATTGAATAAGAAACGAAGAAAATAATTGCAACGTTCAAAACATTAATATAAAACAGTGCTCAGTATAAAAATAGAGCAATGAATATTTACTATAAATTATACTTTAGAACATGTACAAACTACAATCTACTACAAAACTGTTTCGACGTTGAATGAATAATGTCTCATCGGGTAGTCAATAATGACGGTAACAATCAGGTAGTTATTAATGATGATTATTATTATCATTATTGAATACCTGATGAGACATAATTCTTTTATTGTCGAAACAAAATTTTGTAAGAGATTGTAGTTTGTACATGTTCAAAAGTATAATATAAACCATGGTTATGTTTTTCTGAGAAATGTTGTTTAATTGTCCTCTGATCAGAAAGGTGACAGGTAAGTCTACGGGAGTGTGTGGTTGTATTGTATATTATATTGGAGGCCATCTTCATTAAATCCAAACAACCCACACTTAATAAAAGCACGTTTAAATCTGGTTATAACATATTACATTGCATTTGAATACATGGTTCTGTTGTCATTTCGCGATATCACTCGGTGTGACGTCATAGAACCGCATTGCAAATTTGAGAACTGCGTTTGTTATTTTTGGTAACTATTGCCGTTGCTTAGCGGAGTTTTATGTCAACACAAGATAAAATTGTCGCTGATGATGGGTGTCATTGTGTTACCATCCTTATAACCTCTCTGAAGATGGCTCATGTGAACCGAAAACTTAGAACCAACTTAATATAAAAATTAACCAAATGTTGGAGAATTTTTATCTTTATTTTCAACTGAAATTAAAGCCAAAATACGACGTTTAGAACGGTTCATGATTAAATATAATAGACATTCATTGTCTCTTATATTTAACAATACATATATATATATATATATATATATATATATATATATATATAGTGTATCGTAGCAGTAGTTAATTTTCTAATCATATACTGTTAAATATAAGAGACAATGAATGTCTATTATGTTTAATCATGAGCAGTTCTAAACGTCGTATTTTGGCTTTAATTTCAGGTGAAAATAAAGACAAAAATTCTCCATTTGTATAATTTTTTATTAAGTTATTTTATTTATTTTCACCTGAAATTAAAGCCAAAATACGACGTTTAGAACGGCTCATGATTAAACATAATAGACATTCATTGTCTCTTATATTTAACAGTATATGTTTAGAAAAAAATATATAAGTACGTGTGTGTGTGTGAGTGTGTGTGTGTGTGTGAGTGTGTGTGTGTGTGTGTGTGTGTGTGTGTGTGTGTGTGTGTGTGTGTGTATAGATAGATGGATAGACAAAAGATTAAAATAGTTGAATATTAGTACCCTTTTAAAATCATGTACAAATCATAAGACGTCAATAATATCGCACCAGTGTTCCCCTTTGCGTGTTTCAATCCTGCCGTTCTGCATATTTTCTTAAAGGCCGGTAGAACGGAATAAATCCCGTTTAAAATAAACGAAGCGTCTACTCAAATACGGTTACCCACTCATAAAAAAGTTTGAAGATTAAAAAATAAAAACCAATAGATTCTTTAGAAATTGAATGAAATTTAAACAGAATCCGTATGCAATAAAAATCCGAATGAACGTTAACAAGTACTTCTACGAAAACTTGAAACATCTGTACTATAAGCGTCTGCGCGTGTTCTTAGCTAGGTTTTGTGTCGAGGTCCTCCCGATAAATATCGAAAATCGATAATCGAAAAAATCGGGTTATTGAAGGAGTGGTCTGATTTTAATCAAATTTGATACAGTCATAGACAAAGACATAAAAACGATATTCAGAAGTTTCAAGGTTGCAGTTCTTATAATAGTGCAGAAAATCAATAATATATATATATATATATATATATATATATATATATATATATATATATATATGAAAGGCAAGATGTTTGTGTGTGTGTCTGTTTATCTACTTGTATGTATGTATTTTTTCAGCCCTTTTATTTTAATTTTTGCTTCGGGTTTGGCTCCAAGTAGATATAATTGTAGTTCTTAGTCTCATCCATGATACCATTTACTCAGAGGACTTATTTAGCCTTCAAAATTCAGTTTACAATGAAAAAAACTTATTTGATATCGATACCAGGAAATCAAAATTTGATTTACATCCATTCATTTTTCTTTCAGTCTACGGTTTCGCTTTAACTGGAAACAACTATTGCTTTTTAGTCTTTCGTACCAACGTCCAAATAGCCTGATCTCTAGGACCATGGATTAGTTTTAAAGCTTTCATTACACCCGAGCAACACCGGGCTATACTGCTAGTCTATATATAAAAATTTGTAATTTTCGTCCGTCCGTCTATCTTCTTCTATGTGCCTTGAATGAGATGAATTAGAGTGAAATTCGAACTCGGCTCGCCGATTTCTCATTCTGAGCCGAAAGGCATTACACCAGAAAGCACATCCAACAGCATCATTTAAATAGCATAAACTGATTCCATTTGTTTTTGAGATTAAAATAAAAAAGTATCGCTTAGGTTATATATGACTGATTACGGAACAAATACCAAGGACTTCTCTGAAAGACATTATATTCTATACGATCCAGTTTTTGTTTTCGTTACCAACTGAACAAATCGGTCGGAATCACTAGAAAGAGACACATGCGGAGTAATCTTTAGCCAAAAAACGATAAATAAACTTCTTTGTTGACCACAAGGGAGAGTAGGGGAAGCAGCAGCAGATCTAAGGGTTGGATTTTCAGAAGCCACAAGCCGTAAATATCCGAGCTCTGACTCTCTTGGGAGAGAAAGACAATCCTTCCCTGATTGCTGAGGGCCAATTTGAAATGCTGATCCTTTTCAGAGATAGCAGGGGAAAAGTTATCCGACAAGGCCGCCCAACTTAGGGTCAATCTTTTACACCCGCGGTCGACGTAATCTCTTTATCGACTGCAGATCGGTGACACGCATTACAGTTCAAGTTATACCGAGGTGATACGACCGACCAACCTCTTTCTTTCTGTAATTTGACAGCAGCAATATGTCCCAGTGTAACTATTTTGCTCATCTAGTAATGACGCCGATTTGTTCCTATTCGTCGTTACCACATAATATTCAAGCAAATACATGACTCTATTGCAAGAAAAATGAATGCTTGGTTGTTAGCAAAAGAGGCAGCCCAACAAGCGAATTACAAAATTGGGATGCCAAAATCAAATAAGTAAAACAATTTAAGGAACTGGGGCAAGAAGTGGCTTGTCAACTTCAGTTCCTCTAAGACCAAGCTCTTGTCTGTCAACCATTACAGGCAACCTCTCCTGCCTCCCATAAGCATGGACCAGGCGATTCTCCCGGAGAGTAATACACTACGCCTCCTCGGACTTACCCTGTCCTCAGACCTCAAATGGAACCACTATGTTGAATCCATAGCAAAATCTACTGCTAAGAAGATTGGGTCACTATGTCGATCCAGGATGTTTTTTCCACCTGAATCCATCCTACATATATACAAGTCAACCATCCGTCCGTGCATGGAGTACTGCTGCCATGTATGGTCAGGTGCCCCTGCCGTTCTCCTCAGTGTTCTTGACAAGCTCCAAAGGAGAGTCTGTAATGTGATAGCTACTGATCTGGCGACTCGGCTGCAGCCACTTTCCCATCGTCGAAATGTGGCCTCCCTCTGTCTCTTCTATAAATATTTTCATGGCTTCTGCTCGGATGAGCTTAAGTCACTGATGCCTCCTCAACAGGTGTTTACCCGTGCAACCAGACTGGCAACTGGGTCCCACTCATTCACAGTCAGGTTAGCCAAATGCAGACGACAATTCTACTCCTGCAGCTTCCTCTCTCGCACTTCCCGCCTGTGGAACTCACTCCCGTATTCTTGCTTTCCTGACGGCTACAACCTCCAGAAATTTAAATGCAAAGTTAATACTCATCTACTAACCACTGGCCTCTAGCTCTCTCCCCTCCCCTGTGTAACCTTCCCTTTCTCTCCACCTATGTATCTGTCATCGCACCTGCTTTCTCAGCTTTTTATTTTCCTTTCTAACTAGCTTGTACTCCTCACTCTTTTCTAATTAATCTTTTTACATTTATGTAACCCCCTGCACATCAGTGGCGTTTCTGCCTTGCTCGGGGTGAAGAAGACGGAAAGTGTGATACTAACATCTGGAGCTAAATCTTCATTACAAAACAGGCAAAATATTTGTAATGACCGGTTTGTGCCGGAACTAAGACTCGGAACAAGAAGGTAGATTCAAAACAGTGTATTAGTATAACAAAGAAACGAGATATTTAAAAAAAATGTTAATAATAAGAATTGTAGAAATAAGTAAATCCGAATGTATTATTACTCTGCCTGACTAGTAGCTGTCGTTAACAGTTCTCGTTAACTACTGTACTTGACTGCTCCTGTTGATTGCAGCATTTAGTTGCCTTCCCACTAAAGCAAGATGTGGAACAAGGCTTTTTTAATGTGGGTTATCCGAGCCATATAGCCCGGCCAAAAATTTCTGTCTAATATTCCCCAGACGAGACTCGACTGGCAGAGAGTTCGACAGTGCGTAAGGCAGTCAACTGCGCGAGTTGACTGCAGTATTCAGTCGTCTTTCCACTTAAGGCAAAATGTGGCACAAGGCCTTTTTTTTAATGTGGGCCCTCCGAGCCATATAGCCCGGCCAAAAATTTCTGTCTAATTTTCCCCAGTCGTGACTCTACCCTTCAGCGGAACCACGACTGGGTTAATACTTTCCGCCCGAAGGCAGAGAACTCAACAGTGCGTAAGGCTGTCAACTGCGGGAGTTGACTGTTCCCTGGAAGTCACGCAGGTAATTTACATATAGCAAGTGAAAGAGTTCATTCTTCGTAGGAGTACACCATAAGAGTATTAAAAAACAGAAAAACATTCATTAAAAACAAAGAAAAGAGTACTGAACTCTACTATAAGTCCTCCTATATGGCAGTGAATGCCGGACAGTCTTCTCGCTGATGAAGCAACGGAATGTGGTTCTAAAGAAGGCTTCTGAGAATGCCATGGGCTAAACATGTGAGCAACGATGAAGTTTTAGAGAAAATGGAAACAAAATCAAACCTATATTTAAAATCAAGAAAAGACAGTTGAAATTTCCATGGCACATAACGAGGAAAGAGAGCTTGGAAAATGTAATACTCACAGGGCAGATTGAAGCTAAAAGGGCCAAAGGGTAATAACGGACTACCAACCTTACGAATTTGTGTGAATGGATGGCGGAGCTGGGTTTTAGATATATAGTAAAAAGAAAAGTTATGAACTACAAATAACAGGAACTTATAGAGAGTCATAATCAGCAACATCTTGAAGTGACATGGTACAGAGAAGAAGAATATTTACTTAAGTCGACGCTTAGAGATTTCGAGTATGAACAACTAGTTTCTGCTCATAGACTCAAGAAGGAACGACTAATGTTTAGCAATAGACTCTAGTATTGATTTATTGACTCAAATATTAATGACCAATATTTACTTGTGGACACGAGTATAAATTACCAATATTTGACGACAAACACAAGTATAAACTGCCAATGTCTATCTGTAGACTCAAATAAAAAAAAATAAAAAATGGGATTTCAACATTACAAAAACCCAACAATGGTTGAAATACCGTAAAATTCACTAACCCCGATTTTGTTTTTCATCTATAGAAAAGGGCTTCTTGATCCCGTGATTGTTAGAAGGCATCTATGTGCCTTCCGATTTCGATGTCACGATTTCCGCCTTATATATATATATATTTTAAATCAGATACTTTAATCCAAGTGAAAAAAGCAGGAAGGTAAATTCCAAAAACCCGATCCTAATTAATATTAAAAATTTTATTTTAATATTAAAAAATGATACAGGAAGAGAGCTCCATGGAATAAAATATTACAGAGCAAATATAAATTAAAAAAGGATTAATTCAATGATGTTGAATGACCATTTCGATGTGAAAATCCCCACGGGGGATAACACATCACCTCAGCAACCGAAAAATCCTTTCAGAAACTGGAGCTCCAGTTTCTGAAAGGATTTTTCGGTTGCTGAGGTGATGTGTTATCCCCCGTGGGGATTTTCACATCGAAATGGTCATTCAACATCATTGAATTAATCCTTTTTTAATTTATATATATATATATATATATATACATATATATATTGATGCATGTTTTATTAAATGATATAGACAAGTTTTTAGAAATTGATACGTATTTTTTAATCCTACCTGTTCTTATCAAAGATGACAATTATATTAAATATATATATATATATATATATATATATATATATAAAACAAAAATTTCGAAATTTAATTCCGTTGGATTGCCATTTCAACGAGGAAATCCTCGTTTCGTCAGCAACGGCGAAAAATAACGACGAAGCGAGGATTTCCTCGTTGAAATGGCAATCCAACGGAATTAAATTTCGAAATATTTGTTTTAATTTTATATATTTGGCTTTGCAAATAGAACATCCTATCTACATCGAGCCCATGACCTTGATCAATTTTAATATTAATGAAATTAATAGCCTCGAATTTAGGGGATTAATCTATTTGTTCATCCTTTTGGATTTAATATATATATATATATATATATATATATATATATATAAAGAGAGAGAGAGAGAGAGAGAGAGAGAGAGAGGTATTATTACTGCTATAATAATAACATATGGAACTGCAACTCAAAAACTGCCTGATGATGGTGCACTTGGCACCGAAACCTGAAACTATTTGAGTTGCAGTGCTATATGTTCTAACACTAATAATAACTATATTTCTATAAAGGCTCTACATCTGTATTCAGTACTTTTTAACAAGTAACAATTACCAAACTGTGGAATATATATCCATTAGTTTATCTATCTATCTATCTATCTATCTATCTATCTATCTAAGTATTTTTCGAGACGTGCTTAAAAATAAATTTACAGATATATATATATATATATATATATATATATATATATATATATATATGGGAATCTACCATTTTTTATGCGTATTTCGTTAGAAACTACCATCAAGGAAGAATTTTAGTATAAAAAAATTGCAAATAATTTTATTATAAAAATACACTGCAAATGATTTTTGCGATAAAAGATATAACAAAAATGTGTTTTGCTATAAAAATTCATTTATAATGAATTTTTACAATAAAAATACGTTTAATATAAAAATGCACTACAAATCAGTTTCACTATAAAATTTATGGCAAATGTTTTTACCCTTAAAAGTTCATTGAAAACGATTTTTTACACTATAAAAATTATTTTTACTATAAAAATGTACTGCAAATGATTTTTATTATAGAATCTATAGCAAAAGTGGTTATTACTATAAAAATGCATTAGAAATTAATGTTTTTGACCATAAAAATTCTTTTTGCTATAAAAATGTACTGCAAATCAGTTTTACAATAGATGTTGCAAAAATGTTTTTTGCTTCATATATATATATATATATATATATATTTGTGAAGTTACCATTTTTTAAGCGTATTTCGTTAGAAACGAACATTAAGGAAGAATTTTTTAATTTAATTTTTTCAGTATTCTATTATGTTTTCTTTTAGGTGGTGACAAGGAATGTAAACATGTTTCGTAACTTTTCTGGCCATTCTCAAAGGTGTTATGTTTCCGCTGTTGTTATTTTATCCTCATGTTTTGACTGTAAAGTAATATATATATATATATATATATATATATATATATATATATACTGTTAAATATAAGAGACAATGAATGTCTATTATGTTTCATTATGAGCCGTTCTAAACGTCGTATTTTGGCTTTAATTT
The DNA here is from genome assembly GCA_037127315.1 of Ascarosepion bandense. Lineage (NCBI taxonomy): Eukaryota > Metazoa > Mollusca > Cephalopoda > Sepiida > Sepiidae > Ascarosepion > Ascarosepion bandense. Next base: position 6,290,665 of record JBBBDQ010001417.1, read on the forward strand.
CAGTTGAAAATAAAGACAAAAATTCTTCAACATTTGGATAATTTTTATTAATTTGGTTCTAAGCTTTCGGCACACATGAGCCATGAGGTCACCAAGATGGTAACACAATAACATCCGCCATCACCGACGATTTTATTTTGTGTTGACATAAAACTCCGCTAGGCAACGGCAATAGTTACCAAAAATAACAAACGTAGATTTTAGTCAATAATACAATAATCCTTACTCATACACACAGTAACAAGAACGTTGTGGACGTTGTGTAAGTATTTGCTATGTAAATTCATCATTTGTTTTTTATTCTTATCATTCATTAAACTGCTAGTATTATTAAAAAAAGTCAAAGTCAATTTTTTTCTTAATGGAGCAGTCTCGATAGCATTTCCACAAGAACGGCTTCAGTGGCGACTATCAAGACAGAGATCTTTTTGCTTGTATGCGTCTTATGGTTGAACAGACGACTGGCCTCAGTGGCTGAAAAGTAGTTTAAAATACAACATGATATGTGGAGGAAAAGTGAAAAGGTTGAGCTGAACTTCGGTATAACAAGATGTACTTACAAATCGAATTCGAGTTAAAACTGAAATTCCTTGCAAACCTACGAAAACTGCCTGAAAACCATACCACAGGTTGATCCTTGTGAGTGAAACTGGGTAGACGGGACCATTTGCCATACAAGATACACGCTTGGGCGATTATGTCTCGAAAGACTGACCTGACTGACTGGGCAGAAGATTATCCGGCAGTAGGTTGTCATTGCTTTCTGCGGTAGACTGGTTGAAAAAAAGGCTATAGAACCCAATCTGTCCTGTTATTTAACTCATAGCTAGAGGGAGAAGTGATGTATTATATTATTACGTAGTAATTAGTGGGGGATCAGTTTATTACTTCATAACAATAAAAAACTGATTCCCCACTTTATGACCAGTAGAAGTCTTAATCATGATTCTAACTATTATATTCAGTCAGTCAGTTAAGTGCCATACGTGATACACACTTGGGCGATTATGTCTCGAAAGAGACATGACTGTCTAGGCAGAAGATTATCCTGCAGTAGGTTGGCATTACTTTCTGCGCTAGACTGGTTGCCAACCAAGGCTATAAAACCCAATCTGTCCTGTTATTAAACCCATAACTAAAGGGAAGAGACTGATTAATACCTTTCCCAATGTTATTTGTGCGTAAGGAATGCAACGAATTCAACTGGAATTCCAACTCGGCTCCCTGATTTGTCGTTCGCGTTCGAATTTCAGCTGAATTTTTATATAGTTTTTTTTAATAGTATGACTATTTTGTTTAAAGTTTGTATTTTCTCACGAAAATTATCATGGCTGAGACTAAGAACTACAATTAAACCTACTTAGAACCAAACCCGAAGCAAAAACTGAAATAAAAGGGCTGAAAAAATACAGACATTTTTCAGATGAAAATTTAAAAAGTATCTAACATATTTCAATCAAATTTTCATATCTCAGGTTTAATATATGAAAACAATATGTGGGTTAAAACTGACACCAGGCACATATGGGTTAATGATTTTATATTTTGCTTTCTTAACTCGTATCCACCTGGCGTCAATTTCAACTGAAACCTTCTTTCCAGAAATTGTAATCATTTTACTTAAAGTTGGCATTTTCTTGATTACAGATGAAAACCCGGAAATTTTTCAACTTATTTCAGTGAAATTTTCACTTTCGAAAATTATAGTTTAGATTTCTGGGAAAAAATAAGTTGTGACATGAAAACTCAAGGTGGAAATGTTATGGGTTAAACACAATACGAACTGAAAGAAGAATGAAACACAATAAATATTCTCTTTTTTCCCCTCTAGGTCAGACATGTCCAAAGCCCGCTTAGGGGGGATAATTACGGGCCGCAGTCAAATTTTCTATGACTCCCATCCTCTGTCTTAGGATGTATCACTTACGGACCGCCAGTATTGTCAATCAGAGTATGTCAAGTACACACCTAAGAAATGCATTGTATTGTCAATCAGAGTATGTCAAGTACACACCTAAGAAATGCATTGTATTGTCAATCAGAGTATGTCAAGTACACACCTAAGAAATGCATTGTATTGTCAATCAAAATATGTCAAGTACACACCTAAGAAATGCATTGTATTGTCAATCAGAATATGTCAAGTACACACCTAAGAAATGCATTGTATTGTCAATCAGAGTATGTCAAGTACACACCTAAGAAATGCATTGTATTGTCAATCAAAATATGTCAAGTACACACCTAAGAAATGCATTGTATTGTCAATCAGAGTATGTCGAGTACACATCTAAGAAATGCATTGTATTGTCAATCAGAGTATGTCAAGTACACACCTAAGAAATGCATTGTATTGTCAATCAGAATATGTCAAGTACACACCTAAGAAATGCATTGTATTGTCAATCAGAGTATGTCAAGTATACACCTAAGAAATGCATTGTATTGTCAATCAGAATATGTCAAGTACACACCTAAGAAATGCATTGTATTGTCAATCAAAATATGTCAAGTACACACCTAAGAAATGCATTGTATTGTCAATCAGAATATGTCAAGTACACACCTAAGAAATGCATTGTATTGTCAATCAGAGTATGTCGAGTACACACCTAAGAAATGCATTGTATTGTCAATCAGAGTATGTCAAGTACACACCTAAGAAATGCATTGTATTGTCAATCAGAATATGTCAAGTACACACCTAAGAAATGCATTGTATTGTCAATCAGAGTATGTCAAGTACACACCTAAGAAATGCATTTTATTGTCAATCAGAGTATGTCAAGTACACACCTAAGAAATGCATTGTACTGTCAATCAGAGTATGTCAAGTACACACCTAAGAAATGCATTGTATTGTCAATCAGAATATGTCAAGTACACACCTAAGAAATGCATTGTATTGTCAATCAGAGTATGTCAAGTACACACCTAAGAAATGCATTGTATTGTCAATCAGAATATGTCAAGTACACACCTAAGAAATGCATTGTATTGTCAATCAGAGTATGTCAAGTACACACCTAAGAAATGCATTGTATTGTCAATCAGAGTATGTCAAGTACACACCTAAGAAATGCATTGTATTGTCAATCAGAGTATGTCAAGTACACACCTAAGAAATGCATTGTATTGTCAATCAGAATATGTCAAGTACACACCTAAGAAATGCATTGTATTGTCAATCAGAATATGTCAAGTACACACCTAAGAAGTGCATTGTATTGTCAATCAGAGTATGTCAAGTACACACCTAAGAAATGCATTTTTATGTTATCCTTCAGCTTCAGGTCAAAAATTGAGTAATGTTGCCATATTTGGGTGGTTGCTGCCCAGTCTTGTCTTTCTAGTCTTGATAGAGTCCAAAAACGTCCTTGTTGGAGAAGAATTATTGGCGGACCGGAAGCAGACTACCACCACGTTTAATTTCGTTGTTTTTCTTCTTTTTTTTTTTCCTTTTTTTTTCAAAGCAGTCCTATCGAATAACCCCTTAGCTTTACGATTGACAAAACAATTTTAAAAAATTACAATATTTAAACATTTTCCGGGGAGTATCAGTTTCTCATACAACGTTATAGTAAATCGAGCCTCCATTTTGAAACCAGTCGCCGGTACGACATTGCCACCACCTGTTAATGTATTCATTATCAAATTTTTAGACTTTTTTTCAGTGCAATATTATCTTTTACACCTTAAACATTACGAATGACAAAAAAAATTGCAAAAATTTAAATATTTAAACGATTTGTGGGTGGGTGGGTGTAAAGTTTCTCATACAACCTTATAACGGATTGAAAATGGAGGATCGAGTTACTATAACGTTGGATGAGAACCTGACCCCGCCCAAATTTGTTTAATTTTCAATTTTTTTTTGGGGGGGGGATAATCGGAAAGTTGAAGTAACAATCGATAGAACGGCGCTAAAAAAAAGTAAAAAAAAAAAAGAAGAAGAAAAAAGAAGAAAAACAACGAAATTAACAAAGCGACCACAACGCGAGTGGATTGTAAATGGCGGATCGATTTACATTAACGTTGTATGAGAAACTGACCCCCACCCCAAATTTGTTTAAATAGTGTAATTTTTCAAATTTCTTTTTGATTATCAGAAAGTTTAAGTAACAATCGCTGAAAAAAGTAAAAGAAAAAAGAAGAAAAAACAACGAAATTAAACGTGGTTGTAGTCTGTTTCAGGTTCGTCGAATTATTTTCTACTCTCCAACCTCTCTCTCACAGTTCGGGATGTAGCAAGTACCTCATTTGTCTACTACCATGTAAAGTGCTCGGAAGAACTGCATTCCTTTGGTTCTGCTTGGTCTAAATTTCACGGCTAGAACCCGATATACCCCTTTACATAGTAGCAAAACATCCACGCTCCTTTCTTCTTCTTCTTCTTCTTCTTCTTCTTCTTCTTCTTCTTCTTCTTCTTCTTCTATGTGTCCTGTCCCTTCAGGAGGTAGGTGATCATGGCTTTCCAGGTCTCCCTATCCCTGGTGACTCTTAGCACGCTTTCTCCTTATACACCACCCGAACATCGCTCTGCCATCTACTAGCTCAAGCCCATAAATCTATAATATAAATGTATAGAAACTAGCATGGCCACAAAATGAGGAATTAGTTTATATATTGATTAGTATATAGAACTGATCCCTCCATTTTATACCCACATTATAATTTCTTATAAACAGTTGGCATGTATATTCTTCTTCTATGTGCCCTATCCTTTCAGGACGTAGGCGATCATGGCTTTCCACGTCTCCCTATCCATGGTGGCTCTTAGCACGCTTTCTTCTGTTACACCATGCAACCCTCGTTCCATCATCCACCTAAATAGGTCCTTCAAATATATTATCCGCTGCTTTCTCTTGTCTCTTTTTCCCTTTATCTGTCCTATCAGTATCAGGTTCTCCAAGCCCTCTTTCCTCATTGCATGCCACAGGAATTTCAGCTATTTCGTCCTGATGCTCAGTATTAATTTCCTTTTTGTTTCTATCATTTCCAAAATCTCATCATTGCTTACATGCTCGATCTATGATATTCGCAGCATCCTTCTGTAGAACCACATTTCAGCTGCTTCAAGTTTTTTCTTCATCTTTGCTGATATTGTCCAGCATTCACTGCCATATTGAAGAACTGACAACACATAGCAATCCAGTACTCTCTTCCTAGTTTCTAGCGAAATTGTCCTGTTTCTTAATACTTTACTCAACTTCTGGAATGTTTCCTTCGCCATGCTAATTCGCCTTCGGATCTCTGTGTCGCACTTTCCGTCTTCTGTTAGAACACTTACCAGGTATTTAAAATTTTGTACCTGCTTGATTTTAGTATCCCTGACCTGTATTTGGCATATTGGGCTTCCCTTTTTGCTGATGACCAGGTATTTGGTTTTCTTGCAGTTTATTTGTAGTCCTTTCTTGTCACTCTCTTCAGCTACCTTCTGTAGGAGGTCTTGTAGTTTCCTTTGTGTGTCTGCTATTAGCACTTTATCATCTGCGTACCTTAAGTGTACCATAAACAAAAAGTAAGTCCAAGTCAAACAGTTTCTTCTTGCGAATGGTCTGTGGAACAGACACCCAAGAGGATGCTTCCCGATCACTACCTTCTTAACCTGTTCAAGTCTAGAGTTAACCGTTATTTTCCCCTATGTGGCTGCTCTCGCGTGACGTGACCCTGTGCCTTTTACAGTTAATTTCTAAAATCACTGTCTTTGAACCTGATTTGACCTACATATTGCAATTCAGATCTCAGTATCATCCTTCAAATTAGTGCAGGAAATTTATTTATTTTGGTCATCTGAGATGAATAACTTTTAAAATCTTAGTGAATTAAATTTGTTTTGTGTTGGTCAGAATCATTTATAAATATATTTGTACACTTGGACTTTGTTTTCTACTTCTTAATAAGATAAATGTTAATCTTATGTTCCTAATCATATGTTCTAAACATAAAAGTTGAGAAAATTAATTACCAATAACTAGCAGTATAGCCCGGCGTTGCTCGTGTGCAATGAAAGCTTTAAAACGAATGCATGGTCCTGGAGTTCAGACTCTTTGGATGTTGGCACGAAAGACTAAAAAGCAATAGTTGTTTCCAGTTAAAGCGAAACCGTAGACTGAAAGAAAAATGAATGATTGTAAGTCAAATTTTGATTTCCTGGTATCGATATCAAATAGGTTTTTTTTCGTCGTAAACTGAACTTTGAATGCTAAATAAGTCCTCTGAGTAAATGGTATCATGGCTGAGACTAAGAACTACAATTATACCTACTTAGAGTCAAACCCGAAGCAAAAACTAAAATAAAAGGGCTGAAAAAATACAGACATACAGGCAGATAAACAGACACACACACAAACATCTTGCCTTTTATATATATTTATTATTGATTTTCTGCACTATTTTAAGAACTGCAACCTTGAAACTTCTGAATATCGTTTCTTATGTCTTTGTCTATGAGTGTATCAAATTTGATTAAAATTGGACCACTCCTTCAATAACTCGATTTTTTCGATTATCGATTTTTGATATTTATCGAGGATACCTCGACACAAAACGTAGCTAAAAACACTCTCAGACGCTTATAGTACAACTGAGTAAATTTTCAAGAAAATCGGTTCAGTCCTTTCAGAGTCTTTAGGGAACGGACACACAGAGACACACACACAGACAAAGTTCCATTTATAAATAAGTTTAGATATGTAATGTTTAAGATTAACCTGAAATATAACTTATTGGAAGTTCTTTTTTCTCAGACATACTTTACTTCATCTTAAATGGGCTTCAGATATGACAGGCTGAGTGATTTTGGTAAAACCTGTTTAAATTTATCATCCTTGTGAAGAAATAAAAATATGCCATTTGCCATAAATTTTTCATAAGATGGCTTATTTGCATTTATTTTTAATGGTTCAAAGCATTTAGAGCAGTGTAGTTGGCCCGCATGCATATTCACCTCACCAAATCTGGCCCACTTGGAAAAAGTTTGGACATCCCTTCTGTAGATAATATTACTTACAGTGATGAGATCGTGTTTGTGATAAAATAGATTAGAATCAATTTGACTAAAATCTATTTTTGGAATCTTATTCGTTAAATAGTCTTGTGGGCAATTTAAATTTAAAAAAAAGTCTCTTGCCAGTTTTTCCCCCTTCGGCTTGCCTAAAAGAAAACTGTTTTTATATGCCTTTAAGAAGATTCCTAAATGTCTGAAATTGTCTAAAGTTATTTTCTGACATCTCAACTCTCACTTAAGCAGTCGAAGTATCAACAAAATATATCTAATTTAACGACGAGTCTTTAGGCAGCATATCTTCAATTATTCATGTTTCATTAAATAATATAGACATGTTGTGGCTATTTAATGTTATACAGATACTTTTCAGTTCCCTGTCAGTATTTTGATGTTAAAATGAAATTCAAGCAAGTCACCGTAGTTTTTTCAAACCCAATTCCTTTTCGATTTATTATTATTACTTTGCAAACATTTACAAGACAATCAGGAAGCCCATGCTTTGGCCAGCCAATAAGAAGAAGAGACTAGCATGGGGAAAAGAGCACAAAAACTGGACACCAGAACAGATCGTTTGATGCACATGTTATTGTGCAATATTAACAAAAGAACATTCTATATTCATTTAGCATTATCTACTTGGCAATAAATACTAAAAATAGTATGAAATACATCATTTTTTTAAAGTGGGGTATCCTAATAATGATGTCCGGTAGAGTATATATACATATATATTTGCAGCGAAACAGATCTGTCTGCGGATGACTATTTACGCTCTCACACCTTGATTAAGCACTCTGGAAGAATGGTAGACTTTGAAAAACAGTAGCTACTCTGGCATGTACGCATCGCTCATTCAGTAATGAATTAGAACACTCTCAGCTACTGTGCGTGTATAATGATAATATACACGCTAAAAAGTCTGGCTTCTTCTACTGAGCGCCCATAGCTCAGAGGTAGAATCGCCGACTGACGCCAATTCGGCCGGGTTTCAATCCTGGGTTAAAAGCAATCGGAGTCTAACTGTACTGATGAGCTGTGATACAGCGAAACAGATCTGTCTGCGGATGACTATATATATATATGGGACTGTCAATATTCTGAGGACAATCTCCAGTGTTGGAATAATATAAGCCAGCTGAAATTTTGACTCTGATGATTTCCATGTGAAGTCTGAAACAATTTGTGAATTCTGTTGGTCCTTGGATTTTGGCTGTAAACATTTGCATGAGTAATTCATAACAAATGTCATATATATAAACTGAAGAAATTTCTTTTTCTTTAGGGATGTCACACACACAAACACACACACACATATGTATGTAAAAAGACAAATGGAAAACTTATCTTAGCAGACGCGTTTCATCCTCTGATGGACTTTATCAAAGGAAATACAAGGATTTCATTTCGTAACAAATATTTTAGACAGTAGCAAAAATCTTTAGTTTTCGATAAAATTCCTTCTAAGATGAACCGCATCGGCTAAAGTAAGTTTCCTTTTTGTTTTTATTCATACTGTATTTTTGCAGATATAGTCTATCGAAATTTTTATCCCCTTACACACACACACATACACACACACACACACACACACACACACACACACACATATATATATATATATATATATATATATATATATATATATGAAAAATGTGCGAGAAGCCGTGAACGTTTTGTTTAAAGTGTACATTTATTGTTATTTTTATTGTTATTATCTGCTCACCACACGATACCTTGGCCATCAGAAAAACAAACGGATCTCGATATGTGAAGTCACAAATTTATTCGTCTGAAGAGAGTCAACTTTAGACTCGAAACACGTGTAGCGACACAAATACCATTACGGACACTTAACATAGCATACAAAAAGCAAGTAATAATATTAATAATAACAACAACAATAAATCTACACTTTAAACACAACGTTTACGTCTTCTCATACATTTTTCTTTTTTACCAATTTCTCTCGTTGGAACATCCCCTATTTCTGTTTTTAATACGTATATATATATATAGAGAGAGAGTTTATTAATTAATTTTTATTCTTTTTTCTAGCATTCTCACTTTTTTCCTTTTCACTGAAGATAAGGAATGAAAAACTTATCATGCCAAGCACTTTCGCCCACTTTTCTGGCCATTTTCAAGGTTTTTTTTATGTTTCTTCTGTTATTATTTTATCCTCATGTTTTGACTGTAATATCTTGTGTTGTTTTTTGAGAAAGATGACTTCATTCCAAGCTATCACTTCCGCGCACGACTGGAAATCGCGTGAAGATCTTTCTATTTAAACAAAAAAAAAAAAGAAGCATTCAATACACTATTTCTACAAATTAAATAATGTAAGGATGGTGGTAGGAGAGAATTAGTTTATATAATGATATATTTTTGATATTGTGATTTATATAGTATTTATATGTGATATATATAGTGTTTATATGTGAGTTATATGGCATAAATATATGATTTATATGGTATTTATATGTGAGTTATATGGTACTTATATGTGATTTGTATAGTATTTATATGCTATTTATTGTGATTTATATGGTATTTATATGTGAGTTATATGGTATTTATATGCTGTTTATATGATTTATATGCCATTTATATGATTTACATGGTATTTATATGTGATTTATAAGGTATTTATATGTGATTTATATAGTATTTATATCTGAGTTATATGGTATCTATATGTGGTTTATATAGTACTTATATGTGGTTTATATGCTATTTATATGTGATTTATATGGTATGTATATGTACTCTATATGGTATTTATATGTGATTTATATCGTATTTACATGTGATTTATATAGTATTTCCATGTGATTTATATGGTATTTAAATTTGATTTATATATTATTTGTATGTGATTTATATGCTATTTATATGCGATTTATATGTGATTTATATGGTATTTATACGTGATTAATATAGTATTCTGTATCATGCAAGGATTTTATTTTGTAACACGTATTTATAGACAGTAGGAAAAATGATGTTAGTTCTTGACTAACAAAAAGACAAAAGGAAAACAAAAATGGGATAAAATCTCTCATAGGAGGAAACGCGTCAGCTAAGATAAGTTTTCCTTTTTTTCTTTATCGTTCTATTACAGATATATTCTATCTTATATTTGCATAAATACGTTCGTACCCACGGGCACGCGCTCGTACATATACACAGAATGCGATGGGTAAATTATCGTCATTTTATACTTTTAATTTCGCGTATGAACTGTTTTTGATTTTGTCGGCAACACAGTTTAATAGTGTTGGTTGAAGACTGACTGTGAGAAAAAGGGACTCATGACGCAATTCTGTCCACCAGAAATTTGGAAATGGCTAGTTGTACTGCTTGGCGTTTGCACCGGAAGCACTAATACGAAAATTTAGTGATTTTTTTTAATATATAATCATATCGCCCCAAGCAAGGCATTTTATTGCCATTGTTTTGCATTAGGTTACATAGGAGGAAAGTTATGAGAAAGAGTGACAGCTTATAGGGGGTGTCAGGAAGTGGGTAAGAGAAGGATGAGAATACTGATGAGAATGAGGTGGACGGAGAAAGGAGCATGAGAGGGAGGATGCAGGTTAGTGAGATAGGAGATGACTCATTTTTATAAACATATCGCCCCAAGTAAGGCATTTTATTGCTACTCTTGCGCAGGGGGGTTACATAGGAGGAAAGTTATGAGAAAGAGTGACTGGTTATAGGGGGTGCCAGGAAGTGGGTAAGGGAAGGATAATTTTGGCCATAATTTATAGATTGATTGTAATATGAAATTGATCCCCCACTTTATATTTACATAATAGTTTTATGTCTGTTGATAAGCCGTAGAAAACGAACCAGTCAATGAAATACTGATTAGCTACACATGCATGTCTTTTAGATTTATTTACATTCTTTGAAATATAAATGTACGGATTTTTTTAATAATCATATCGCTCCAAGCAAGGCATTTTACTGCCACTGATTTGCAAGGGGTTACATAGGAGGAAAGTTATGAGGAAGAGTGACAGATTATAGGGGGTATCAGGAAATGGTTAAGAGAAGGATGAGAATACTGATTAGAGTGGAGTGGACAGAGAAAGGAGCATGAGAGAGAGGATACAGGGTAGTGAGATAGGAGATGACTATTGACTTTACATTTAAATTCTTGGAGATTGTAGCTGTCGGGAAAGCAAGTAAATGGAAGGGAATTCCACAGGCAGGAAGTGCGAGAAAAGAAGCTGATGGAGTAGAATTTGCGTATACAATTTATTGGTTTTACAGTAAAAGGGTGGGACTTAGTTGCTAATTGGGTGGCAATCTGAGGACAACACGGAGGATATGGAAAGAGTTGGATGAGTCTAATGGCCATTAAGAAGGTATCGTAGCTCGGAAAACTCACTATGATTGTTTTGACGAGAAAAGAACTCCTTAATTTGTGAATGAGGGTTTCTGACTCAACACAGAAACCTACACTAAGTACCTTGAGGAGATAGTATTACCCTGTCTTAAGAAGGTGACTGTTGGAAAACTCTATGTCTTGAAACAGGAGTTTGCACCATACCACACAAGCAGGAGGACACAGTCATGCCTGGCAGACAATTTCTGCGACCACATCACCTCTTTCAACTGGCCACCTATCACCCAAAATTGCAAACCCGTGGATTATTAAGTGTCGGGTGCAGTTGAGCAAGAGACTAAAAACCTACTTGTAACACCAAAGATGAATTGAAGGCAAGGATTATAGCAGTATTCACCAACTTAAACAAAAAGGCTGTCTAAAAAAGTTGCAGGAGATTCCTAAATTATCTGGAGGCCGTGTTTGAAGCCAATAGAGATTTCATTGAATAAATTTACTCTTTAGTATTTCAAGATATTTTCGTGTAACTTTGGTAAATATATCTTTTAAAATAAGATGTCTGTATTATTTTCATTTTTGCATAATTTAGACAATTCATCGATCGCACCCTATAGTAGATAGATCTATCTATCGCCCGGTTCACACTCCACCCACGTCTATTGAACAGGTTAAGAGGCACATCCCTTGTTCCCTGTTTAGGATGTGGTTTCCGGCTTTCTCTTTTCCAATCTTCTCACTTTTTTTTTTTCAATTGGAGTAGACTGATCTATCTTTCGCCCGGTTCACACTCCACCCATGTCTATTGAACAGGTTAAGAGACTCATCCCTTGTTCCCTGTTTAGGATGTGGCTTCCGGCTTTCTCTTTTCCAATCTTCTCACTTTGTTTTCTTTTTTTTTTTTCAATTGGAGTAGATTGATCTATCTATCGCCCGGTTCACACTCCACCTACGTCTATTGAACACGTTAAGAGACTCATCCCTTGTTCCCTGTTTAGGATGTGGTTTCCGGCTTTCTCTTTTCCAATCTTTTACTCTTTTCCATTCTTTTCCTCTTTTTTTAATTTTTTTTTTCAATTGGAGTAGATAGACTAAACTATCGCTCGGTTCACACTCCACCCACGTCTATTGAACAGGTTAAGAGGCTCATCCCTTGTTCCCTGTTTAGGACGTGGTTTCCGGCTTTCTCTTTTCCAATCCTTTTACTCTTACGTAGCCCCCTGCACATCTGTGGCGTTGCCGCCTTGCTCGGGGTGATACGATTAAAAAAATATATATATATATATATATATATATATATATATATAAAGTACGTATATTTTAGCAGCATCTTTTCTTTTAAACAAGTTGTGTTAAACGATAGAGACAACATAGTCTTATATACTTTCTTTTGAATTGTTTTATATTTTCTGATTAGACTTTTTATTTCCGGATTATTTTTGTATAAAAATTGTCCAAAGGTTGTCCTAGTATTTACGAACGTCATCGTTCATCATCAGGGACTATATTGCAGTTTAAAAATCAAATATTGCCTTGTAGCAGGAAAAGTGTTTCAACATTTTAAAAGAAAATAAATAAACGTTATGAATTTTTTTAAATTCAAAGGCAGTAATAACGTAAGCAGCATTCACACGTGAAGATATGTGGTACACGTAGATGCGTGAATTATATGGAATATTTGGTTGTTAAAGATTTTAAATGCCATAAAAATACGTTAGAGAATTTGAACTTCGAAGGTACTAATTATGTAAATTATCAAATTACTCAGAGGCAATGAATTTTTACCTTAATTATATTTCAAATAAACCCTCTAAACACAACTCAGTATATATATATATATATATATATATATATATATATATATATATTCTAAACATATACTGTTAAATATAAGAGACAATGAATGTCTATTATGTTTAATCATGAGCCGTTCTAAACATGGTATTTTGGCTTTAATTTCAGTTGAGACAAAAATTCGCCAACATTTGGATAATTTTTAATTAAGTTGGTTCTAAGCTTTCGGCTCACATGAGCCATCTTCAGAGAGGTTATAAGACGGTAACACAAAAATCTCCACCATCAGCGATTTTATCTTGTGTTGACATAAAACTCCGCTATTGCATTTGAATATATGGTTCTGTGGTCATTTCGAGCTATCACGCTGTGTGACGTCATAGAACCGCATTGCAAATTTGCGAACTGCGTTTGCTATTTCTGGCAACTGTTGCCGTTGTTTAGAAAATTATTTGCTGACTCGATACACTAAATATATATGTGTGTGTGTGTATGTGTGTGTGTGTGAGTGTGTGTGTGTATGTGTGTCTGTGTGATAAGATAAAGAACAAAAAGGAAACGTTTATCAGTCTAATATGTTTCACTTAGTCATTTAAAGTGAAACGTTCGATTAATAAACTATATATATATATATATATATGTGTGTGTGTCAAGACCTGTTTTTGAAGATGTGTTTTAGTCTAAGAGGATTCTATTTTCGAATCCTCTTTGTTCTTGATTTTTATCAGTAATCCAAAAGCGAAGGAAAAGCGTTAAGACACAGGAACATTTCGTTATGAATACAAAAAAAAAAAATAACACTGAACTCTTATGTCACATGAGATTTACTATTTGGTAGTTAAACCTTGACCTTGTGTCACATTTGAAAGCGATGTTGGCGCGCTAAAAATTCAACTCCTATATGCCAGTGAATACGGACCATCTCCGAACAGATGAATAATTCTTTTTTAATCATATCACCCCGAGCAAGGCGGGAACGCCACTGATGTGCAGGGGGCTACATAAGAGTAAAAGGATTAGAGGAGAATGAGAAGAACGAACCAGTTAGAAAGAAGCAAGAGAAGGATGGGAATGCAGGTGTGATGACAGAAAGAGAAATGTGGTTCTACAGAAGGATGATGAGAATACCATGGACCGAAATGGAAGCATTAAGAAAGTGTTCAAGAAAATGGAAACAAAAAA